>UESW01004586.1:381937-431823 GCA_900491605.1 Calamus simplicifolius | reverse complement strand
GGTGTCGTCGCGCTAAAAGCACTTCATTTTACTGAAATAGATACCCTAGTTTGAAAGCACTTCATTTGCGACCAAGACACCCTAGTTAGAAAGTTACGACACCCGTGTTTTATATATGCTCCTGTGTAAGTTGACTCAATACATATCAAATTCGTCCATCAAAGCTTCGGAAGGCGGTACAATTCTTTCCAGGTCCTCTTCGGTATTAATTGACTGCAAACAAGTCTGCCTGATGCTTGAAGCAGCTCTTTCCTTGACCTGATTTTTCCTTGATCTTTTTGACTTCTTCTCGACTCCACTCTTTAATCTGTTCTCTCTTGGGCGACCTTTCGTCCTAATTTGTTCAGGATCTTGAATTACAAGCTCTGTACTGGTTTAGCTGCGCAGTTGGCATCCACGGCAATTTTGAATATAGGTGTTAGACCATCCATCACTACATTAAATGCATCTTCAGACATGGAGGCTATCTCTGCGAGCTTCATCATCCGATGACTCAGCAAACTATATCTACAATCATTAACATAATATTAACGAAAACATATATTAAGACATTTCAATTAAAAAATTATCACTGCGTACCGTGATTTTCGTGTGCTTTTATCATAACCTTCAGTATTGCAGTCGAATTCGTCGAATTGGTATTTCATGTCCTTGCACCATCTCTTCAAGAAGTATTTATCTGGTAAACGAAATACGTCACTTTGATGAAGAACCAACAAGGCATGCCTACACAGGTACCCCTTGAACTGAAAGGATCGGCACTGGCATTGGACATCCTCAATATTTCTATCGTATGACACGATATAATCTTTGATCATCTCCTTGCCGATTCCATCGACTTCAATCCTTTCATACGACTTTACGGAATATACACAACAGTTGCCAGCTTCCTTGATCAATTTAGTATTTGATGCAGCCATTTCAAGGATCTCATTCTGAAATTTTTTGAAAATGCGCCTTGTATACCTTCCTGCAGCTTGTCTCTCAAAAGGTGATGATGTCTTTAGGAAAGCAATCGTTTGCAACGTCCTATTATCTTCCTCATTTTTGGCCTCGTATCTTTTTTCCAAGGCATCTTCGTACTTACTATGAACTCCGTTAGTGTAGTCTTCGAATTTATAAACCCATCGAAGAAGTGATTATGCCCTCGCTCCTTTGTGAAGATGACATCCCTGTTCAAAATTTTGTCAACAAAAAAAAAGCGTTGAACGCGAACATGAACCAAAGACAATGACATACAAACCTGCGAAGAATGTATCCTTTAGGTAAACTGGGACCCATTTATCCCGACATTCGTAAAGGACATTGAACCAATCTATAGACTTGCATTCTTTATATTTCTCCATAACATGTGCCCACCTTTCCTCGAATGACTGTATGGTCAATGAATCATATATCGCCTCATCGAAATCAACCATAAACTTGGGATTTGCCGTGCAAATGTGGCCAATCTTTTCAGGTATCTTCTTCAATATATGCCAAAGACAAAATCGATGTCGTGTGTTAGGAAAAACTTCTTTGACAGCAGCCTCGATTGCCTTATCTTGGTCAGTTATTATGGCAATAGGTGCTTGACCACCATTTGCATCCAGCCATGCCTGAAAAACCCATTTATATGTCTCAGTACTCTCATCAGACAACAATGCGCACCAAGCAAGGTGGACTGTCCATGATGGTTGACCCCGACGAATGGACAAAAAGGCATTTGATATCTGTTTGTCAAGTAGGTTGAGTCAAAGCTTAGAACATCACCGAAGTATGTGCATGCCAATCTTGACCTTGGATGAATCCAGAAGACAGACCTCAGATGACCATTATCATTGAGGTCTAAGGTATAGAAGAAATTGGGATTTCTGAGTTGCATTTCGGTGAATGAATTACCATCGACTGAGCATCTCCTTCTTTCAGCTTAGACTGACGTTCGCGACAAATGAAGTTACGAGCATCCTTCTCGGTGAAATCCAATTGTCTTCTGCCCCCTTTTCTCCTTGCTATGGCAGAGTATATCTGAGTCGTCGGAACATTCACGGCATGTAAATTGCTGATCTCTGCCTTCTCTGGTGTGCTGATCCTCCTATGCGACCGTAGATAACCAGTTGATGTTATGGACATCCCATGGTTATGTTCTAGAGAAACCTCATCCAATATCCACTTACCACTTGTAGCATTCAGTCTTGCTTTTATGGATGCCATACAATCAACTTTCCCAGTATCCCTATGATTCATACTCTTCTCTGTTTTTCTAGATTTTCCTTGCCTCCAACACGCCAGGTGCTTGAAGCAAAGTTGTTTTTTGTTGTTGGCCCTGCTACACACTGTTGTGATTCCAAAACCAACTCATTTCGCGTATCCATTGTAGAACGTATATACATCATCTGCTGAATTGAATTCCATTCCAGTTTGAGGAACTACAGTATCATCCACTGCATTTGGAGCGACGGGTGAAGGTGCACGGCCGGGAGTGTTATCGATTTCTTTCCGATCTACAATTTCAGCATCAACTGTGAAAATATAGGCACGCAGTCATGAACAATGATATCCATAGATTTAGTTGTCAATATATGCTGACAAAGGATTAGGATTTAGGACACGAAGGTTAAAACAATACGACACCCCAGTTATCATCTGACGACACCCTAAATTTAAGGCGACGACACCCGTGGGTTCACTGTTAATGCACGTGTGTCGTAGCATTGATGCTAGGGTATCGTGAGGTTTCAACTGGGGTTTCGCGAAGGATTTTTAGCCTAAATCCAATCCTCCTGGGGTGTCGCGGGGATTCTCACCGTGATCAGTTCTAAGCACGGGTGTGTCGCCTTAAAGCTAGGGTGTCGTGAGCTTTCAACTGGGGTGTCTCGAAGGAGTTTCGGTCGAAATCCAATTCTCCTGGGGTGTCGCGGGGATTCTCCGCGCAGTCAGTTCTAAGCACGGGTGTCGTAGCATTGGTGCTAGGGTGTCATGAGATTTCAACTGGGGTGTCGCGAAGGAGTTTCGGCCGAATTCGACAAGGGGTATCGCGGGGATTCTCACCGTGATCAGTTCTAAGCACGGGTGTCGTCGCCTTAAAGCTAGGGTGTCGTGAGCTTTCAACAGGGTATCTCGAAGGAGTTTCGGCCGAAATCCAATTCTCCTGGGGTGTCGCGGGGATTCTCTGCGTGGTCAGTTCTAAGCACGGGTGTCGTGGCATTGGTGCTAGGGTATCGTGAGATTTCAACTGGGGTGTCGCGAAGGAGTTTGGCCGAATTCGACAAGGGGTGTCGCGGGGGTTCTCTCCGTGATCAGTTCTAAGCACGGGTGTCATCGCCTTAAAGCTAGGGTGTCGTGAGCTTTCAACTGGGGTGTCTCGAAGGAGTTTCGGCCGAAATTCAATTCTCCTGGGGTGTCGCAGGGATTCTTCGCGCGGTCAATTCTAAGCACGGGTGTTGTAGCATTGGTGCTAGGGTGTCATGAGATTTTAACTGGGGTGTCACGAAGGAGTTTCGGCCGAATTTGATAAGGGGTGTCGCGGGGATTCTCACCGTAATCAGTTCTAAGCACGGGTGTCGTCGCCTTAAAGCTAGGGTGTCGTGAGCTTTCAACAGGGGTGTCTCGAAGGAGTTTTGGCCAAAATCCAATTCTCCTGGGGTGTCACGGGGATTCTCTGTGCGGTCAGTTCTAAGCACGGGTGTCGTGGCATTGGTGCTAGGGTGTCGTGAGATTTCAACTGGGGTGTTGCGAAGGAGTTTCGGTCGAATTCGATAAGGGGTGTCGCGGGGGTTCTCTCCGTGATCAGTTCTAAGCATGGGTGTCGTCGCCTTAAAGATAGGGTGTCGTGAGCTTTCAACAGGGGTGTCTCGAAGGAGTTTCGGCCGAAATCCAATTCTCCTAGGGTGTCACAGGGATTCTCTCCGTGGTCAGTTCTAAGCATGGGTGTCGTAGCATTGGTGCTAGGGTGTCGTAAGGTTTCAAGTGGGGTGTCGTGAAGGATTTTTGGCCAAAATCCAAATCATCCTTGGGTGTCGTGAGGTTTCCTCTTGGACGACGTAAAACTTACTATGGTAACCGGGTATTTGGCTTCCCGAAACTCTCTTCTGTTCCCCATCCCCCGAAACTTATCGAGGGGGGGGCTCAACGATTCGATTCCTTTGAACCGCCCACTGAGATGGTGGCACGTGGCAATCGAAACACCCGCCAGGAGTACCTTAAATATGGATGGGGGAATGCCATCGTTCATCACCTTTTCAGCTGATCTTTCAAAATTTTTGTATACTGATATGGCTTCTAGAGGCGAGGGGCGATCGACTGGCCCCCCTAGGAGCTGCCGCACAACAGTAACCATCGATTTGGATGTCTTTGCAGAGTCGCTCGCAAACAGCGAGCAACTCCACAGGATGGCCGAGCAATACATGGTCATTTCAATGAGATAGATCGAGGTCCTACGTCGGGCCAACAGCCGGCTGGAGGGGCAAGTAGAGTCCCACCAGCGCCAGATCGCCGAGTTAGCCCCGCCGCGTGGGGGGAGCTCGGTAGCGACCGAAGCAGATGACAAGCCCCAGTGAGGGCTTATGTACTTTTTTCTTTTCTTTCTGTCTTCTCTTTATTTTTGTGATGAATAAAAATAATTTTTAGTAACTTGGGTGTCGCGGGCCTTCTCGCCGTGGTTAGTTATAAGCACGGGTGTCGTCAGATGAAAGCTAGGGTATCGTGAAGTTTCAACTGGGGTGTCGCGAACGACGACAGCACCGACTCAGGCTGTTAACGATACCCTAGTTCTCATCTGACGACACCCTAGCTTTAAGGCGACGACACCGATGATGTGACTGTTAAAGCGGGGTGTTGCGGGGATTATTCTCCATACGGGGTGTCGTGGGCCTGCTCTCTAGCATCGTTTATAAGCACGACACACCCTTTATAGCATTTAAAGACACCCCATAGAACAAGCTATGACACCCCGGAAAGCAACATACGAAGATCGCGAAGGTTATAAGCATGGGTGTCATAGCGTTGTAACTACGGTGTCGCGAGGCTTTTCTCCAGTATTCGTTTGGAGCATGGGTGTCCTAGGCTTGTAACTACGATGTCTTAACAGTATATCAGGGGTGTCGTAGCTTTAACGATGACACTAGAGCTATATGGACAGGAAATAACGGGGAATATTGGCCGAACCACTCTGACGACACTCCAGTTCATAAGGTATAACATCCTAGTTAAAAGAGTATGACATTCGTGCTTACAAAATAGTAAACTATAAATAGTTATGACTCCCAGAATGTCATAACTGTTTTGTTCTAAGGAAGTTACCCGCATTAAACGGTTTGGTCACGCATTAACTAACTCTAACCAGAAAAAATAGTTGGTGTAATAAAGGAGCTTTAGAAAGAAGTGGGAAGAAGGACTTTTTACTTCGTGCTGCATATGACATTTCCTCCAGAAGTTTTTGTACAAAGACTCCAGTAGCCAGGTTTTCCAGCCTCGAAGCTGAAATATTTTCTTTCGATCGGACTCTCAGAGCGAGGGCGACGGTTCGTGCTCAACTGATTCCGATGATGCATCCAAAATCCAAAGCGAGGGGGAAGAAAGGGGAAGAAAGAGAGTTCTTCTTGCACAGATGAAATCCAACGTAAAATGGTGCTAGGATGAAGGGAAAGGGCATTTTCATCCGCACGCTAATTTTAAAAAAAGCGAACTGCTTTAAATGCCCGTCACGTTCAGAACGTTACATCGTAGTAGGGCCATACCACCTGGCACCATAATCCATGTAGGCTCCACATGGACCAATCAGAAGAGGCGGTGCAGCCCACATAGGCCTTGCTGCACTGGGGCAATGTACAAAGACTTTTCCTTACTAAACTACCTCCCTTTGATCCATGGGCTTCTTACCTTATATTAAAAACTGAGAAGAAATCAATTGATATAATTAAAAAATATTCTTCCTGACTGCCATCTTATCTAGATATTATGATTATCAAATAACATATTCTTTCTTGACTGCCATCCCATTCAATGATTATAATTATTAAAACTGTCTCATGTAATAATTTGACTTTAATTATAATTTTTTTATATATTTATAAGAACAACCTAAGTTTTTTTTTTTTTAATTTGGTGCTTTGATTGGATGGCTCATTTGTAGCTTTGGGATTATCTCTTTTCTCCGAAAATACTTTGGATCCTTTATGTTCTCTCTAAGTGAAGGTAGTTTCTATGTAAAAGCTTAATTTGAGTGGCAATAAGATATATCATATTTAGTTCTTGATGTAATTTATGGTCATTTTAGAATCTTGCAACATACACTACAACAAAATACTATGCACCGACGCTAATATATCATTTACCGACGCTTTAAAGCGTCGGCAAATAACTTCACGACGCTTTTACACGCGTCGGGTAGCTTGGGGTGGAGACGGAATATTCCGACGCTTTTTAAAAGCGTCGATAAAATTTCCAGCGTTGGAGTTTTACTTACGCTTTAAAGCATCGGGTTATTTTTTCTTGCCGACGCTTTTTAAAAGCGTCGGGAGAACTACGTCGAACGCTTCCGATGCTTTAAAGCGTCGGCAAAATGTAACATTTTTTTAAATAAAAAAAACAAAAAAAAATTATTAAACCTGTGCAATTAATTAAGATCAAATTTAAATTAAACAGGGCAATGCAATCATAACAAACAAAATCACAAATCACATTACACACATTCTTCACATCCAAAATAAAAGTTCAAATATAAATTTCATTACATCAAGTTCAAATATAAATTTCATTACAATTTAAAGTTTCATAAAATTTAAAAATACATGAGATGAAAGATATAAAATAAAAAGAGCCGAGGTCAATGATCTGCAGAAGGAAGGTTGTCACCTATCATTTACATCAGAGTCAAAGTTAGTAAAAAATAAATATAACTTTAAAGACTTAATTATTACAAAATTCAATACATTGCAAAATTTAGTACCAATCAGAATCAAGCATTATCATTTGTTGCAAATCTGTCCTAACCAAGGATACCGTAGCATGTACGTCATCAACCGGCACAAAATTGAATGGCATGGAATGCGTATAAGTGTCATCATCTTCATCATCTTCTAGCTGCTTTCCATATCATATAAGTCCCTAGGTTTTGTTTTAATAACAATAGCCCAATCTTTATCTTTTGCATCTTGTATAAAAAATACTTGATGAGCTTGAGAAGAAAAAATGAATGGATCATCCTTCAATAAGACACTAGTATGTATCAACCTTTTAAAATTTACAAGTGTAAATCCATTTGTATCTTTTTTCAAACCCCTTAATGAGTTTATATCTACCCAATCACATCTAATAATATGACTTTAAAAACTCCATAGTAATCTAACTCATAGATATCATTTAGTGCACCATAATAAGTTTTTCCATCTGCTTCCATCATAACACCGCTATTTTGTGTTTTCCTAAATTTCTCACGATCTTTAGCATGGAATTTAAAACCGTTGATTATGAAACCACTATATCTATTGACAACTTTGTTAGGTCCTCGAGCCAGGGCTATTAATTTAGCTGACAAATTTCTCTCCATCATCGTTGATACCTAAGAAATAATAAGGAATGTTAATAGGTTATTTGATGTTAAACCAATCCATATATTCTTGAAGTATATGTCAAACCTATTTTGAAAGCCATGTAGGAAATAACTCGACTAACCATCGCTGCTCAATCCTTGGATTAGGTCGAGTGCTATGGTTAGCTTGCCGTTGAGACAATAAAAATTCACTGCATAAAACGTATTTTGTTCATTTAGAGAAAAAAAAAAAGATATGATATCTTAATCTTGAAATGCAATAAATCATACTAACCTACGATACTCAGATATCATTTCACTATGGAGTAACACATAACGATGTGCTTGTGCCATTGATTTATGATCCAATAAAATAGTTTCAGTTTTTTCCATTACTCTACCTGCAGTTGAGAACTTATACAATTCTGTATTATCAATGAAATCACCATACCGTTGAGGTCTATTAAACACTGTCTCTACACCTTGAAGATATCTTGAACAAAATGTCAAACACTCTTCAGCAATATATCCTTCCGCAATCGAACCCTCTGGATAGGCTCTGTTTCGTACATAATCTTTCAATCGCATAAGGTACCTACAAGATAAATAAATTTTTAAACATATATAGCATAATGATTGATATGGAACTCCCTAGGATCGACACAAGAACCGTGAAGAGTAGATCCTTGCGCACGAGATCTTCAAGAACCCCAAGATCTAATCGGTTTCAACCCCCCTAACTGGGTTAGATTCCTGGTTGGTTAAGGATTGATCAAAGATTCAGAACAAGGAAAAACTAATTTCCAAACCCCGAATTTCGAAACACTCCACAAAGAATTGATCAAGTTCTTTGAATGTTTCCTATAGATGCATTCACGTCAAGAATACAGGAAAAAGCCAAAAGGCGGCTAGGTTTCTCTCCAAACAAATCGTGCCTGCAACTCGTTACAAATCTAGTTTAAATAGTCTCACTTTCAGACTGGGCTAACGAACTAAAGTCCAACAACTCATAAGCCCAATTATTCAGAAATAACTAAACTTAAGAATAAGCTAACCAAGCCCATTACAGATGTAAACCAAACATAGATTAAACATGGCTTGATCAGACATGGACCCAAAAGATTGGCCCATCAGTCCAGCTTCTATCGACACCATCAGATCCTGTAGATGCCTAATCATCAGCTGCTGAAACCTCTTGGCCCGAGAACGAGTAATAGGCCCAGGAGGCAAACTGACTGAACTGGACGAACTGGAGGTCGAATCAACACCAGAAACGCCACCAACATAGACGTCTTGGACTTGTGCTCCATCGTCTGCAACGTCGTCTCTTCCCTGCACGGCGTCACCTCCTCCTTGCGCGGCGTCTTGATCATCACGTTGTCTTCCATCCGTAATAGCTCCCCCCTTCTTAAAAGGATTCGTCCACGAATCGTCAGCACCACCTACATCAAAAGGACTCAAGTCAGTAACATTAAATGAAGTACTGACATTGTACTCACCTGGAAGATCCACTCTGTAGGCATTGTCATTGATTCGCTCAAGGATCTGAAAAGGTCCATCACCACGTGGATTGAGCTTAGATTTCCGTTGAAGAGGAAATCTCTCCTTCCTGAAATGTACCCAAACCCAATCACCAGGATGGAAAATCATAGGCTTGCGTCCGCGGTTCACACGAGACGCGATTTTCACGTTCTGTTTCTCTATACGATCCTTCACCTGTTTATGTAATTTTTGTACGAATTCGGTCTTAGAAGATGCATCTGTACTAATAAGTTTATTAGAAGGCAAAGGCAAAAGATCAAGAGGGGTGGACGGATTAAAACCGTAAACTATCTCAAAAGGGGAACATCTAGTTGTACTATGGACAGCACGGTTATATGCAAATTCAACAAATGGTAAACAATCTTCCCAAGTTCGAATGTTCTTATCAATTATAGACCTAAGAAGTGTAGTCAAAGTTCTATTAACTACTTCTGTTTGTCCATCTGTTTGGGGATGACAAGTAGTAGAAAACATCAGCTTAGTACCCAGTTTACCCCATAGAACTCGCCAAAAGTGGCTCAAAAATTTAACATCACGATCACTAACAATGCTATGAGGAATGCCATGCAAACGCACCACCTCCTTGAAAAATAAATCGGCAATGTATTTAGCATCATCAGTCTTGTGACAAGCAATAAAATGAGCCATTTTGCTAAACCTATCAACCACAACAAAAATGCTATCATTCCCACGCCTGGTCCTAGGTAATCCTAGCACAAAATCCATAGACAAGTCAGTCCATGGAGTGTCAGGGACAGGTAATGGACTATACAAACCATGTGGTTTCAAACGTGATTTAGCCTCCCTACAAGTAATACAATGTTCACACAATTTATGCACATCATGCCGCATGCCAGGCCAATAAAAATGTTCTATTAAAACATCATAGGTTTTATTAACACCAAAGTGTCCCATTAACCCCCCACCATGTGCTTCCTGAACTAACAACTCACGCAATGAACAATAAGGAATACACAATCGGTTTCTACGAAACAAAACCCATCAAACAGATAAAAATCATCTGAAGCATGCCCACTCAAACAAGATGCATATGAGTCACGGAAATCAACATCAGAAGGATACAATTCTTTGATAAAAACAAACCCTAACAATCTAGTATTGAGGGTGTTCAGAAGTGTGTACCTTCGCGACAGTGCATCCGCAACCACATTTTCCTTACCTTGTTTATACTTGATAACATAGGGAAAAGTTTCAATGAATTCCACCCACTTCGCATGTCTACGATTCAGTTTGTCTTGCCCCTTCAGATGTTTCAAGCTCTCGTGGTCAGTGTGAATAACGAATTCCTTCGGCCATAAGTAATGCTGCCACGTTTGCAGCGCACGCACCAGTGCAAATAGCTCTTTGTCGTAAGTCGGATACTTCAAGGCAGCTCCGTTCAGCTTCTCACTGAAATACATGAGTGGTCGCTGATCCTGCATCAAAACCGCTCCTATACCTACACCACTTGCATCACATTCAATTTCAAAAGTCTTAATAAAATCAGGTAAATCAAGTAAAGGTGCAGAACATAATTTATTTTTAAGGAGTAAGAACGAATTTTCCTGTGCTTCACCCCACTGAAAAGGAACGTTTTTCTTCACAAGTTCATTGAGGGGTGCGGCAATTGTACTGAAATCTTTGATGAACCTCCGGTAAAATCCTGCCAAGCCGTGAAAACTACGAATCTCACTGACAGATGTCGGTCTTGGCCATTCCCTAATAGCATGAATTTTTGATTCATCTACAGCAACTCCTTTACTAGATACTACAAAACCGAGAAAGTTAACATGCTCCAAACAAAAACAGCACTTTGATAAATTGGCATATAACTTTTCCTGTCGCAGTATTTCTAGTACTCTACGTACATGCATCAAGTGGTCATCCAAACATTTAGAATATATGAGAATATCATCAAAATAAACCACTACGAACTGCCCTAAATACTCACGTAAAACATGATTCATTAAACGCATGAAAGTACTAGGTGCATTAGTAAGTCCAAACGGCATGACTAACCATTCATATAGCCCATACTTTGTTTTAAATGCCGTTTTCCATTCATCACCCACATTCATTCTAATCTGATGATACCCAGACTTAAGATCTATCTTTGTAAATATGCTAGAACCATGCAACTCATCTAACATATCATCTAGCCTAGGTATTGGATGACGATACTTTATCGTGATTTTGTTGACGGCACGACAATCTACACACATCCTCCAACTGCCGTCTTTCTTGGGCACAAGGATGACAGGCACCGAACAAGGACTCAAGCTCTCACGAACGTATCCCTTCTCCAGCAACTCCTCCACTTGCTTCTGGATCTCCTTGGTCTCGCTAGGATTCGTCCGGTAAGCGGGTCTGTTTGGAATGGCTGCTCCAGGTATGAAGTCAATCTGGTGCTCTATTCCTCGGATGGGAGGCAGTCCTTTTGGTAGCTCTTCAGGAAACACATCTCCAAATTCCTGCAAAAGCTCATCAAAACCACTAGGCACAATAGAAAGTAAGTGGTCAGTAGAAATAAAAGCCCCTTTGCACAAAAATACAAAGATAGGCCCTCCTGTAGACAGTGCACTCCTCACATCACTTGACCTAGCTATCAGACTCACATTCTTGCCATTTTTCTTTTCGATTTTCTCCTGTTTTACATTCTTTTTGCATTCGGCTTTTGTACTACCCTCATTTTTTTTTCTCTCAACTTTTGCTCAGCTTCCACTCTCATCCTATCTAATTGACATTGATCTTCATAAACTTCCTTGGATGATAGCGGTGTCAGAGTAGTTTTTCTTCCATCTTTGACAAAAGTGTATCTGTTAAGGTATCCATCATGGGTAGTCCTCCTATCAAATTGCCAAGGTCTCCCTAACAAGATATCTCCAGCATGCATTGGCACCACATCACATAAGACCTCATCAGAATACTTGCCAATAGAAAAATTCAGTAAAGTCTGCCGATTTACCTTAACCTCTCCACAGTTGTTAAGCCATTGCAGCTTATAAGGTTTTGGGTGTGGTGTAGTGGACAACCCCAATCGACTTACCAGAAAGCTGCTCACCACATTTGCGCAACTCCCACTGTCAATAATGACACTGCATGCTTTTCTCTGGACATGACACCTAGTATGGAATAAGTTGTCACGTTGCTCCTCATGACAATCCTCCTTCAGTTGTGTACTGAGTGCACGCCTAGTAACCAGCAATTCTTCCCGAATAGGTTCTTCAATGCTACCATCACTACAATCTTCTAATTCGGGCATCTCATCATCTTCCTTACCCATACCAGCGTCCTCCTCATCAGTTACCACTTCTCCATTTCGAATAACCATTGTTCTCTTATTAGGACATTCTTTGCTGATGTGCCCTACTCCCTGGCACTTCCAACACTTAATATCTCTATTCCTGCCTTTCTGCTCTTCCACCTTCACTTTATCTTTGGCAACCACTTCGACTTTGCCTCTATTAGGTTCGAAACTTCTGTTACCGAATCGCAACTCTTGCTTCCCTTCTTTCTTCCAAAAAGAATTACTAGTAGAGGTTGGTTTCGAATTGTATCTCGCTGCCCCATGATTCTGAATTTGTTTTTCTATCTTAAGCGCAAGGTGAACCATCTCCTCTAGCTCTACATAGGGCTGAAGATCCACCCTATCAGCTATCTCTCGGTTCAAACCCGCCAGAAATCGTGCCATAGTAGCTTCCGCCTCTTCCTCTATCCCGGCACGAGTCATGATCATCTCCATCTCCTTATAGTACTCATCAACACTCCTACTTCCCTGTCGAAGAGTCTGTAACTTCTGAACTAATTCCCGATGGAAATGCCTAGGAACAAATCTCTTCCTCATTACCGATTTCAATTCATTCCAAGTAGTAATAGGATACTCCAAGTTCCTCCTTCGACTAGTCACGACTTGATCCCACCAAGCAATGGCATAATCCGAAAACTGAGTGACTGCCAGCTTAACCTTCTTATCCTCACTAAACTGGTGACAGTCAAAAATCAACTCTACCCTCTTTTCCCACTGCAGATATGCCTCAGGATCAGATTTACCCTGAAAATGCGGAATCTCCATTTTAATATTTCCCAACCCTCTATCTGCAACTTCTTCCAATCCTCTATTTCTACCTACATAGGGCTGATCCTGCCAACGACCTCTACCCCTTCGAGGACCACGACCTCCTCTACCGAAACCTCTAGGACGTCGCATGCCATAATTGCCGACATTTCCCTCCTCAGGGTATCCGAAATATTCATCAACCGAACCATCCTCCTGATATAATTGTCTATTTCCTTCCTCCTCCGGTACTACATTGGTTTGAGACGCCCCCCGCTCTACTGCTTGCAGTCTCAAATCCATCCTTTCCAGGGTCTCTCTCATAGCTTCCATTGCCCTAGTAAACTTCACTACCTCACTTCCCTGCTCCCCTCGTATTCTACCCTCATTACTATTACCTCCCCCCGCAGTACTACCTTGATGAGACATAGCTGCACTGAAAAGGTTAGTAGCAATAAAAGCAAAATAATATCAAGACCTCACCAATAACTCCCGCACGTATTTTCACTCAATTCAAAGAAAGTTGTTCACTCGGTTTCACTCAAGTATAATGGAAATCACACAAGGTTATCTCACACCTCTCAAGCTAATTTCCTTATATTCTTAAATGAATCACCCTACAGGAAACAACTTCAAAGTTTGATAATATGGAGTATGCCGAAACACAAGGAAATAAAAAAAAGTTTTTTTTTTATATAACAGATTTTGATGAGAACAAAGGAACAATGCTCAGCAAGGATAGAGTAGAAACTGAAATAACCAGGCAACAATCAAATAGACTGAAGTATTGATATAAAGAAAAAGGCAAAAGTCACGGCAATTGAACAAAATCTAGAGTTTCCAACACCAACTAGGATTATAGTTGGAATAGATTAAGGAAACACAAATTCAACACAAATTCCCTTTTCCTTCTAACTGTTCGAAGCCTTCAAATTCTCAATTCTTTTTTTTTTTTTTTTTGATGAGTTCACACACTGCCACTTTTTGACGCGAACAACAACGCTTACTTAGGCGAAGGTGCCCGGTTACTCGGTGGGAAACCAATGTTCTAAACCCTTTTTTTTTTTTTTTAAGCAAATTCAATCACAAACTTGCGTACCAACAAGAGGTAAACAGCAAAAAAAAAAAAAAAAATTGAATGGAAGGATAAGCACAGAAAGAAAGTTTCGCGGATAAAACCTGATCTAGAGCCAAGGCTCTGATACCAAAATGATATGGAACTCCCTAGGATCGACACAAGAACCGTGAAGAGTAGATCCTTGCGCACGAGATCTTCAAGAACCCCAAGATCTAATCGGTTTCAACCCCCCTAACTTGGTTAGATTCCTGGTTGGTTAAGGATTGATCAAAGATTCAGAACAAGGAAAAACTAATTTCCAAACCCCGAATTTCGAAACACTCCACAAAGAATTGATCAAGTTCTTTGAATGTTTCCTATAGATGCATTCACGTCAAGAATACAGGAAAAAGCCAAAAGGCGGCTAGGTTTTCTCTCCAAAACAAATCGTGCCTGCAACTCGTTACAAATCTAGTTTAAATAGTCTCACTTTCAGACTGGGCTAACGAACTAAAGTCCAACAACTCATAAGCCCAATTATTCAGAAATAACTAAACTTAAGAATAAGCTAACAAGCCCATTACAGATGTAAACCAAACATAGATTAAACATGGCTTGATCAGACATGGACCCAAAAGATTGGCCCATCAGTCCAGCTTCTATCGACACCATCAGATCCTGTAGATGCCTAATCATCAGCTGCTGAAACCTCTTGGCCCGAGAACGAGTAATAGGCCCAGGAGGCAAACTGACTGAACTGGACGAACTGGAGGTCGAATCAACACCAGAAACGCCACCAACATAGACGTCTTGGACTTGTGCTCCATCGTCTGCAACGTCGTCTCTTCCCTGCACGGTGTCACCTCCTCCTTGCGCGGCGTCTTGATCATCACGTTGTCTTCCATCCGTAATAATGATGATGCTACTTTTGGTAGAAATTATGGTATACCGGTCATTAGGATAAATCAGACTATAGCATACCTCTCAATAGGATACATCCATCTATAATGTACCGGTCCGCCAAGCTTGACTTTCGAAGCCAAGTAAATGAGTAGATGTACCATAATAGTAAAAAATCCAGGAGGAAAAATCTTTTCCATCCGACAGTGTAATGGTCACATCAGACTCCAACTGATCAATCTCTTCAGGATCAATAACTTTTGAACATAATGCCTTAAAGAATGATGATAGCCGAATTATAACTGCAAGAACTTGTTTAGGCACTGATGATTTTTCCGCTATTGGTAAGATATCTTGCATCAATATGTGACCATCATGACTTTTGAGATTAGAAATTTTTATATGTTTAAGATGCACACACCTTGAAATGTTTGATACATATCCATCAGGTACTTTAATATTTTTCAATACTGTAAGAAAATTATTTTTTTCTTGAGGAGACATTGTATAAGATGCAGGAGGCAAATAAATTCTATCATTAGCAAGCATTATAGGATGAAGCTTCGGTCGGATACCCAATTCCTTTAAATCCAATCGTGCCTTCATGTTATCTTTGGTCTTTCCATCAAGATTCAACAATGTTCCAAGCAGATTATCACAAACATTCTTCTCTATGTGCATGATATCAAGATTATATCGAATCAGATTATGTTCCCAATAAGGTAAGTCAAAAAAGATACTTCTTTTCTTCCATATATGTTTGATAGGCTGATTTGTGGATGGTATCTGTATATCTTCCTCATTTTCTTTTTCCAAAAAATTATCTGGATCTTCAAATATCTGTGCATCCATACTACCAATTGTCACTTCTTCTTGATCATTCCTTCCTCTTTTTTGAGAAGACTTTGAGAATTTACCATATTTGTAACTGATGGAATCAATTTGCATACGAACATTAGTTCCAGACGGTGGAATAGGTGCACATCCCAACTCTATGGTACCATCAAATAAATCCTTCTGAAAACGAAACGGATAATTTAGTTCTAACCATCGGCGATGTCCCATATAACAAAATTTTCCTCCATGTTTTAACCAATTTGAATGTGCCGAATCTGCACAACAAGGACATGCAACCCTTCCTTTTGTACTCCAGCCAGATAAATTGGCATATGCTGGAAAATCATTAATAGTCCACAACAGAGCTGCCCGTAGTTTAAATGTTTCACCATTTGAAGCATCAATTGCATCGACACCTTCCCATAACTGTTTCAATTCCTCTATTAAAGGCTGTAGAAAAATATCTATATCATTTTCTGGACCCTTATCACCTGGAATAACCATTGACAAGATAAGTGATGATTGCTTCATGCACAACCATGGTGGTAAATTGTATGGTATTAGAACAACTGGCCAAGTGCTATATGTAGAATTTAGAGTGCGAAAAGGATTGAAGCCATCTAAAGCTAAACCCAAACGAACATTACGAATATCAGAGGCAAAATCAGAATGCCTAACATCAAAAGATTTCCATGCTAAACTATCTACTGGATGTCTCAACATTCCATCCTTTGTACGCCCTTCATCATGCCATCTCATTAATGAAGCTGTTTTCAATGATGAATATAGCCTATTCAATCGAGGAATAAGAGGAAAGCAACGCAATACCTTCGCCGGTTTTTTTGTTTTGTTCGTTACATCATCCTCATCCTCTCCATATCTCCTCCATCGCAAAGATCCACATACATTGCATGACTCTCGATCAGCATTTCCACCATGATATAACATACAGTCTTTTGGACAACTATGGATCTTTTGATATCCAAGATCTAATTTGTTGACAACTTTCTTTGCTTCATAATAAGAGGATGGTAAATCAATGCCTTCTGGAAATGCATCCTTTAGTAATTTAAGAAGCATGGTAAAACTATTTCCTGACCATCCATTCATATATTTTATATGGAATAAATGTATAAGAAAAGAGATCTTAGAAAATTTCAAACAACCCGGATATAATTGTTCATCAATGAATGTTTGTTCCATAGATGTAGAACCATCACATATTCCATCTGTTTCATGTATATTAGTTGATCCCACAAAGTTTTGAACACCATGTCGAAAAGCATCTTCGATTAAACCTGTCATATCATCTCCCACAAGGTTATCTTGCATATTACCAGATCCAAGATCAGACGAGGAGGGTTGATTACTTGATAATGGCAACGTACATTCTCCATGGAAAACCCATACAGTATAACCTCTTGAAAACCATTCCATATCAAATGTTCTTCAACGGTTTGTGGATCTAAGTAAGAATTGTTAACACATCGCCGACACGGACATGAAATCTTTCCATTCAAACTACCTTTATCCATACCAAATTTAATGAACTCACGAACTCCATCTAAATATTCTTTTGTATTTCTCGGTTTATTTATCCAACTTTTATCCATTGTAGGATAAATGATCGATAAACAATCAACTTTTATCCAATATCCTGCACGTATTTTACCAACATAAGTCTGATATAGCCCCAAAAATGCACATTCATGGTGAAAGAAGTAAAACTTTTGAAAGAAGTAAGCACATGAAAAAGTATATTACACTAACTAAACTACGATTTATATTTAGTTTAGTTTATTTTTTTTTAACTATCCAATACAGGACTAAAATTTTGAATTACTAAACTAATATCCAAAAATAAGCACCATGTTGTCTTTGTTAACTTTTACAGCTTTATATGTATGTTATTGATTTGTTTTGTAGTATAGCCTCCCCATTCCGTATACGGACAACAGCTACAGTGAAAACCATACTTTCAGAGACCTAGTGGCATGGTCTTCATCAATCAAGATATCCAACTAAGAATGAACAAAATATCATTACTATAATAACAACTATTTTGCTGAATTTGCTGATGCAAGATGATAACTAATGAACACAACTCACTCATGAAGGGAGCATTAGAAAGGTGGAATGTTCTCTCAAAAATAAATAATTTATAGAAAATATCTCTGCCAACAAAGTCTACCTCATGAAGCCATATTTAAGTACATGACGAAAATGAGTAAATTAAATGAACTTCTCCACTTTTTTAATGTATTAAAAGTACTTCCATGATGAAATTTTCATCTCTAATTAGCAATACTTTGATGGTCATAAATTGAAGCCCAAATTTTCAAGGCGCGGAATAACTTATGAAGCACTTTTAACAACACAAAACTGCTGAAATCTTCATTTCTCGATGAGTAGAAAACAAGGTGTTCCTTCTCCTGGCATCGGAATATCATAAAATCAAGTTCCAAGGTCCTACAAGTCTATAAGAATATTGCTTCTAATGGTAGCTAAATAACTAAAACATTCTTTTTCAAGAGAAACTATTTATATATATATCCTCATGATTTTCAGTCCTCTAAACACAGAATAAGCAGATATATAGATGATATGTGAAGTTAATGGCACAAAACAAGAAACTTGCTTTGATTAGTTGACCAGTTGCTGCAGCTTCTCTCTCCTAGAAAGAACAGATTGAGAAGAAGAAGTCCATAGGGAATGGCCAAATATAAGTTATGAATTGGATAAAAACCCTTGATGTTTTGACAAGAAAATAATATGATAAATTTTGTAACTGCATCTGATTCGAAGACGCAGAGGATCCAATTTAAGAGCGAGACAAGAGGAGGATTAACAGCTAGTTTTTCAACTTCAATCAAAACAATGACACAAATCGTCATAATATCACAACAGTTTACCACCAGACCCCCTAAGAAGTTAATCACCACAACATTGGTTATGTTTGTGCCTCCACTGCAATACAAGCAAATCAGAGACGTAATATCGAAGAATCAAATAGAAAACAACACAACAGACATTCATCCAGACACACACGCACACACCAAGTAAAACCAAGTTATTGTCAATTACTATCTCTCATGTAGGTAACACTGTTTTCAAGCAGATACTGGGTATTAGCTGGTCAGAAAAAGGCCCTGCTACTGTAAAACACTCTGGACTTATCTTTTTTCTTCTGTGGATCAGAATTATCATAAAAACCGATAGGTAACAAATGAGAAAAACTAATTTTATGTGGCAGATTACTCCAAGAGAGCTCGGTAACATTTAGATTGCTAAAGAATTAAGGAAAAATCAATTTAATTTCCATAAACAAAATACCATCACAAACGTGTTCCGTTGAGCAATGAATCCCCAAATCTCATGATTAATTTAATCCAAACAGAATGAAAAACATGTTCATACCTAGAGAAGGAGAGGATGGGAGGAGGCTGTGAGGGGGCAGCGGCAGTCGCAGAGTCTCGGATTTTCCTTTCAATCTTTCGGTCCATATATCCAGAGCACCAATCCTAAGGCCGATGCCAACAGCCACTCGGACGATGAAAATCAACACCCGGACGATGAAAATAAGCGTAAGGAATAGATTTTGATCTTACCTTCGAGAGGAGAGAGGCCGACCAATACACCTTCGTCGGGGAAGAGAGCGTCCATGGGGAGGAGGCGGAGGAAAATCATGGCAGGGAGGCGGCTAGGGCAGCACAGAGGAGGAGGAAGATCGCGGCGGAGAGGCAGCTAGGGCATCACAGAATGCGTTGGCAAGAGGAAGATCGCGGCGAGGAGGCAGCTAGGGCATCACAGAACGCATGGGGAAGGAAGGAAGCTCGGTTGCAAATATATATATCAATATATGCCGACGCTTTTAAGCGTCGTCCTGTGCCGACGCTTTTTAAAGCGTCGGCAATATTTGTTATTAGTTAATTAGACAACGCTAATAAGCGTCGTACCCTAGCCGACGCTTTTAAAAGTGTCGGCAAACTTTCTTATTAGTTAATTAGATGACGCTAATAAGCCTCGTACCCTGGCGATGCTTTAAAGCGTCGGCAAACTTAACTAATATGCCGATGCTATTAAAAAGTGTGTCGGTCTGCGCTATTTCCCAACGCTACACCCTAGCATCGGGAAAAAAGAGTTGCGAAACGAATTTTTGTTGTAGTGATAGCTGGCAATTATGTCTGTTCTTTCTTTTTAATTTTCCTATCAAACTAAATGATCATTTTTGTCATCCCTTCATTCATGTTCACAACCATTGGTAGTATTGTTGTTGGTGTAGCTGATCAGGCCCCATTGGTAACGGGCTAACAGGAAGTGCCCATCGTCTTTGACAAGAGCTAGGCCCGGTGAGACTAAATCAGAAGCTCCCGAGTTCCCCTCGGCCTCAGCCCCAACCTCGGCCTTGGCCCCAGCCCCAACCTCGGCCTCGGCCCCAGCACCGAGGTACTCTCGAGTTCTCCTCAGCCTCGGCTCCGACCTCGGCCTCGACCTCGGCCTTGGCCCCAACACCGAGATACTCCCGAGTTCTCCTCAGCCTCGGCCCCGACCTCGGCCTCGGCCCCAGCACCAAGGTACTCTCGAGTTCCCCTCGGTCTCGACCTCAGCACCGAGGTACTTCCGAGTTCCCCTCGGCCTTGACCTCGGCCCCAGCACTGAAGTACCCTCGAGTTTCCCTCAGCTTCGGCCTCGGCCCTAGCACTGAGGTACTCCCAAGTTCCCCTTAGCCTTGGAATCCAAGAACCCCACGTGGCCCGACAGATGCCTGCAACTACCATGTGGCCCGCCAATCTCCTGCGGCCCCGCATGGCCAATACCGGTTATGGTACCCGCCTGACACGACCAGGCCCACTTGCCACCTGTGATGCCGCACCTGGCAGAGGGATGGCATGCCAAGGTATCTCTGACAACCTTAGGGATGGTCATGGCCTGTCCTCCACTAGCCCTGCCATCTGTCCTCTACTAACGGCAATGCCTTCGACTCAGCAACCTTCCAGAAGAGGGTAAGAGGGACTCCCAAGTAGGTATAAAAACCCCTCGCTCATGGCAAGGGGGAGCTGAACCCCAAGTCCTCTAACTAATTCCTTTAGCTCTTTCTTCACTATTCCCAAGTTGTCTACTTGAGCATCGAAGGGTCCCCACCGATGCAACTGGTCCTCGGGGACTTTCTTGCAGGAATCCCGTTAAGGAGGAGGCGTAGGAAGATTCCCCCGTCGCCCTAGTGGCCCTCTGGATCCTCTTCGTTATCCGATTTTCAAGGAACGTGATTTGGTGGCAACAGATTGGTGCACCAGAAAGGGGGGTCAGAAGAGAAGCGAAATACATGCGGAAGCCAGTAGCAAACCTCTATTCCCTCACTGAGTAAAAATGATGGTAATGCGCGCTCAGAAGATCTTCACCAGCCATGCTGGGGTGCATTGCCGAGAGCTCAAACAATAGGAGACCAGTCTCTCTGCTCCCCAGCAAGCCTCTTGACTCCTCCTTCACCACCACCCTAGGACGACCGAATCGATGCCCTTGCCCTGCAAGTCCAATCACTTGTGGCAGCGGTCCACCAGCTACAACAGCAACCTACGGCCGCATAGCAGCACCCAATGCCACCTTCGCTAGGTGCGGAAGCAGACCAACCTAATCAGCAGTCAACTTGCAGGAGATCTTCCCAGAGGGAGGCTCACCGCTGCCTCACCTTATCTCGGTGTCATCATTGGGAGGCTTCTAAGAGGCTTCGGTCCCCCTTCCGCCACTCTAACAACTCCTACAAATAGTCCCATGGGAGGGAGACCGAGAGGGCGCATCACCATCGGCACCACCCCTCCCCATCCTCAGGATCTTCCTGGAAGGGGTCCTTCGATGGCTAGATCGCCCGTCGGGCTGAGTGATGGCTGGAGAAATACAACTAGCGGTTGGAGGAGTACAATCAGCGGTTGGAGGAATTCAGTCACAGAATCACCAATTAGCCGAAGATGAACTACGATAGCCGTCCTCCGCTTTCTCGCTACATTATGGAGGAACCAATGTCGGCTCGATTCTGCCTCCCGCAGCTAGACCCATATGACGGCACCACAGACCCCCTGGACCATCTGGAGAGCTACAAGGTCCTCATGTAAGTTCAAGGAGTGACCGACTCCCTCCTTTGCATCGCCTTCCCGACCATCCCTTGAAAGGCCGCCCGTGCATGGTATTCCCGATTGTTGTCCCAGAGCATCAACTCCTTTCGACGGCTAGAGAGGGCCTTTCTGGTGCATTTCGATGCACGCCGAAAGATCCCACGGGTGGTTGACAGCCTAATCTTTGTCTAGCAGAAGAGCGGCGAGTCACTGAGAGACTCTGTGGCCACTTTGGCCTTGAAGCGAGAACTTCGCCCTTCCCGATTCGCCTACTCTCTTGACAAGAAGACCCTGAGCTCCTACGCCGAGTTGCTGAGCCGAGTGCAGAAGTACATCCATGCTGACGAGGCAGACTTCTCTTGGAGGGAAGCTGATGAAGGGTCCGGTAAGAAGCAAGCCCATCCGGAGCCTGAAAAGCCTTATCCCAAGAGGCCCAAACTACCCTATCGGCCGGATAATCAACCGCTGGCCCTTGCCCCAAGAGAGGGGCCCTTCACCCCCTGATCGCCCCGATATCTCACATCCTGATGAAGATCGAGGGTGAGTTGTATCTTTAACACCCCGCTCCTCTAAAGCCAGGAGCCCCCCGCAACAAGAACCTCTACTGTCGCTTTCATCTAGATCATGGCCACGACACAGAGGACTGCCGCCAGTTGAAGAAGGCGATCAAGGACCTCATCCAGCGGGGGTACTTCGGCAAGTTCGTCCAAAACGAAAACCCGACAGTGCTGGGCCCGTTGGCACCCCCGCCTACCCAGATCGGCATCAACAATGGCCCGACTGAGAAGACAGTGGCCATGATCTCTTAGAGGGCAGGCGGCATGGCCAAAAGGCCGCTGGGGGATGAGGGAGTAGATATTGTAATCCCTTTCTTGAAAGGAGACCTAGAGGGGGTGGATAATCCTAATGATGATAGCATCGTCATGTCTATGATGATCGTGAGGCACCTTGTAAAAAGGATTCTAGTTGATAGTGGAAGCTCAGACGATGTCCTTAGTTATGATGCTTTTGTTCGAATGAACTTGTCTACTTATTCCCTTCGGCCCGTGACCATGCCCCTAATGGGCTTTATGGAGAACTTCGTGAAGATGGAGGGGGAGATCACCCTCCCAGTCACTTCTGGGACATCGCCGTGCCAAAGCATAGTTCTCATCAAGTTACTGGTCGTCCGAGTCCCCCTAGCCTACAATGCTATCCTCGGACGGTCCAGCCTAAATCTCTTGAACGCCATCATCTCCACCAAACGACTACTAGTCAGGTTCCCTACCAACCAGAGGATCAGAGAGATGCATAGAGAGAGGAGCCTGGTGCCATGTTGCTACCATACGGCCCCTAGTCCATAGGCCATAGTCGCTCCCCGAGTGCCGAAGTCGCTGGAGCCCAAGGAGGCCGAAAGAAGGGAAGAGCCTGCTGAGCACCTATTGGTATTTTCACTGAGGGAGGACCCGGCGAGGACGGTTTGGGTCAAGACACTTCTCCCCGAGGAGGCAAGAGATCGATTCCTCGCTTTCCTTCGGACCAACTCGGATGTCTTCGCTTGGTTGGTGCCCGACAAGTTGGGTATACCACCAGAGGTGATCACTCACAAGCTCAGCATCAACCCGCAGTGTCGGCTAATCCGATAGAAGAAGAGGAGTTTTACCTCCGAGCAGCAAAAGGCCATTGATGAGGAGGTCAGCAAGCTGATTGCTATTGGCCATATCCGGAAGGTACATTATCCAGACTTGGCGAACATGATGATGGTTTGCAAGGCCAATGGAAGCTAGAGGATGTGCATGAACTTTACCGACCTCAATAAGGCATGCCCTAAAGACAGCTTCCCACAGCCCAGGATCGACCAGTTGGTGAACGTCATGCGGGCCACGAGACCCTCAGCTTCATGGATGCCTTCTCGGGGTATAACCAGATTAAGATGGATCCAACGAATGAAGAGGCCACTTCCTTTGTGACCAAGAAGGGCGTCAACTGCTACAAGGTAATGCCCTTCAGACTAAAGAATGCAGGGGCCACATACCAAAGGCTGATGAACAAGGTCTTCGAGGATCAGATCGGGCGCAACATGGAGGTATATATGGATGACATGCTGACCAAAAGTGTCAATGCCGATGACCATGTTGCTGACCTAGCGAAGACCTTCGGTAACCTCTACCGATACTAGATGAGGCTAAACCCTAGTAAGTGTGCCTTCAGGGTCACAGCGGGTAAGTTTCTGAGTTTCTTAGTGACCCAGCGAGGAATCAAGGCAAACCCAGATAAGATCCATGCCATCCTCGACATGAGATCTCTGGTCAATAAGAAGAAGGTGCAGCACCTGACCGGAAGGGTGGCAGCCTTGAATCGATTCCTGTCGAGGTTGGCCGAGCGGTGCCTGCCTTTCTTCAAGGCATTGCAAAAGGTGAATGGCTTCGATTAGATGGAGGAGTGCCAAAAAGCTTTCGAAGGACTGAAGGAGTTCCTGTCGATCCTGCCATTGCTGTTGAAGCTGACGAAGGGAGAAGACCTTTTTCTGTACCTTGCCACCTCTCAAGAGATAGTCAACTCGGTCCTTATCCATGTGGACTCTGACGAGGCACAGAGACCAATCTACTACACTAGCAAAGTGCTTCACGACGCAGAGACCAGGTATTCCAAGTCCAAAAAGATTATTTTTGTACTAATAGTCTTTGCTCAACGTCTCAGACCCTACTTCCAAGCTCACCCGATCGTGGTGCTCACAAATCAGCTATTGAAGGCGATCTTATCTCGTCCTGACATCTTCGGTCGGTTGACAAAGTGGACGGTCAAGCTGGGAGAGTTTGACCTATTATTTCGACCAAGATCGGCCATAAAATCCCAAGTCTTGGCAGACTTCCTGATCGAGTGCACTTGGACTGAGGAGCAGTCGAAAGAGTTCAGCGTAGCGCCATCGGCCATCCCATTCGAGGCGACGGAGAAAGAATGGATCCTCCATGTAGATGGTGCGTCAAACTCCCAGAAAAGTGGAGTGGGCCTCATACTCGCGAGTCCTGAGGGGACGGTGGTGGAGTATACCCTTCGGTTCCTCTCCCCGCTACCAACAATCAAGCCAAGTATGAAGCCTTGCTGGCCAAGATGAGACTTGCTCGAGAGCTCAAGGTGGAGTATCTCAGAGCCTTCACTGACTCCCAACTCATTTTTGGGTAGATCGCTAGGGATTATGAAGCCCGTAACGTCATCATGTCCCGTTATCTAAGTAAGGTCCAATCACAAGCCTCACTTTTTACTCACTTTAGTATCAACGATATCCCCAGGAGTAGGAACTCCAGAGCCGATGCATTATCCCATCTAGCCACCTCGGTCGATGAAGCCCTAGGAAGGACATATATGGAGCACTTGAAGATCATGAGCATCGAGGCCGTGGAGGAGGTCCTGCCAATCGACCAAGAGCCTGCGTGGATGAAGGCTTATGTCCGGTACCTCACCGATGACACTCTCCTCGAAGACTTTGCAGAAGCCAAATTGCTCAAGCGGTGAGCTCCCAATTTCCTAATGCTAGACGAGCGGCTATACCGAAGATCATTCTCCTATCCACTTCTTAAGTGTGTTGACCCTACAGATGCTGACTACATTCTATGTGAGATCCATGAGGGCATCTGCGGAAACCATCTGGGGGGTAGAGCATTGGCGTACAAGGCTCTAAGCCAAGGATACTACTGGCCCACAATGAGGGAGGACATCGCCGAGCTGGTTCGGAGGTGCAACAGTTGTCAGTGACATGCCAACATCTAGTGACAGCTGAGCTCTTTGTCAGCCCCATGGCCCTTCGCCCAATGGGGGATGGACATTTAGGGACTATTTCCCTGGCTTTCGGCCAGTGAAGATTTCTACTCGTTGCCATCGACCACTTCACCAAGTGGGTGGAGGCCGAGGCACTGGAAAAGATCACTGAGAGTAAGGTGAGGTTTTTCTTCTGAAAGTCTATTGTCTGTCGGTTCGGGCTACCCCACACCCTCATTACCGACAATGGCTGGCAGTTCGACAATGCCTCCTTCAGGGAATTCTGCACCGAGTTAGGCATCCACCAACGGTTTACCTCGGTCGGCCATCCATAAACAAATGGAGCGGCCGAGGTGACAAACCACACCATCCTTTAGGGGCTCAGAACACGGCTGGATGACTTCAAAGGAAGGTGGATGGAGAAGCTCCCCAACATGCTATGGGCCTATCACACAACGCCTCATACTTCCACTAGAAAGACCCTCTTTTGTCTCGTGTTTGGTTTTGATGCCATCATCCCCATGGAAATTGACATCTTGAGTCCTCAGGTGGAGTCATATAATAAGGAGGACAACCCAAGCCGACTGCGAGCCAACCTTGATCTCGTCGAGGAGGTACGTGACCAAGCATGACTCAGAATGGCTGCTTATCACCAAAGAGCCGCCAAGTATTACAACACTCGTGTCTGCTCCAAGGCATTCCTTCCAGAGGACCTGATCCTCAGGCGAGCCAAGGTCTCAAAACCGATAGAAGGAGGTAAGCTGTCTTCCAACTGGAAGGGACCCTACCGGATCACAGAGACTCTACATCGCGAAGCGTACCGAATCGAAGGACTCGATGGAACTCTGCTCCCCTGCACCTAGAATTCGGACAACCTCCGTCGATACTATCAATGATGTATGCAACCAACTGATCTTAGGTTTGAGTACCTCATCCTTTTAGCTTATTGAAATAAAGATAATCTTGAATATCTCATCTCCCTTCGATTAACAAAGATGTGTTCAAGTATCTCATCCTTTCAGCCAAAGCCCAGCTCCGATCGGCACTGAAAGCCCGAGGCCAGCATGGCACCAAAGCCTGACTCTGGTTGGCACTGAAAGCCCGAGGCCAGCTCGGCACTAAAGCTTGACTTCGGTCGGCACTTAAAGCCCAAGGCCAGCTTGACACCAAAGTCTGACTCCGATCGGCACTTAAAGCCCGAGGCCAGCTCGGCACCAAAGCCCGACTTCGGTCGGCACTAAAAGCCTGAGGCCAACTTGGCACCTAAAGCCCAAGGCCAGCTTGGCACCTGAAGCCCGACCCCGATCGGCACTTAAAGCCCAAGGCTAGCTCAATACCTAAAGCCTGACCCTGGTCGGCACTTAAAGCCTGAGGCCAACTCGGCACCTGAAGCCCGACCCCAGTCTGCACTTAAAGCTCAAGACTAGCTCATCACCAAGGCCCAACCCCGGTCGACACCCGAAGACCGACCCAGATCGGTACCAAGACCTAGAGTCAACTTGGCCCCCGGAGGCCGACACTTGTACTAGAACTAAGCCTGACCTTTTGGTCGGCCTCAGCACTCGCCTTGAAGTATACTTCAGTCATAGGCCGAGCCATCACTCCGAGCTCACTCAACCTCACAAGGAGAAATACTCTTGCAAAGCTATGTACCCAAAAAAGACCCAAAGACCGACACTTAAATAAAATTTCTTACATTTCATTACTGGTCAAAAAATTCACAAAATGCTGACTCAAGTTAGACTTCGGTACAGGAAAAAAATAAATAAAAGAAGAGTACAAGATATTCAGGCCTCGGTCGGTGCTGACCCATCATCGACTGGTCCTGGTGACGTGGCCGACCATTCCGGTGCCTCATCCGGCTCGATGTCATTGAGGCCTGTGAGGTTGAGGACTCGGTCAACCTTCTCCTTGCCATCTTGGAAGCCCAGGTGATAGGCATCGGTGGAAGCCTCGGCCAGCCGAGCAGACTCCTTGGCGCCGATGGCCCATAGCTCGGTTGCTTTCACCTCGAAGGTGAAAGAGTCGAAGCACAGATCCTGAACGCTGATCATCACCTTGGCGGCATCCAGCAGCTCACTAGCTACCCGAGCA
Source organism: Calamus simplicifolius (assembly GCA_900491605.1). NCBI lineage: Eukaryota > Viridiplantae > Streptophyta > Magnoliopsida > Arecales > Arecaceae > Calamus > Calamus simplicifolius. The sequence goes on along the minus strand of UESW01004586.1, from coordinate 403,987 downwards.
TGCTCAAGCTCAGCCACTACCTGGCGCTTGACCTCCTCGAGCTCCTCGGCTTGCTCAGTGCGGGTCGCTTACAGTGCCCCATTGGCCCTCTTGGCATGGGCCCATACGTCGGCCAGTTCTCACTGAGTTTGGCGAAGAACCATCTCGCTCTGGACGAGGATGATAAACACACAAATAATCATCATAAACCTATTAATTAATAAGTCAAAGTACCTATTATTATTTAATATTTAAATATATTATATAATATTTTAGGTAAAATCTTATCAACTTAAAGAGCTCGATTTTAGGAGTCCAACGACGTAAACGGCACTCAAATCGGACTTAAAATGAGCTCGAAATTAAATTTACAAGGATTATCTTTATCTGTACATATCTTAAAGCAAACTCGGTAAACCAATTGCCGAGTTCAATCGCAGATTTTACATATTCATTTTTTCTCTTCCGATTTTTCTTCCCTTCTTATCCCATCACTTCACCAACCAATCAGGGAATAAATTGGATTGAAGACTTTCAAATTAGAAGGAGAATCACCCGTTATCTCTCTGAAATCTCTTCGTGTTTCGTTCAGATGCTAAATCGGAAAAGAATTCAAATTTGAAAGAAAATAAGTGCAATCTCTTCATATTCGTAAAACATGCAAAGAAACCAAGCAGATATGGACGTTCATGATTTCTCCGCATCTCCTTCGCGTTAATGGATCAAGCAAACAAATTGTCCGCATTCATTTGGGCTTCGAATCAAATCTGAAACAGTTAGGAAGTCGCGTATGGTATGAAAACGGATAGGCATGATGTCTCCATGATTTCTTTGCATCCTCTCTGCATATTAGCATCTATAAATAGCTCTGGCTGGGCAGATGTGAGAAAAATCTCGAACAGAGAAAGAAGGAGAGACATTCGTGAGGCACGTTCCCTCAGTTCAGAGTTCTGGTGGGTTGCACTAATCTAATTCAGAAGCAAGGATCCTGGGAAGTTCGGTGCCTTCTTGATGCCTTCTTGATGCTGTTGCAGATGTCAGGGAAGAAAATTTATTTTTTTTAGTTTTAATTTTTATGTATTCGAATGCTTTATAATAAAATATTTATTTATGTTTAGTTCTTAGTAAATTCTTTTTAAGTGAAAATAATTTTGACTGGTCTATGCTTAAAAGGGATGGGCCGTGATCTACGGGCTGTGCTGTCATAAGATAGATCATATCTTAATTATTCTCATTATATACTTATTTAAATTCCTAATTGCATAATTTTAATTCTAAGATAACCACTAAAGTCCCCGTGGATTCAATCCCTTACTCTCGCTATCTATTAGTGAAATTAAGGTCTTTTAATCGTTGTGCTACGACACGCATCAGATTTTTGCATCGTTGTCGAGGAATTAAGTGCAATTATTTAAAAAAAATATTAAAAAAATTAAAATTTAAAATATTAAAAAAAATTAAATTTAAATTTTTTAAAAAAAATATCATGAATTTTCTATTGATTTTATTCTTATTTACCTTAATTATTAAATTTTTTTATTTTCTTTTTAACATAAAAAATTATTTTCCTTCTGATCACAAACCCACTTTTAACCTAATCAACTTTTTTTTTAATTAACGTAACTTAAAAAAAAGAAACTTAAGAAAACCCTAAGACACTTTCCATAAAACATAATTAGTTTTTTTTTAAAAAATAAATAATAAAATAATAAAAATTAAAAAAATTATTTTATTTATTTTTAGATTGACTTAGATAAATTTATTATCTACAAAACTTAAAATATTTTCATTGGCATCTCATAATTTATTAGAAAAATAGAAACTTAACCACAAAAATCTAAAAAAAAAAACAAAAGTAAGTAGATTGATTTTTTCAAGAGCTTGACATCTGCTTGTTGCATAGCATTTTCATAATTAATTTTAAGGGCACAAACCCCTAATCAAGATAAGGTAAGGAGTTGCTCACCCTTCCTTGGCTCATAAATCATATTCTTCATTTTACATTAACCCAAGCCTTTAATTTTAAAATTAACTAGACGTCAGCCCCTAAGAAACTCGAGCTCAATAGGACAAGGCATCCAAAAGAGTTGGACCGGGTCAAGATTGACCGCTTAACTGGTGTCTAAAAAAAGGAGAGGAAAGTGGTTACTTAATTGGTTCCGTCTTTACCTAGTAAGCAACGGAGGACCCCCACTGACCTTATTCTTAACTGGCTAGTTGATCAGCTAATTTTTGACTTGGAGGGCTCCAAGGCGGTCTTGTAAGTTAGGAGCTGTCTAGATTTAGGTTAAGCCTAGGGTAGAAAGTTTAATCTTTGTTAACTTGATTGCTAATAATTATTAAATCCTAATTAAATTAGTCTTCATTCCTCTTAGTTCTAGGAATCTCTTAGGATACTTCTTTTAGGATTATCTCCTTTTTCTTCTATTACATTAAAAAAAATTAAATTACTTTTGAATCGATAGGATGTATGCTTGGTTGCCGATCGTTACAACCTAATCTCATACCCCTAGATCCTGAAATAGAGAGAATCTTTAGAGCAAACAGACTTAGAATTATGGACCCTAATAACGAAAATGATCCACCATGACAGTTAAAAGAATATTTCACCCCTTCAAAGTATACCTACTCTCCATGCATTCAAGTGCCTCCAGTGGAAGCCACTCAATATGAGATCAAGTCAAGTGTGATTCAAATGTTACCTTCATTTTATGAACTTACAAATAAGTATCCATACAAACACTTAGATGAATTCTTGAAAATTTGTTCGATCGTAAAAATTTAAAATTTTTTTGACGATGCTCTTAGACTTAAGTTGTTCCCATTCTCTCTTAAGGACAAAGCCAAATATTGATTAAATTCATTAGATACTGTAACAATTTCAACTTGGGAGCATCTTCAGAGAGAGTTTCTTAAGAAATACTTTCCTATAGGAAAAATGAATCAAATTAGAAAAGCCATAACAAGTTTTTCTCAGACTAATAGCGAGATGTTTCATGAGACATGGGAGAGATTAAAAGAATTGATTAGAAAATGTCCGCATCATGCCATACCGAAATGGCAATTAGTTCAATGTTTTTATGATGGACTATCAAAAAGTACCGGCAAATGGTTGATGCTTCATGTAGTGGAACATTTATATTAAAGAATGAACATAAAGCTTGGCAACTCTTTGAGACATTGAGTGAGAATTCATTACATCATATGTTAGTTGCTTGTAGAGACCCTCCCGTAGAACCTAAAAGAGGTGGAATATATGAAATAGGTCATTCTATAGATATCTATACTAAGGTAGATGAACTGTCCCAGAAACTTGACCAAATTTTACAAGTTAGAAACACCTCTTCCCCATCTCTTCAAAATCATGATGTTTGTATAATCTGCTCAAGTCCGACTCATTCTACAGGTGAATATCCAGCTATACCAATTTCCTGAGTTTGTTCAAGAATAGGAAATGATCCATATGCGAATACTTATAATCCTGGCTGGCAAAAGCACCCAAATTTTTCTTGGAAACCTTAACCTATAACCAATTCATCATCAATCAGACCTAATAATCAAGAAACTAATTGTAGAAGCATGCCATATTTACAATACCCAAACATCCCACAACCTCCACCGAATAATCATCCTACTTTCGAAGACAAGGTGTTACAAGCATTGAAAGGGCTAGAAATGAATACTCAAATCTTCACTCCCACACAAAATCTATTGCAAAACTAGAAACTCAGATAGGTCAATTAGCCACAGCATTCAGTAGAAGGAAGGAGGGTAAGTTACCTAGTCAGCCTATCAATAACCCAAAAGGATAATTCATGGCTGAAGGTTCCAATAGTCGTGACAAATTCTCAGAACATGCTAAATCCGTCATGACTCTAAGAAGTGGAAGAATGTTGAACCCACCAGAACTAACCCAGAAATTAGAAGTGGCTGAACCAGAAAAGAGAAGAAATGAAGAAGAAAAGAAATGCAATGATCAAGCAATCACACCTAAAGCCCAATTCCCTATTGCTTTAGAATCTCCTTTATCTTTAGACAAGAAGAATATAAAAATGAATGAGATGCTTGAGTTATTTAAGCAAGTCCAAATAAACTTACCTCTTCTCGATGCTATCAAGCAAGTTCCAGCTTATGAAAAATTTCTGAAGGATCTATGCACACAAAAATGGAAAGCCAAGACAAAAATACCAAAAAAGATCAAGTTGACTAAGCAAGTTAGGTCAGTTGTTCAGCAAATAACTCCACCCAAACTAAAAGATCCTGGTACCCCGATTATATCATGTGTAATAGGGAACTTCACAATCAAAAAAGCATTACTAGATTTGGGTGCGAGTGTAAACCTTCTCCCAAGTTCAGTATATGAGTTATTCAGATTTGAAGAGTTGAAACCCACGACGATAACACTACAATTGGCAGATAGATTAGTCAAAGTACCTCGTGGAATATTGAAAGATGTATTAGTGAAGGGAGATGAATTTTATTTTCCTTTCGACATCCTTGTGTTAGATATGGAATCTAGTGGTAATCCTAACCAAATTCCCATCATTATTGGAAGACCTTTTTTGGCTACTGCTAATGCATGTATAAATTGTAGAATGGGTGTAATGGATGTATCTTTTGGAAATAAGAAGATGAGATTAAATATTTTTAATGCTTTTCAAGGACCATCTGTGTATGATTTAAATGAAGTAAACATGATCGAAGAAGTTGTAGATAAGAAATTTCAAAGTTTGCTTGATTCGGATCTTTTACGAACATGTCTTACACATTTTGGAACAATGACTTTGATATTGATAAGTACACCAAAGAGATAAACCTGTTATTAGAACCACCTAAGTTTGATACCATCCCTCCTTGGACTATAAAATATGAACCACTTCCAACTAAACCAAGCCCTTTAATACCATCCTTAGAAGAACCACCAAACTAGAATTGAAACCTCTTCCTGCTGACTTAAAATATTCATTCCTTGGACCCAATGATACCCTTCCGGTAATCATTGCATCTATCCTAACCTCTGAGTAGGAAGATAAATTGGTAGATGTACTTAAAAAATATAAAGAGGCAATTGGATGGACAATAGCTAATCTTAAGGGAATTGACCCTTCCGTTTCCATGCACCACATTCATAATGAAATTGAAGCCAAACCACATAGAGACATGCAACAGAGGCTAAATCCGAACATGAGGGATGTTGTTAAGAAAGAAGTAGTAAAATGGCTTGATGCTGGTATTATTTATCCAATTTCGGATAGTTAATGGGTTAGTCCAATTCAAGTAGTCCCTAAAAAGTTGAGTATTACCATGATTGAAAATGAAAAGGGCGAATCAATTCCTACTCGCACATTAACTAGTTGGAGAGTGTGTATAGATTATCGAAAGTTGAATGTCATAACTAGGAAAGACCACTTCCCTTTGCCTTTTATCGACCAAATTCTGAAAGAACACTTCCCTTTGCCTTTAATCGACCAAATTCTGGAACGGCTAGCGGGTCAAAGTTTCTTTTGTTTCTTAGATGGATATTTAGGATACAATCAGGTCCCAGTATTTCCTACAAATCAAGAAAAGATCACCTTCACCGGTCCCTTTGGAACATTTGCCTTTAGACGCATGCCTTTTGGTCTTTGTAATGCACCATCCACTTTTCAACGATGTATGTTGGCCATATTTTCTGATATAATTGATCAATTTTTGAAAATATTTATGAATGATTTTCAGTTTTTGGTGCTTCATTTGATAGCTTCCTTGAGAACTTGACTAAGGTACTGAAACGATGTATGGAAATGAATTTAGTCCTAAGTTGGGAGAAGAGACATTTTATGGTTCGTGAGGGAATTGTGCTCGGACTCATTGTTTCATAGAAAGGAATTGAGGTTGATAAAGCCAAGGTGGAATTGATCTCCAATCTACCACCCCCAACCTCAGTTAAACAAGTACGATCTTTCCTTGGCCATGCTGGTTTTTCAACAGATGCTTCATTAAGGATTTCAGTAAAATTTCTCGACCCTTGTGTAATTTTGTTGAGAAATTATTGAAACATAATTGCCCCAACTTTATTGATTTTGATGATTTCCAAAAGCCATGAGTATCTTAAAGAAAACAATGTGTTTATTTATCAAAAACCTTGAGCTTATTCAAAGTGAAAGGAATGAACTTTCAATGGTTATATCAAATGAGTTTTGAACAGTTAAAAAAAGAAGTTTCAAGTTGTATGCTCAAAAGGATTTCAAAAAGGAATTTTCAATACATTATAATTCAATAGATGAATTCTTGAAACATGTCTTGAATCCATGATAAACGTCATATTCAATGTATTCTAGTCAAATTTATATTTTAAATTTAATTGGGACAAGTTTTAAAGTCAATCAGAACATTTTTCTGATTTTTGTATCGGTCCCGAGCCGACTCATGAGTTTCCGAGTCGACTCCCCTGTTTGCCTGAGTTTCTCGAGTCGACCCTTGGTTTTCAAGAGTCGACCCCTGAATTCTTGCGAGCCGACTCCTGTCTGTGCGAGCCGACTCCGCTCAAACAACAGAACCCATTTTTTGAGCACTTCTCGAGTCGACTCCCAGTATTCCTCGAGTCGACTCCCGACTTTCAGGAGCCGACACTTATGTTTTCGCGAGTCGACCCCTCAATGGTTAAAATGTTTCTATTTTTGGTAATCGACCTCGAGCCGACTCCCTCAGAGCTCGAGTCGACTCCGCGAATTCTGGGTGCGATTTTTAAAGATGACACATCAGCCCCAACGGTAAGATTTTTGAATAACGGCTATTTTTCCCTGTCTCTAACGGATATATTTTTGCAGATTCTATAAATAGAGGAGTTCTTTTCAAATCAAAACAACCCAGAGAAAATCAAAAAGAGAGAAAAGAATATCATTTGAAAAGAGGGAAAAACAGAGCTTATTGGAAAAATCTTTTAGCTCAAAGAAGAGTGATTCAAAAGGAGTGAAATCAAGTGAAAGTTTCGTCTACTCCTTCTCATCATCCACAAAAGTCAAAAGAAAATCCAAGCATTTCAAAGGTCAAATCGCGGATTTTCAAAAGAGGAAAAGCTTCATCTCAACTCCAAAGACTTCAACGGTCAAGAATCTTGCTGAGGCGTGATTCAACACTTCAAGAGGAGTTAAAGAGAAGAAGGAAGAAAGCCCAAGCATCTACCATCTGCAAATTATCAGGCTTTTCTAACCTTTTATATTTGTACTTCATTTGTATATTTGCTCAAGGGGAGCACTTTATTGTTCAAACACTCTTTATTATTTGTTTGCTGATTCAATCAGTGGATTGAATTAGTGGAGGTTGGTATACCTCGTTGCAAGCCGGAGTGCTTGTTGGGTTAGTTGTGAGCCCTGAAAAACAACGTGTAGGGTTTTGTGCTGGTAAGCCCGAGTTAAAACCAGCTGGGTTCGTTGTGCACCCGGAAAACAACAAGTTTGAGTTGTGAGCTTGGAAAACAACTCGGCTGTAATCTAGAGAGATTATAGTGTGGACCCAAGTGAATCTTGGGAGTGGACGTAGGTGTTGGTTGCACCGAACCACTATAAAATTATCTTGTGTTTGCCGTGCCTAATTTTCTCTATCTCTATCTCTCTTTATTAACTGCTTGTTCATTGCTTAGTTAATCTCACTTGCACATCTTGCTAACTAATCATTTAAAGTTAAAAAGTCTTAAATTTTTAAGAACCCAATTCACCCCCCCCTCTTGGGTTGCCATCTGGGCCAACAATTGGTATCAGAGCAAGTGCTCATTTAGAATTTGATCTCACGATCAAGGGCTAAAGATCCATATGGCAACACAAATTGGTTCAAGTTTTGCTGAAGGTCATTCTACGAATAGACCTCCTTTATTTAATGGAACCAACTATTCATATTGGAAAGCTAGAATGAGGATATTCATTCAAGCTTCTGACTATGATTTGGGGAGTAATAATTAATGGACCTAGTACACCCACACACCTTATTGATGGCACTATTGTTCCTAAACCCGAAAGGGATTGGAATGATAATGATAGGAGAATGGCACAACTAAATGCTAAAGCCATTAATATTTTATATTGTTCCTTAGACTCAAATGAATTCAACCGAATCTCAACTTGTAATTCCGCAAAAGAAATTTGGGATAGGTTGGAAATAACTCATGAAGGAACAAACCAAGTAAAGGAATCAAAAATAAATATTTTGGTTCATAAATATGAATTATTTACTATGGAACAAACTGAAACCATCACATGCATGTTCACTAGATTTACTGATATTGTGAATGGTTTGAAAAGTCTTGGTAGAATTTATTCTAATGCTGATCTTGTGCGCAAAATTCTTAGGTCACTACCAAGATCGTGGGAAGCAAAGTCACTGCCATCCAAGAAGCAAAGGACCTCAATGCACTACCTTTAGAGGAGCTTCTAGGATCCTTAATGACCCACGAGTTAACAATGAAGCAGCATGTTGAGGAGGAAACAAAAAGAAGAAAACTCTTGCCCTCAAGACTGCAGAAATGGAAGAGAGCAGCAGTGAAAGTAATGATGAAGATGATGAGGAAACTGCTCTCTTGGCCAAAAATTCAGAAGTTTATGAGAAAAAGGCCCTTCCATAAAAAGAAATTTGGAGCAAGATTTGAAGGAGAAAAGGATAAGAAAAAGGACAAGGAGAAAGAAAAAGAAAAAGAGCCCTTAGTATGTTATGAGTGCAAAAAGCCAGGGCACTTTAAGTATGACTGTCCTTTACTGAAAAAGGCCTACAAGAAAAAGAAGAAAGCATACATGGCAACATGGTCTGATGAATCTTCCTCGTCGAAGAAGAGAACAAAAGGAAGTTGCCAATATCTGTTCATGGCCAACGACGACGACAACGACAATGAGGTAAGTTCTGAAAACTCAAATGATGATTTACATTTGATGAAATGTTTGAGGCTTTCAATGAACTTATGATTGATTTTAAATCCTTAAAAAAAAGTATAAGTTTTTGAAAAATGACAATATTAGTTTAGCTAAAAGTAAAAATGAATTAGCTTTAGAAGTTAAGAACTTAACTAATGAAAAAGAAGAACTTAGGAAAGAAAGAGATAATCTTAATCAAGAAATAGATTTGTTAAAATCTGAAACTAAAAACTCAACTAAAGATTTAAAAGATCAATTAAACTTTAGCTTTAGATAAAGAACAGCAAGCTAAAGAAATGACTCTCTTAAGAAAGATGTTAAAAAATATAAAGACATTGTTGAGAAATTCACTTAAGTTCAACTAAACTTAACATGATCCTAGATAGTCAAAAAGCTGTTTTTGACAAAGCTGGTTTAGGATATAACACATTAAGGAAACAAAATCTAAAGAATATTTTTGTAAAAGCCAACCAAAGTAATATAACTTGTTTTAAATGTAATGAAAAAGGTCATAAATCATTTGAATGCAAAACGTTAAATAATAACAACAAGTTAAATGTTAAAGCTAAGAAATATGGGTTCCGAAAGGAACAATTTTTATTGCTGCTAACCATGAAGGACCCAAGAAAGCTTGGGTACCTAACATAAAGTTTGATTATATTGCAGGAATGTCTTGTAGCCAAAAGATCAAAGAAAAAGTGGTACCTTGATAGTGGCTGCTCAAGACATATGACGGGTGACAAAGATGAATTCATCACCCTAGAAGAAAAGAAAGGTGGAGTTGTGACGTTTGGCGATAACGGTAAAGGTCAAATTATGGGCCTTGGTAAAGTTCGCATAACTCCATCTATAGTTATTGATAATGTACTTTATGTTAATGGTTTGAAGCATAATCTAATTAGTATAAGTCAATTATGTGATAAAAACTTTAATGTTTCATTTAAATCTTCTATATGCACTGTAACTAATTCTATTGATGATAGCATTGTATTTACTGGTTATAGACATGGCAATGTTTACTTAGTTGACTTAGAAAAATTATCTTTGAGTGATCATTGCTTAATTGCTGACAATGCTAACATAAATGAAATTAGTTGGTTGTGGCATCGTAGATTAGGTCATGCAAGCACACACCTTATTTCAAAACTAATTAAAATGGATTTAGTTAAAGGATTACCTAAACTAGATTTTGAAAATAATAAAATATGTGATGCATGTCAATTTGGAAAACAAACTAGAAGTTCTTTTAAATCTAAAAACATTGTTTCAACTTCTAGGGCACTAGAGCTACTTCACATGGATCTTTTCGGACCAACTAGAACCACAAGTCTAGGAGGAAAGAAATATGGTCTAGTGATTGTAGATGATTATTCTAGATATACTTGGGTAATGTTTTTAGCTCACAAAGATGAGACTTTCTCGATATTCCTGAAATTCTTCAAGAAAGTCACAAATGAGAAAAACACTACTATAGTATCTCTAAGAAGTGATCATGGAACAGAATTTGAAAATCACTTATTTGAAAATTTTGCACTGAAAATGGAATTAATCATAATTTTTCAGCCCCTAGGACTCCACAACAAAATGGTGTAGTTGAAAGAAAAAATAGGACTCTAGAAGACATGGCCCGTACCATGCTATGCGAAAGCAACTTACCAAAGTATTTTTGGGCGGAAGCAATTAACACAGCATGTTACATCTTAAACAGAGCTTTAATAAGACCAATATTAAAGAAAACACCTTATGAATTATGGAATGAAAGAAAACCAAATATAAAATACTTTCATGCATTTGGATGTAAATGTTTCATTCATAATAATGGTAAAAACAACTTAGGAAAATTTGATGCTAAATCTGATGAAGGAATTTTTCTAGGTTATTCAACAACTAGTAAGGCATATAGAATCTTTAACAAGAAAACCTTAGTAGTTGAAGAATCCATTCATGTAGTTTTTGATGAATCTTTAGCAACTGGATCTGAAAAGATTGATGATGAGGAAGATACAAACATAATTGAAAAAGATCTTGAAAAACTTAATATTGAAGTATCTTCTGATCATGAACAAGAGCTAAAGATGATGATTCACATAAGGACGATGATGTCAATATTGATCATAATGATGTAGATCTTCCAAGAGACTGGAGATATGCTCATAGTCATCCTAAGGAATTGATTATAGGCGATCCATCTCAAGGAATAAGGACTAGATCATACATGAGAAATATTAGTAATCATCTTGCATTTGTATCACAAATTGAACCTAAAACTATAGAAGAAGCTGAAAAAGATAATAATTGGATGTTAGCAATGCAAGAAGAACTAAATCAATTTACAAGAAATAATGTTTGGACCTTAGTTGAAAGACCTAAAAATCATTCAGTAATAGGATCAAAATGGATTTTAGAAATAAACTAGATGAAAATGGCATAGTAATTAGAAACAAAGCTAGATTGGTTGCTAAAGGATATAATCAAGAGGAAGGTATTGATTTTGATGAAACCTTTGCACCTGTAGCTAGATTAGAAGCCATTAGGCTATTACTTGCATTTGCATGTCATATGAACATTAACTTATTTCAAATGGATGTAAAAAGCGCATTTTTAAATGGATTTATTAATGAAGAAGTTTATGTAGAACAACCACCAGGTTTTGAAGATCACGATTTTCAAATCACGTTTTTAAATTGCACAAAGCTTTATATGGTTTGAAACAAGCACCTAGAGCTTGGTATGATAGGTTAAGTAAATTCTTAATAGAAAATGATTTTACAAGAGGAAATGTTGATAAAACTTTGTTTTTGAAAAGAAAAAGTAAAGATTTACTTGTAGTACAAATATACGTAGATGACATTATTTTTGGTGCTACTAACGATTCTCTTTGTCAAGAATTTGCAAAGTTGATGCAGGGAGAATTCGAGATGAGCATGATGGGAGAACTCAACTTCTTCCTTGGACTCCAGATCAAACAAAGCAAAGAGGGAATCTTTATCAACCAAACCAAATACACAAGAGAACTACTCAAAAAGTTTGGTATGGAAACAATGAAACCCCTCGGAACTCCAATGAGTCCTTCATGCAAGCTGGACAAAGATGAAGAAGGTAAAAAGGTTGATCAAAAGTATTATCGAGGTATAATCGGATCCCTTCTTTATTTAACAGCAAGTAGACCAGATATATGTTTTCAGTATGTTTATGTGCTAGATTTCAATCTGAACCTAAAGAATCACATTTAATAGCTGTTAAAAGAATTTTAAGATATCTAAATGGAACTAAAAATGTAGGTTTATGGTATTCTAGAGACTCCACATTAAACCTAATTGCATATTCAGATTCTGATTATGCTGGATGTAAATTAGATAGAAAAAGCACAAGTGGTGCATGCCAATTCTTAGGTAGTAACTTAATCACATGGTTTAGCAAAAAGCAAAATTCAGTTGCATTATCAACTACTGAAGCTGAATATGTAGCAGCTGGAAGTTGCTGTGCGCAAATCCTATGGATTAAGCGACAACTTGAAGACTATGGTATCACACTTGATAAAACACCCATAAGATGTGATAACACTAGCGCAATCAACTTAACTAAAAATCCAATTCAACACTCAAGAACAAAACACATAGAAATTAGATATCATTTTATAAGGGAACATGTAGCTAATGATGAAATTTGTTTAGATTATGTAAACACTGAAGAACAATTAGCTGACATATTCACTAACCTTTAAATGAAGAAAGATTTTGTTATCTTAGAGGAGAGTTAGGAATTTGTAATCCTTTTGAATAAATTTTGAAACCTCTAAGGAAATATATCTAGAATTCTTTCAAATTCTCAAAATCTTAAGGAAATTTTATCTAGAACTCATATCAATTTGATCTCTCAAATCCATGATTTTTAATCATACTCAAAGATCAAATTTCGGACATTCGGATTCTCTGAATCTCAATCTAATTTTTCTCTGAATTGTCCGGAGCCGACTCGAGAGTATCGGAGTCGACTCGAGTTTCTGCTGAAACTCAGGAGTCGACCCCTCCTCTGAGCGAGTCGACTCGAGATCGTGTCCGTGCTCTGTGACTTGTCGCGAGCCGACTCCACACTTTGCGCGAGTCGACTCGACGTGGTCCCAGTCGATTTATTTAGGGCACGAGTCGACCCGACGGACATTTCATTCTTCCAAAATCTTCCAAATCCTCTCCAAAACTTTCCCAAAACCCTCCAAACTCAATAACCTCTGATTAAACAATCCTTCAAGATCAATGGCACCAAAACCCGAGGAGCTAGCTCGAGTGGCGCCGGTGTGAAGAGAAAAAGGACCGTCGACGACCCGTCCGCGAGCCGTCACGGATTCCTCTTCTACCCTTCGGCTAGTGATCCTCCAGCTCCAGCTCCAGCTCCTACCCCCCAGGTAGATCTTCTAGCCAGTAGGATTGTACCACAGGAAGGAAAGTGGATTTGAATTGTTTGAGAATGAGGGATTCATCATTGGTAGACAACTAATCGAGATGGGTTTTGAGTATATTTGTTCTTTGGACTGCCCACCTATCCCTGCTTTGGTTAAAGAATTTTACAAGAATTTGTCTAGAGGAGATGATGGCTTGTAGCAAGGTTAGAGGCATGGTTTGAACATTACATCCTCCATTCTTTCTAGATTATTGAATTACCCTTGTCTGGACCTTCACATTTGCCCCTGAAGATAGGTCTCCAGCTCTCAATTTATTGAACCGAAATTTGAGGATTTGAAGAAGTCTTTGCTAGTCAACTGCCTTTGGAATTAAGGCTTCTACACAATATTTGCAGCAGGATTTATTTCCCAAGACGGCAGATTTGACTATGTTTCTGAAGAGATATTTTGTATGGATGCAGTTGTTCTGGGAAGCCATCAATCTACCTAGGATGATTTTGGTATATTGCAGATTGTGGCGGGAAAAGAAATCGAGCTTGCCCTATGGCATGGTTTTACTAAATTATTTCTTAGCCAAGGGATTGTGTTCAGTGATTGTGAGCCAAAGAAGGAGTTAAGACATACAGATTATACTTTGGCTACAATTCATCGCATGGGGTTTATTAAGAAAAATGGAAGTTGGGAGAGAAAGATGTTACTGAGGATAGAGACTTAGATGCTGAGGCACCCAGACCTTCTTTGAGACATTCATCACCGGAGCCTCCTCAGCCCTTTCCAGATTCTTTCCCTCTGCTCCTACCCCTGCTCCTACTTTGCTCCTGCACAGTCTTCATTTTCTGCTAGTTTTTCTGATATCAGTTAGATCAACTTCGATCTTTATTCAAGTCTGAGTTAAGTGATCAAGAAAAAGATTGAAAAGAATTTAATGAAAAGTTATGAACTTAAAAGAAGCTTTATTCTCAGTGATCGGTTGCATTGATTGAGTCCACTCTCAGCTCATCTACCGGTTCCTTAAGTGAAAATTTAAAGAATATCTTTGGAGAACTTAAGGATATCTGCGGTGACTCGGAGACATACTCCCAATGCAACGCAGAGCTTCAAGAAAAATTCATCTGCTTGTACTTTGTTGATGAAAAACTCAAAGACTATGTAGACTTCAATGTGAAGGAATGAAGCAAATTGTAGATCATTTGAATAGAATTACTAGAAGAAATTTTTAAGTTTTCATGTAATTTTGATGTTCAATTTACTTTCAATGCAATGAAGTTTACATTTCATGTACTTTCATTTTGAAGAATGTTTGATGCTTACTTTTGTCTATTTCAATTGTGAGTACCCTTGAATATCTTTGAATGCTTATGAATTGATAATGAATGCTGAATGAATTGAATGATTTAATCAATTGATGATGCATCTCAACCTTTTTGTTGATTACAAAAAAGGGGGAGAGTTTTGAATTAATCGTATATGATAATTGAAGGGGGAGAATTTTATAGCATAAGGGGAAGAGATAAATTGAATTTCATAAAGGAATGCTTAAGTTTTTGATTTTGAAAAATTTTGAATGATTTATAAATTAAGGTTCATAGGGGGAGCTACCTCATTGAGGGGGAGCCTTTCCATGAACACAAAAGTTGATTTTGGAATCACAAATTTTTTCAATTTTATAATGCATATACTCAATGTTTTTGTCATCATCAAAAAGGGGGAGATTGTTGAGAAATTATTGAAACATAATTGCCCCAACTTTATTGATTTTGATGATTTCCAAAAGCCATGAGTATCTTAAAGAAACAATGTGTTTATTTATCAAAAACCTTGAGCTTATTCAAATTGAAAGGAATGAACTCAATGTTTATCAAATGATTTTGAAATTAGAAAAAGAGTTTCAAGTTCTATTAAAAGATTTCAAAAAGGAATTTTAATACATTATATTCAATCGATGAATTCTTGAAACATGTCTTGAATCCATGATAAATGTCATATTTAATGTATTCAAGTCAAATTTATATTTTAAATTTAATTGGGACAAGTTTTAAAGTCAATCAGAACATTTTTCTGATTTTTGTATCGGTCCCGAGCCGACTCTGAGTTTCCGAGTCGACTCCCCTGCCTGATTTCTCGAGTCGACCCTTGGTTTTCAAGAGTCGACCCCTGAATTCTTGCGAGCCGACTCCTGTCTGTGCGAGCCGACTCCGCTCAAACAACAGAACCCATGTTTTTTGAGCACTTCTCGAGTCGACTCCCCATTTTCCTCGAGTCGACTCCCGACTTTCAGGAGCCGACACTTTGTTTTCGCGAGTCGACCCCTCAATTTAAAATGTTTCTATTTTTGGTAATCGACCTCGAGCCGACTCCCTCAAGCTCGAGTCGACTCCAAATCTGGGCGCGATTTTTAACGATGACACATCAGCCCCAACGGTAAGATTTTTGAATAACGGCTATTTTTCCTTGTCTCTAACGGATATATTTTTGCAGATTCTATAAATAGAGGAGCTCTTTTCAAATCAAAACAAGAGAAAATCAAAAAGAGAGAAAAGAATATCATTTGAAAAGAGGGAAAAACAGAGCATATTGGAAAAATCTTTTAGCTCAAAGAGAGTGATTCAAAAGGAGTGAAATCCAAGTGAAGTTTCGTCTGCTCCTTCTCATCAATCCACAAAAGTCAAAAGAAAATCCAAGCGTTTCAAAGGTCAAATCGAGGATTTTCAAAAGAGGAAAAAGCTTCATCTCAACTCCAAAGTCTTCAACGGTCAAGAATCTTGCTGAGGCGTGATTCAACACTTCAAGAGGAGTTAAAGAGAAGAAGGAAGAAAGCCCAAGCCACTACCATCTGCAAATTATCAGGCTTTTCTAACCTTTTAATATTTGTACTTCATTTGTATATTTGCTCAAGGGGAGCACTTTATTGTTCAAACACTCTTTATTATTTGTTTGCTGATTCAATCAGTGGATTGAATCAGTGGAGGTTGGTATACCTCGTTGCAAGCCGGAGTGCTTGTGTTGGGTTAGTTGTGAGCCCTAGAAAAACAACGTGTAGGGTTTTGTGCTGGTAAGCCCGAGTTAAAACCAGCTGGGTTCGTTGTGCACCCGGAAAACAACAAGTTTGAGTTGTGAGCTTGGAAAACAACTCGGCTGTAATCTAGAGAGATTATAGTGTGGACCCAAGTGAATCTTGGGAGTGGACGTAGGTGTTGGTTGCACCGAACCACTATAAAATTATCTTGTGTTTGCCGTGCCTATTTTCTCTATCTCTATCTCTCTTTATTAATGCTTGTGCATTGCTTATTAGTTAATCTCACTTGCACATCTTGCTAACTAATCAATTAAAGTTAAAAAGTCTTAAATTTTTAAGAACCCAATTCACCCCCCCCTCTTGGGTTGCCATCTGGGCCAACAAAGTTGCTGGCCAAAGATAGTTTTTTTAATTTTGATGAAGATTGTCTAACAGCCTATAACATCCTGCAAACTGCTTTGACCATTGCACCAATTATCAAGCCACCAGATTGGACCATACCTTTCGAAATCATGTGTGATGCTTCTGATTATGCTGTAGGAACAGTTCTAAGACAAAAACTTAATCGAAAACCCCATGTAATTTATTATTCTAGCAAAACTCTTTCAGATGCACAAATGAACTATACTACTACTAAAAAGAATTACTAGCAGTCGTGTTTGCCCTAGAAAAATTTAGATCATATCTGTTAGGGTCTAAGGTCTTAGTTTACTCTGATCATGCAGCATTAAGGCATTTGTTATTAAAAAAGGATACAAAACCTAGATTGATTAGATGTATCCTTCTTGTTGGCACAGATGGCAACCCAAGAGGGGGGGGGGGGTGGATTGGGTTCTTAAAAATTTTTAACCTTTAAAACTATGGCTTTGAAAAATTAAGTGCAGAATAAATTTCAATCACAAATAAGATAAAGAGAGAGACAATTAAAGCACGACAAACACAAGATTTTATAGTGGTTCGGTGTATCCAACACCTACGTCCACTCCCAAGTTCACTTGGGTCCACACTATAATCACTGATTACAGCCGAGTTGTTTTACAAGCTCACAACTCAAAACTTGTTGTTTCCCGGGATCACAACGAACCCAGCTGGTTTTTCGGGCTCACCAGCACAAAACCCTAACCACAAGCTAATCTAGCTTGTCCCGAGGTATACTACCTCCACTAATTCAATCCCCTGATTGAACTAGCAAAAACAAGAAAGAATAATGTTTACAATAACACACAGCTCCTCAAATGAGCAAATATTCAAAGTAAATAAATAAGTTAGAAAAGCCTGATTTGAAGATGATTGGATTTGAGCTTTTCTTCTTTTCTTCTTTTCCTCTTCTCTTTTGAGATGTTGAATCAAGCCTCAGCTCCGATTCTTCACAGATATTGTAGATGAGAAGTTGGGAAATTAGGGCTTTCTTCTTTTGAAAAATCCTCCGATTTTTCAAGTTGAACACCTTAGATTTCTCTTTGAGCTTTTGGAGTGGAAGATTTGAATGGATTCTTTTCTCTTGATTTCTTGCTCAAGATTTTTCTATGATTTCTCTATATTTTTCGTTTTCCTTCTTTTCTCTCTTTTTTTTTTCAAACAAACGCTCTTCCCCCTTTTATAGATTCCTTAATCCGTTTTGGGTGTGAAACTAACCGTTGGAATGTACCTGGAAAGTTTTTCCACACATGAAAATAGCCATTAGAGGTTAGGTAAAGAAAATATTACCGTTTGAGCTGATCTGGCATTTAAAAATCCGTTCCTGACAGGTTGGAGTCGGCTCCAACTTTTTAGGTGTCGGCTCCAAGTCGTGTATCCAAAAATAGAAAAGCTCGTTGAGGAGTCGGCTCCAAAAAAGTAAGTGTCGGCTCGCCATGTTCAGGTGTCGGCTCCAAAAGACTGTAAGTGTCGGCTCCAAGGTAGTCAAAAATCATGTTATGTCCCGTTGGAGTCAGCTCTAGACACTGTAAGTGTCGACTCCGAAACTCTGAGTGTCAGCTCCGAAACTCTGGGTGTCGGCTTCGGACCGTATCAAAAATCAGAAAGACATTTGATTGGCCATGGGTCGGCTCTGACTTTCTAGGTGTCGACTTCAGGCTCTGAATTTTGAAACTTACCTTTGGCACTTGATTCAAAACACGTTTCTTATACCTTTTGATTAAACAAATATTTTTAAGCCCTGAAACACTTGTTAAATTTATTAGTAACACAATGAATATACTCATTCCTTTATTAATCATCAAAATCAATAATTGGGTCAACAATCTCCCCTTTTTGATGATATAAAAACATTGAGTATATGCATGATTCTTAAATCAAAATTTTCAAAGAGTGATCCTCATAGTTAAGCTCCCCCTGAATGAGGTAGCTCCCCCTATGATGAAGTTCAATTTAACAATGTTCTTAACAATTTTCCTTTTGCTTTACATTTTAATGTTTGATACCAATTCAGTTATATCAATTTTTACTTAACTTATGCATATCCAAAATAATTTAATACCAATCAAAGCATAACTAATCAATGCATATACAATCTTCTCTCCCCCTTTTTTGTAATCAACAAAAAGATTAAGAAGATTAAATTGATCAAAAGATAATTTTATTACATCAAAAAGTCACATTACAAAGTAAACAACTTTGTCAAACATCAAACTATACATCATTACATTAAGATTTCAAGATAAAACATCAAACAACAGCTTACACTTCATTAATCAAAAACCTATACTTCAATATGATAATCAAGATTAGTTCTAATAATCCTTTGCAAATCTTCTAAAATTTTTTCCATTCCTTCACTTGAGTCTACAAATTCTTTTAATCTTCTATCAACAAATGACATGCAGTCATGATTTTCTTGAAGTTCAGCATTGCATTGGATAAGTTTCTGAGTCTCCACAATATCCTTAAGTTCTTCAAATATGTTCTTGAGATCATTCTTAAGGATTCAGCAGATTAAGAGTGGATTCAATTTTACTAATCGATCATCCAAAGAGTAAAGGGTCTCTTTTAAATTCATAAAATGACTGTCAAACTCAGTCTTCATCTCTTCCTTCTGAGCAGCAATAGACTTTTAAGTTGCTCTAATTGAATATCTGAAAAATCCGATGATGAAGTAGATGGAGGTAGGAACTGGAGCAGGAGCAGGACTGCCAGACTGTGGAGAAGGAACCCTCACAGATGGTCCAGCCTCAAAAGGTGCAGAAGTCTCATTTCAGTGCTCTCATCCAGTATGACCTTTCCTCTCCCATTACCATTAACCTTCACAAAGCCCATCCGATGAACTGTAGCCAAATAGTAGTCAGTGTGCCTAAGGTTCTTGGAAGGCTCATTATCCAGAAATACAACTCCTTGGCTCCTGAAAACCATAGTCAAAATCATACCATAGGGTAGGAAGATCTCCTTTTTCCTCCAGCCTCGGCCATATAGAAAATCATCATTGCAGCAAGGTTTATGGGCTGACCAGTCAAACACTGTCCATCACCACTATGTCTCGCTCCGAGACATACTCAAATCGTCCAGTCTTAGGGAATAAAATTCTACTACAAATATTATGAAGTAATCTCAACTCCAAGGGCAATTGGTTAGCCCTAACCTCTTCAAATTCAGTTACTTCTCTCCCTAACATCCTTGACAATCATCTGACCTCTCACTGTGAATATTGCTGCTAATCCGATGATAGGAATGCTTAAAGATTTCCTAATTTCTGAAAGGTAAGGTGAATTTTTTCCCTCTAACAGACTTACGATCCCACCATCACCTCTTGACAAATTGAATAGAAACTCCTTGACAAGGGCCGGATAGTAGGAACATCTAAGAGCACACTTTATCCCAACCAGCTCTTTAATTGTTTCCAATTGAAAAACCCTCGGACTCAAAGAATTCAAAATCAACCTTTCTACCCATGGTAATTACTCTCCCGGCTAAGGTGTCTACCTAAGGAGAAGAAGGGCCTGGATTGTCCGATTGGGTTGTAGAATCCTCGCTGGAGACGGCTCACGGATGGGACGCCTCGCCGAACGCTTCCCAGTCGTCACGGGCGCTCCAAGACAGATCCTCTCCGCTTAGGTGCCATTTAGATCCTTAGGAAAGTTGAATGAGTGGAATTTGAGTTGGGGAGGTTTTGAGAGGTTTGGGAAGAGTTTGGTTAAGGATTGAAAACGAATGAAATGACGAAGGTGTCGACTCTGCCCTAATAAAGTCGATTTGGGACCCCCAAGTGTCGACTCCCGCAAAGTCAGGTGTCGACTCCAAATCGCTAACACAGTCAGCGCTCGAACTGGAGTCGGCTTCCACTTATACGGTGTCGGCTCCAAGGTCAGGGAGAGCGACACAGACGAGGTGTCGACTCCTCAAACTGAGGTGTCGACTCCACTGACAGTTTCAGAAAAAAATGAGATTCAAACATATGAAACTTGTCAAATAGGTTCAATAAAATTTTGAAAAAATCTTTGGAATATGAAGAATCAAATTGCTCAAATGACTAGATAATTGTCTTTAAAATTATGAAAGGAATTCAAGAAATTAATGAAATCTAGATAGTCATTCCTTAAGAGTTTCAAAATCATTCCAAAGGGTCACAAATCCCTAATTCACCTCTAAGATAACAAAATCTCTCTTCACTCAAAGGTTTTGTAAATATGTCAGCTAATTGTTCTTCAGTATTAACATAATCAAGACAAATTTCATTATTAGCTACATGTTCTCTTATAAAGTGATATCTAATTTCAATGTGCTTAGTTCTTGAATGTTGAATTGGATTTTTAGTTAAATTTATTGCACTGTATTATCACATCTAATAGGAGTTTTATCAAGTGTTATGCCATAATCTTCAAGTTGTCGCTTAATCCAAAGGATTTGAGCACAGCAACTTCCAGCTGCAACATATTCTGCTTCAGCAGTAGATAATGCAACCGAATTTTACTTTTTGCTAAACCAAGAGATTAAGTTACTTCCTAAAAATTGACATGCACCACTTGTACTTTTTCTATCTAGTTTACATCCAGCATAGTCAGAATCAGAATATGCAATCAAGTTTAATGTTGAGTCTCTAGAATACCATAATCCTACATTTTTAGTTCCACTTAAATATCTTAAGATTCTTTTCACAGCAATTAAGTGAGATTCTTTAGGTTCAGATTGAAATCTAGCACATAAACAAACAGCAAACATGATATCTGGTCTACTAGCTGTTAAGTAAAGAAGAGATCCGATCATACCTCTATAATGTTTTTGATCTACTTTCTTACCATCTTCATCTTTGTCCAATTTGCATGAAGGACTCATAGGTGTTCCAAGGGTTTGATTGATTCCATTCCAAACTTCTTGAGAATTTCTTTGTGTACTTTGTTTGGTTGATGAAAATCCCTCTTTGCTTTGTTTGATTTGAAGTCCTAGGAAGAAGTTGAGTTCTCCCATCATGCTCATTTCGAATTCACCCTGCATTAACTTAGCAAATTCTTGACACAAAAGATTGTTAGTAGCACCGAATACAATATCATCAACATATATTTGTACTACTAATAAATCTTTATCTTTTCTTTTCAAAAATAGTGTTTTATCAATTTTCCTCTAGTAAAATCATTTTCAATCAGAAATTTACTTAATCTATCATACCAAGCTCTAGGTGCTTGTTTTAAACCATATAGTGCTTTGTGCAATTTAAAACATGATTTGGAAATTCATGATCTTCAAAACCAGGTGGTTGTTCAGCAAAAACTTCTTCATTTATAAATCCATTTAAAAATATACTTTTAACATCCATTTGAAATAAATTGATATGCATATGACATGCAAAT
>UESW01004586.1:327097-376402 GCA_900491605.1 Calamus simplicifolius | reverse complement strand
AAAGGTCTCATCTTTATGAGCTAAAAACAATACCCAAGTGTATCTAGAATAATCATTTACAATCACAAGACCATATTTCTTTCCTCCTAGACTAGTGGTTCTAGTAGGTCCAAAAAGATCTATGTGAAGTAGTTCAAGTAGCCTATAAGTGGAAACAATATTTTTAGTTTTGAAAGAGTTTTTAGTTTGTTTTCCAAATTGACATGCATCGCAAATTTTGTTATTTTAAAATCTAGTTGTGGAAGACCTTTTACTAAATCCATTCTAATTAATTTTAAAATTAGGTGTGTGCTTGCATGACCTAATCTACGATGCCATAACCAACCAATCTCATTCATATAGCATTATTAGCAACTAAGCAATGATTACTAGTAGACAAATTGTCTAAATCAATCAAGTATACATTGCCATTTCTATTTCTAGTAAAAACAATGCTATTATCAATGGGATTAGAAACGGTGCAGATAGAAGCTTCAAATGATACTTTAAAACCTTTATCACATAATTGACTAATACTAATTAGATTATATTTTAAACCATTGACATATAAAACATTTTCAATATATGGAGGGAGTTATTTGAATTTTACCAAACCCCATGATTTGGCCTTTGCCATTGTCACCAAACGTAACAACTCCTCCTCTTTTGCTTTCAAGGGTGATGAATTGATCCTTGTCACCCGTCATGTGTCTTGAGCAGCCACTATCGAGATACCACTTTCGCTTTGCTCTTTTGGCCGCAAGACACTCCTGCAAAAATGATTAAGTCATATATTTAGGTACCCAAGCTTCTTAGGTCCTTCATGGTTAGTAGCATAAAAGATTGTTCCTTTGGGAACCCATATTTTCTTTTCTTTACTACTTAAATTCTTGTTACTATTTCTTGCCCTACATTCATAGGATTTATGGCCTTTCTTGTTACAATAATGACATGTAACATCATCTTTATTTGGTTCTTTTCTGAAAAAGTTTTTGACAAACTTTTTTTATGTTAGGCCTATATCCTAATCCAGTCTTATCAAATATAGCTCTTTGACTACTTAATAATAAATTAAGTTTTTTAGAACTATTAGTGAATTTATCAACAATATTTTTATATTTATCAACTTCCTTCTTTAATTTATTATTTTCATTGGAGATTGATTCTCTTTCTTTTGTCAAATTATCATTTTCAGATTTCAGCATCTCAATCTCATGAGTAAGATTATCTTTTTATTTAATGAGAATTGAATTATTATTTTTCAAAAATTTGTATTTCTTTTTCAAGGCTTTAAAATCATCAACTAGTTCATTAAAAGCTTCAAACAATTCATCAAATGCAGAATCATCACAAGGGTTTTCAGAACTTACCTCGTTGTCATCGTTTGCCATAAAGCAAATGTTTGCAACTTCTTTTTGTTCTTTCTCTGAAGAGGATCTTTTTCTTCTTGTAGGCTTTTTTCAGTTGAGGACAGTCATATCTAAAATGTCCTGGTTTCTTACACTCATAATAAATTAAAGGCTCCTTTTCTTTTTCTTTGTCCTTCTCTTTCTCCTTTTATCCTTCCATTTTTGTTCCAGATTTCTTCTTGTGGAAGGGTCTCCTTCTTTGCATGAATTTCTTAAATTTTCTTGCAAGGAGAGTTATCTCGTCATCTTCCTCTTCTTCATCACTGCTGCTTATATCCTTTTCTGCAACTTTGAGAGCGATTGTCTTCTTTTTCTTGACTTCCTCCTCTTAATGTTGTTTCATTGTTAGCTCATGAGTCATCAAGGATCCAAGTAGCTCTTTCAAAGGTAACACATTTAAGTCCTTTGCTTCTTGGATGGCAGTCACCTTCGCTTCCCACGATCTTGGAAGTGACCTAAGAATTTTACGCACAAGTTCAGAATTAGTATAGGTCTTACCTAGACTTTTCAAACCATTTACAATATCAGTGAATCTTGTGTACATGCATGTGATGGTTTCAGTTTATTTCATGCTAAACAATTCATATTTATGCACTAAAATATTAATCTTTGATTCTTTAACTTGATTTGTACCCTCATGGGTAACCTCTAATCTATCCCAAATTTCTTTCACAGAAATACATGTAGAAATTTGATTAAATTCATTTGCATCTAGTGAACAATATAAAACATTCATAGCCTTGGCATTAAGTTGTGCCAACTTTTTGTCATGTTCATCCCATTCCGTTTCCGGCTTAGGAATTACCATGTTATCTACTCTAATTGTGGGTGTGTGTGGACCATTAACTATGATACCCCATAAGTCATAGTCAAGTGCTTGAATAAAAATTTTCATCCTAGCTTTCCAATAACCATAATTAGTTCCATTAAACAAAGGAGGTCGATTAGTGGATTGACCTTCTAAGTAAGATGAACTAGCTTGAGCTGCCATTTGGATCTTTAGCTCTTGATCGTTAGACCAAAATCAAATGAGCACTTGCTCTGATACCAATTGTTGGCCCAGATGGCAACCCTAGAGTGGGGGGTGAATTGGGTTCTTAAAAATTTTAACCTTTTAAAACTATTGGCTTTGAAATAATTAAGTACAGAATAAATTTTAATCACAAATGAAGAGATAGAGAGAGAGATAATTAAAGCACGACAAACACAAGAATTTTATAGTGGTTCGGTGTATCCAACACCTACGTCCACTCCCAAGTTTCACTTGGGTCCACACTATAATCAACTAGATTACAGCCGAGTTATTTTACAAGATCACAACTCAAAACTTATTGTTTCCCAGGGATCACAACGAACCCAGCTGGTTTTCCGGGCTCACCAGCACAAAACCCTAACACAAGCTAATCTAGCTTGTCCCGAGGTATACTACCTCCACTAATTCAATCCCCCTGATTGAACTAGCAAAAACGAGAAAGAATAATGTTTACAATAACATACAGCTCCTTAAATGAGAAAATATTCAAAGTAAATATATAAGTTTAGAAAAGCCTAATTTGAAGATGATTGGATTTGAGCTTTTCTTCTTTTCCTCTTTTCTTTTGATATGTTGAATCAAGCCTCAGCTCCGATTCTTCACAGATGTTGCAGATGAGAAGTTGGAAAATCACAAAAATAGGGCTTTTTCTTCTTTTGAAAAATCCTTCGATTTTTCAAGTTGAATGCCTTGGATTTCTCTTTGAGCTTTTTGGAGTGGAAGAATTTGAACGTGGATTCTTTTCTCTTGATTTTTTGCTCAAGACCTCTCGGATTTTTTCAATATGATTTCTCTATATTTTTGTTTTTCCTTCTTTTCTCTCTTTTTTTTTTCAAACGAACGCTCTTCCCCCTTTTATAGATTTTGATTAATCCATTTTTGGGTGTGAAACTAGCCGTTGGAATGTACCTGGAAAGTTTTTCCATACATGAAATATAGCCGTTAGGGGTTAGGTAAAGAAAATATTATCGTTTGAGCTGATCTGTCAATTTAAAATTCCGTTCCTGACAGGTTGGAGTCGGCTTCAACTTTTCAGGTGTCGGCTCCAAGTCGTGTATCCAAAAATAGAAAGTTATGAGCTCGTTTAGGAGTCGGCTCCGAAAAAGTAAAGTGTCGGCTCGCCATGTTCAGGTGTCGGCTCCAAAAGATTGTAAGTGTCGGCTCCAAGGTAGTCAAAAATCATGCGTTCTGTCCCCATGTTGGAGTCGGCTCTAGACACTGTAAGTGTTGACTCCGAAACTCTGGGTGTCGGCTTCGAAACTCTGGGTGTCAGCTCCGGACCGTATCAAAAATCAGAAAGACATTTGATTAGCCATGGGGTTGGCTCCAGACTTTCTAGGTGTCGACTCCAAGCTCTGAATTTTGAAACTTACCTTTGGCACTTGATTCAAAACACGTTTCTTGATGCCTTTTGATTAAACAAATATTTTTAAGCCCTGAAACACTTGTTAAATTTATTAGTAACACAATGAATATACTCAATTCCTTTATTAATCATCAAAATCAATAATTGGGCCAACACTTCTACTACAGGAATTTGACTTAGAAATTTTAGATAAAAAAGGTTTTAAAAATATGGTAGCAGATCATATCTCTAGAATCTCAGTGGAATATAACAAAGAAATAATCAGAGATAAGTTTCCTGATAAGCAATTTCCCATAGCAATCTTCCCTGGTTTGCCCACATTGTGAATTATTTGGCAATAGGAAAAGTACCTTTCCACTGGACAAAACAAGAAAAAGATAGATTTTTCTCACAAATCAAATATTACTTTTGGGAAGATCCTGAATTATTTAAGTACTGTTTGGATCAGGTGATTAGGCGATGTGTCTCCGAGAGCGAATTCAAAAGCATACTTAACTTTTGTCATTCTCTTGCTTGTGGGGGACATTTTAGTGGAAGAAAAACTGCAGCAAAGGTCCTGCAAAGTGGGTTCTATTGGCCAACTCTTTTTAAAGATGCACATGAATTTGGCAATAATTGTCTTCAATGTCAACAAACAAGAAATATTTCTAAAAAAGATATGATACCCCTAAACCCTATCTTGGTTGTAGAAATTTTTGATGCATAGGGTATTGATTTTATGGGTCCATTTCCTTCCTCTTTCGGATTCGAATACATTCTAGTGGCGGTTGATTATGTGTCAAAATGGATTGAAGTCATGGCAACTCGAACCAATGACCATAAAGTTGTAATCAAGTTTATTCAGCATAACATCCTTAGTCATTTTGGATGCCCAAGGGCTATAATTAGTGATGGGGTTACACATTTCATGAATAGACACTTTGAAGGATTAATGAACAAATATGGAATTACTCATAAGGTAGCTACACCTTATCATCCCAAAACTAGTGGCCAAGTTAAAATATTAAATAGAGAAATTAAACATATCCTTGAGAAAACGGTGAGACCCGATAGGAAAGATTGGTCAGAACGTTTGGATGATGCATTATGGGCTTATTGTACTGCATTTAAAACTCCCATAGGAATATCTCCTTACCGGCTTGTATTTGGAAAGGTCTGCCATTTACCTATAGAATTGAAACACTGTGCATTTTGGGCCATCAAGCAATTTAATTATGATATGAAAAAGGCAGGTGTTACTAGAAAACTTCAATTGAATGAGTTTGAAGAGCTACGAAATGACGCATATGAGAGCTCAAAAATTTATAAAGAACGAACCAAAGCATATCATGATAAATTTATTAATAGAAAAACTTTTGAACCAAATCAAAAAGTATGGCTTTACAATTTAAGATTACATCTTTTTCCTGGAAAACTTTGTTCACGGTGGAATGGACCTTTTATAGTGACTTAAGTATTTCCCCATGGGCGATATAGAACTCAAAGATCCTAAGCAAGGGAATATTTTTAAGGTAAACGGTCAACATTTGAAACCATATA
The DNA here is from genome assembly GCA_900491605.1 of Calamus simplicifolius. Classification (NCBI taxonomy): domain Eukaryota; kingdom Viridiplantae; phylum Streptophyta; class Magnoliopsida; order Arecales; family Arecaceae; genus Calamus; species Calamus simplicifolius. The sequence continues at coordinate 371,076 of UESW01004586.1, read as the reverse complement.
TAGAAGAAATTAATGATGAAGAAGTTGTTGAATCAATTGATTTTGTGAACCCAACACTATCATAATGAGTAGCATAGTGTGGCTGAAGACTTTAAACTTAGCGCTCTTGGGAGGCAAACCAATTTATTAGTTATTTTTAACTTTCTGTTTTCTTAGTATGACCAGAGAAGAGCAATAGAAGTAGATCAAAAGAAGATGGCAACAATGAAACCTCCAACCTTCAAATACTCGACCAGGTAGTATCTTTCCTTGAAATTAATTTTTCTTCCATTAGGGACAATGGAAATTAAGTTAGGGGGTAGAATAAGTAAATCCTTGAGTAAAACTATAATTAGTATTTGTGTACCAAATTTTGTCTCGATTGAAGTTAATCAAGCATTTTAATCATTAATGAACGATTAACGGTTAGATTATTTTAGAGATACTGAGGAACAAATTATTAAGGAAACCTAATAAAAGATAGGTTTAGCCCACAAAAATTTTTAGAATAATTTTAGACCCTCCTGACCACTGATCTTAATAGTACAATCTACTTAATAAGGGTATGGGTGAAAATGTTATTCAAAAAAAAAAAAAGAGTTTCTTAAAGTTAATAAATTAGGTTCTTAGCATCTTTCACTAAGTAATCGGGCCCCGTCACCTAAGCAAGTGATGTTGTTCGTGTAAAAAGGTGAGCATGTGAAAGAACCTAAGTAAAGTCAGTCCTACCTAAAGCCTTTTTGACTCGAGTCAGTAAGTCCGAGGGGTGTTTTACACCTAATGCCTTAAACCAACTAGTTTGGGAGCTATTGGCCTAAAGCTCACTACAAGGGTCAATTAGAAAGCAAGGGGTTAGGATATTGCACTGACTTTACACATAAATAAATAAATAAATAAGGAGACTAAATTACAAAAAGATATTGCACCCAACCCAAATTAAGTTATAGAACTTAAACAGAGAAGTGAAAAGTTGGTGAAGGAAGACTTCTATAAATTCTTATGGGCTGCACTCTATCACTAAATGGGTAAACTTGATAATCCGATGAAGCACCTCTCTTATGATCTAACTAAAAATATTTTAATTTTAGAATTGTAAGATAACTATCAATTCTTGGACTAGCTTGGTACATATTTCTAGATTCTTTATTTGCTCGAGGATGAGTAAAATTCAAGTTGGAGGGAGTGATAAATGCATAAATAATCATCATAAACCTATTAATTAATAAGTTAAAGTACCTATTATTATTTAATATTTAAATATTTTATATAATATTTTAGGTAAAACCTTATCAACTTAAAGAGCTCGATTTTAGGAGTCCAACGATGCAAACAGCACTCAAATCGAACTTAAAATGAGCTCGAAATTAAATTTATAAGGATTTATCTTTATTTGCACGCATCTTAAAGCAAACTCGGTAAACCAATTGCCAAGTTTAATCGCAGATTTTACTTATTCATTTTTTCTTCTGATTTTTCTTCCCTTCTTATCCCATCACTCCACCAACCAATCAGGGAATGAATTGGATTATATACTTTCAAATTGGAAGGAGAATCGCCCGTTATCTCTCTTAAATCTCTTCATGTTTCGTTCAGATGCTAAATCAGAAAAGAATTCAAATTTGAAAGAAAATTAGCGCAATCTATCCGTATTCGTGAAACATGCAAAGAAACCGAGCAGATATGCGCGTCTCCTCCACATTAATGGATCAAGCAAATAAATCGTCTGCATTCATTTGGGCTTCGAATCATATCTGAAATAGTTAGGAAGCTGCGTCTGGTATGGAAACGGATAGGCACGACCTCTCCATAATTTTTTCACGTCCTCTCTGCATATGAGCATCTATAAATAGGGCTGGGTAGATGTGAGAAAAAATCCCGAACAGAGAAAGAAGGAGAGACATTCGTGAGGCACGTTCCCTCGGTTCAGAGTTCTGGTGGGTTGTGCTAATATTATTCAGAAGCAAGGATCCTGGGGAGTTCGGTGCCTTCTTGATGCCTTCTTGATGTTGTTGCCGATGTCAGGGAAGAAGATTTAATTTTTTTAGTTTTAATTTTTATGTATTCGGATGCTTTACAATAAAATATTTATTTATGTTTAGTTCTTAGTAAATTCTTTTTAAGTGAAAATAATTTTGACTGGTCTATTCTTAAAAGGGATGGGCCGTGATCTATGGGTACGGGCCGTGCTCTCATAAGATAGATCATATCTTAATTATTCTCATTATCTGTTTATTTAAATTTCTAATTGCATAATTTTAATTCAAGATAATCACTAAAGTCCCTGTGGATTCGATCCCTTACTCTCGCTATATGTTAGTAAATTAAGGTGTTTTAATCATTGCGCTACGACACGCATCAGAGGACATCCCTCATGGTGGCTATGGAGTTCACCGACTGCACTAGAAAGTCGTTGTCAGTATGAAACCAAGTGAAGGAATTCGTAAGAAGAAAAGAAAAAGGATACTAACCCACGGTTGGGCCACGAAGATGTCGCAGAAGAAGGAAGAGGCTCCCTGGCAGTCGAGCTCCCTTGGAACTCAAGCAAACAGACCCGAGCCATCAGCCGCTCAGCCATGCGGCCTTGGTTCATAAGGGAGGGCAGGGAAGGGACAGCCCTGGCCCCACCTCCCTCGGTGGTCCTGGCTGGGTCCGAGGCTACAGGTGCTGCATTGGATGCTGACGGCCTCTCCTCTGTCGACAGTCTCGCTGCCATCGGGCCCTCCTCTCTCGCATGCTCTCCCACAGGTGAACCTTCCACCGGGGTCGGTTTGGCTTCCGAGCAAGTTAGCTCTGTGCCTAGGGGGGTCAGCTCCACTGGCGGGGGAGTCACCTTGACCCTCCGCTCCTCTGGGGATGTGTCAGCGGTGAGGTCGATAGCTGGGATGGGTTCGCGGTCTTCTCGGGGCCGGCGGGTCAAAGGGGCCGGAGTTAAAGATCGGGTTGAGGACCAAACCAGGGACCGAGACCAAGGCCTCTTCCTCGACCCCTCAACATCGTTGGTGGCCTTCCTCTTCTTGGTCACTGCCCTCCTCACAATGTGATCTGATAGCCTCATGTCTGCACATGTCAGAGGTCGGTCAGTAAAAAAAAAAGAGGGAAAAGGCCTTCACCACCGCTCGGGATGATGCCCGCCAGCCGTAGATTCTCCTCCGACAAGAGCTCATGGCAGCGGGGGATTACGGTGGTCAGCAACTGGTGGAACACCTTCTCGTCCCTTGGGATCATCGACTGATTTTTGTTTGGACCCACGTCCGGATCCCCCCAGCTCGGCCTCACCCTCTCGAGGTTTGTGAAGAAGAATTGGATCTTCCACCCTTTGATGTAGGAAGACCCAGTCTGAGGGCTCGACTGGGCCTAGGGTGGAACATCCACTAGCCCGACTAGCGGCGGAGGGTGTAGAAGGCGTGAAAGAGGAAAACCCTAGCTTCTATACCTTGGAGGTGGCACAACACCAGGAATGCACAGATGGTCCAAATGGAATTCGGGACCAACTGCGTGGGCACTAGGGAGTATCTATCAAGGAGATTGGTTTTGAAGGGATGGAGAGGCAGCCGAAGAACTTCCTTGAGGAATACCTCGTACAGGGCAACTCTTCTAGGTCGGAAGGAAGTCACCCTATTGTCGAGGCTAGGGATGAACAGTCGAACACTGGCCAGAATCCTATACTAGGCCCTAAGGTTTGCTAGATCTTGGCTGGTTATGGTGGAGGCAGACCCTTCATGGGATTCCCCTCTAGCCCTGGGTGGAGGACCAGCGGTGACTGAATGACCCTTGACGGGGGCCCGTTCGGCGACTTGCCGCTATGACAGAGGAACCCGGTCCTCGAAAGAATTGGAGGAGGACCGAGGAAGAGAGGTGGTTGGAGAAGGTCACAGCTGTGAGGAGGAGAAGTGGTCATCGAAAGGTGGAGCAGAGGACCACGAGTCAGGTGAGAAAACCATGGAAAGAAAGCAAAGAAAGTCAGGAGGACTGACCTGGAAAAAAAGAAGGATAGCGAAGGCCAGAGGAAGCAGAAGAAGGCTCAGGCGGAAGAAAGGAAGGCTAAGGAGAGACTCAGGCTCATGGGAGGCAGGACTTCGAAGGTGCAAGGAGCCGAGCTCGGGGCAACTCTCCTTTTACATCCCTTTTTCAATTGTCCTACCCGACTTGACCTGCCCTGCACATGCCTTCTACTGGGGGAGTCGCCTCGGCAACTGCAGGGCATGCGAAACGCGAAATCCGTGGCCAATGGAAGGACACTGGTGACATTGGCTCAACGATGGTGATTACCTTTTCTCGGAGTCCGAAGGGTTTCCCCCATTTCGAGGAGGATCCTCTTCGGGTTCGACGGTGGGAGCGAGCAAGGCGGTAGCGTTATGATACCGTGCACCTTCAGCATTAAAGAGTTGTCACCCTTGGGGCCATGTGTACCACTCAGTGATTGATGATGTGTCGGGATCAGCCACCGAGCGATATAGCGCCCCTTTTGCTGGGCAGGGAGTACACCCGTACCATTTAAGGGGCGGGAGAACATCTGGTATGGCTGATCAGGCCCCGTTGGTAACGGGCTAACAGGAAGTGCCCACCGTCTTTAATAAGAGCCAGGCCCGGTGAGACTAAGTCAGAAGCTCCCGAGTTCTCCTCGGGCCCTGGTCCCGACCTCGGCCTCGGCCCCAGCTCCCGAGTTCCCCTTGGCCTTGACCACAGCCTTGACCTCGGCCTCGGCCTCGACCCCAGCACCGAGGTACCCCCGAGTTCCCCTTAGCCTCGGCCTCAGCCCCAGCACCGAGGTACTCTCGAGTTTCCCTCGGCCTCAGCACCCAGGGACCCCACGTGACCCGGTAGATGCCTGCAACTACCACATGGCCCGCCAATCTCCTGCGGCCCTACATGGCTACTACCGGTTACGGTGCCCGCCTGACATGATCAAACCCACCTGCCACCTGTGATGTCGTACCTAGCAAAGGGATGGCATGCCATGGTACCTCTGACAACCTCAGGGACGGTCGTCGCCTGTCCCCCATTAGCCCTGCCATCTGTCCTCTACCAATGGTGATACCTTCGACTCAGCAACCTTCCAGAAAGGGTAAGAGGAACTTCCGAGCAAGTATAAAAACCCCTCACTCATGGCAGGGGGGAGCTGAACCCCAAGTCCTCTAGCTAATTCATTTAGCTCTTTCTTCACTGTTTCCAAGTTGCTTACATGAGTGTCGGAGGGTCCTCACCGGTGCAACCGGTCCTCGGAGACTTTCTTGTAGGAATCCCATTGAGGAGGCGTAAGAAGATTCCTCTATCGCCCTGCAGCCCTTCGGATCCTCTCTGTTACCCGACGTTCGAGGAACGTGATTTGGCAGCAATAGTTGTTATATGTTAAATTCCTGAATCTAAGATGTTTGGGCTTGTTGGTAACTACAACGGCATTGAATAAGGTTGCCAAACCAAGAAATGTGAGAAGATATATAATTCGAAGAACAAATGGAGAGGGTGCAATGATTTGTATGCAAGTTTTAAATTTTTACAAGTTACATTTTATTTTCAAACCAAACAAAGAAAAGGACGTTTAAAAATTAAATTAATAAGTTGCATGAAAATATTATCATGTTGCTTTTTTAAACCCAAATTTAAATTTTTTTAACTTGGAACTATGTTAGGCCTTGTTCAACATTATGTTCAAACTAAGCTATGCATAGATATTTTTACATATATAGATAGATAGAACCATAAATATATAATTTATTATTATCATATAATTAATATAATAATTTTATATTAAAAAAGAAAAATGTATCAATGATTATTTGACATCTTCTTAATTATTTATATATATTGGCAACAAGTGCCTTAAAAGGAAAGAAAAAGGCAGCTAGCAAATCCTCTTTGGTAAGTGTAGGCATAAGTTAGATTGGACTTAGCTCAGGTTAGGTCAAAGGTAAAAAGAGCTTTAAAATAGTCTAACATCAAATAGAAAATAAAAATAAAAAAAAAAGTTTATAACTTAAGTTTATCTTCTACTAATTAACTTGAATACAAGTTTTTAAGGTCATACAAATTGGGCTTGTTAAATGGTTAACTGAGTCAGCAAATGGGCTTAAAGTATTATAAATGAAATCAAAGCTGCCTCAAATGTGTGAAAGTAGATGGGCATGAAGAAAAGGCTACCTACGAGGCAGTGATAAAGAAAGTGCCATCGTATGTGACTACCTGTGATAGAGAAAATGATGTCATATATGACTAATTAATTTGCATCCATATAAACTTAATTAGTCTGCTAATAGGTTAATTAAAGGTTGGCTTGGGATGTTACAAGCGTTAGGCATTGGGCTATGACTAGCCCGAACTCGATCTAATAGAAATGTTTAAGGGCTTGAACCAGTCTAACCTATAGTTTTTTATATTATAGAAAAAAATAGAGCATCCATGCTTTACTTGAAGGTCTTAAGTCTGACACCCTTATATATATATATATATATACACATATTTATAATACATGTATAATATTTATATATAAAAATATACACACTTTTGAATTTGTTTTGATTTGAAATTTGAATGAGCTTAAAAATTTAGACTTGACCCATGCCCTAACGGCTAGAAATCATTGTTTCAAACTTTCAAAAGCTGGCCCACGGGCCTTTCAACCTATGCCCATATCTAGTGGCACCTAGTGGCAATTAAAAATGTTGAGATTTTGAAATTGGTGATGAGTAGAAACCCAACCTCATTTTTAAGGTTGGTGTTTAAGACTTTGTTGAGCCAAAACTAGGGGTGCAACTTGGACTGGATTCAATTCGAATCCGGCCCGCCGAACCCAATTTACAGCACTATTTAAACTCATGTTTGCTCAATCCGAACCCGAAAGATCCGAATTTAACCCAACCCGATTTACAATTGACCCAGATTAGGATTGATCGCAACCCAAAATCAAGATAATCCAAATCCGAGGGTTACCCAAACGGGGGTAGCTTATCCGAGGATTGAATACAACATGCATGAAAATGAATGATGCTTAAGAATTTAAAATATTAAAAATATAACTAAAGAGGTAAAATAAAATAGCAAATAATATCTGTTGAGGGGTAAAATCATCATTGCGTTGATAACCATGCGAAGGGGCTAAGATCAGCCCTATCCCCCCGCCCGCTACACTACGCCCATAAAGAACGAGCTAACTAGTATGGTCCAACGGGTCGAGCAACCCATAGCTCGGTTCCCCCCGAGCTGCCCATAGCTCGATTTCTCCGGGCAATCCATAGCACGGTTCCCCCCGAGCTACCAATAGCTCGGTTTTTCCGGGCAATCCATAGCTCGGTTTTCCCGAGTAATCTATGGCTCGGTTCCCCCGAGCAACCCATAGCTCGGTTCCTCCGAGCCATCCATAGCTTGGCTCCCCCAAGCCATCCATAGCTCGGCTTCCCTGACCAACCCATAGCTCGGCTCCCCTGAGCCATCCATAGCTCGGCCTCCCCGAGCCACCTATAGCTCGGCTCCTCCGAGCAACCCATAGCTCGGCTTCTCCGAGTAACCCGTAGCTCGACATGCACCTCCGCGGAGCCTGGCGTGGGAGAGCCCAAGTCTAGTGTAACGAAATCCCAAACGAAGAATCGCATCGAGGAGTGGCCTAGGATCTGCGATAATGGCCTGGGACCTACGCAGTAATTAGACCTTAAGCCATCAGAGAGCTCTCCCAGCCGTCGATCCTCCAACAGACAAGATACGGATCCCACCGGCCTCACAACGACTTGATTCGAATCATCTCCGTATCCCAACAACCTTTGAACCTTCCAGAAGGTGCTCAAGATTCAGGTGATTGCCTATAAATAAGACACTCACAGATTCTCTTAGGTACACGCGCACAAGCCCCTGTACATAGCTCACTCTCACTCTCACTCTCTCTCTCTTTCACTGCTCATTCTTCTCCCTCCGCCGTCGGCGCTTCCCAAGAGCTCTCAATTGGCCGCCCCTGGAGGGACTCCCCAGAGAGATCCTTCTCCTCATTTCTGTTGATCGTCGATCCCCACTGACTTGAGCATTGGAGGGTCTTCCGTAGAGGGCCACCCCCAACGTCTCTTGCATGAGGGCTTCCGTGCAGGTCCGCCCAAGAGGAAGCCCGATCAGGAGACCGATCGCGCCCGAGTCGGAGGATAGATCCCGACAGCAATAGATTGGCGCTAGAGGAAGGGCCTCAAGTTTCATTAAAACTTGAAGAAAGGAGATAAGGATCTCGATCCGAAAGAGAACCTCTCCAATGGCTAATCGGAGAAGAGCAACTTCTGAAGCCCAAGACCAGGTCATCTCCCAAAGACCTGATCCGATGAGCAACGTGGTGCCGCAACCGCCACCAGTTGAGACCCCATCGCCGCCAGCTATCCCGGTGACCCAGGATCAGTTCGCCACACTGGTCCAGCAGGTCCAAGCCCTGACCCATCTAGTTCAGGAGCGTCTCGCAACTGCCCCTGCTCCATGCCTTCCTAAGGAGGCCATGGCCCCTTTTTCTTCGGCAACCTCTTCTTCTGGCCAGCATGGAGTCGCGGACCCCCCACACCGACCCAAGGAGGAGAGACCAGTCCCATGAGGGGGCTGCAACAGGGATCCTCCCAGATTTCGGTGGGCCCAATCCCTCTCTCTGGAGTCCTCCTGCCATGATTCGACGCCCTCCCCGCGCTCTCCTTGCCTGGCTCCTCCTCTTATATCTGAAGAGGAGATCCTCCGACAACTCTTGGAGATGCGTTAGGAGCTGGACGTCGCCAAGCAGGCTCATCCACCTCAGCCCAAGGCGGAGTAGGGCATCCCCTTCTCCAAAGGGATCATGGAGGAAGTGATCCCCTCCCATGTTAAGCTACCCGCCATCGAGCCCTACAATGGCTTCTCTGATCCGGATGATCATCTCAGTAGCTTTCGGTCAATAATGATGTTCCACAGAGCATCAGACGCGATCCTCTGCCACGCTTTCCCTTTCACCCTCAGAGGATCTGCCCGAACCTAGTTTAACACCTTGAAACCAGATTTTGTTGATTCATTCGATGAGCCGAGCCTTTTTTTTATTGGCCAGTTCGTCAATAGCTGCCATCACCGACGGAGATCCGACTCTCTCTGAAGTTAAGCAGAGAGAGGGGGAGTCCTTGAGAAATTACCTTGGCCATTTCAACAAGGTCATGTTGGAGGTGGACCACCTTAATCATGAGGTGGCTATGTCTGCCCTAGCGGGGGAGTCTTGAAGGAGAGCGACTTCTACCTGGCGATGGAGGTCAGTTACCCCCCGAACCTCTCCGATATGATGGCCCTGGTAGATAAATACGCCAGGGTCAAAGAATCACGAAGAGCTGCCCGCGCCGAGCTGGCGAAGAAGAAAGAACCTAAAGGTTTGGATAGGCACCAACCCATCCGTCAGCCAAGCCCGCCTCGTTGCCAAAGAGCTCCCCCGCCGCCGCCGAGAAATCACTCTCGAAGCCCGCCCAGGTGATTCGACCGGTACACCCCACTCACTGTTCCTATGGCGCAAATCCTCATGGAGATAGAGCACCAGCTCCCCCGACCAACTCCTCTCCGAGGGAACCCAACTCGGAGGGACCCTACCAAGTAGTGCCGCTATCACTGGGAGCATGGCCACGACACCGAGGAATGCTGGTAGTTGAAGAACGAGATTGAGAGGCTGATCCAACGGGGCCGACTGAACCAGTTCAGGAGGGCGCCCGAGCCAGGACAAGGGGGTGACCGCCAGCCCGAGCTTCAGCAGCCTCCTCCTCCTCTAAATCCACCCGTAATCGGCCACATCAACATGATTGAAGAGGCCGGTGACTCAAGCTCTAGAAATGATGATGAAGGCTCGGCGCCAAAGAAAGTGCGAATGGGTGAGCTCTCCTTATCTGACGATGATCTCCAGGGGATACAATTCCCACATGACGACGCATTGGTTGTATCGCTCAATTTAAATAACTACGATGTAAGTTGAATCTTTGTTGATAGTGGAAGCTCCGTGAATGTTATGTACCTTGATGTGTTTGCCAAGATGAGATTACTCATGGAAAACCTCCGAGCCGTGGACTCCACCCTAATGGGGTTCACAGGCGACGTTATCGTCCCAGAGGGGGTCGTAACCTTAATGGTTCGGGCAGGAACCTGACCCCTTGTGGCCACCGTTCACACGGACTTCCTAGTGGCTAAGCTCAGGTCGCCCTATAATGCAATATTTGGAAGACCCGGCCTGATGTCTCTCAAAGCCGTCATCTCCATCCCACACCTATCTATGAAATTCCCCACCGGGCGAGAAGTTGGTGTTGTCTAAGGAAGCCAAACTATGGCTCGGCAGTGTTTTGTCACCAGCCTTCAGTCCATAATGCCTGAAGTTGATGGGCTGGACTCTCGGGAGGAATTCGCCGAGCAACGAGGAGAACCAGCCGAGGAACTGAAGGAAGTACCACAAGACGAGGCTCGTCCCGACCAAACCATAAAGATCGGGTCGCTGCTGAAAGGCGAATCCCGGTAGGAGCTGATCGACTTTCTTCAAAGCAACGCTGATGTCTTCGCCTGGTCCTCCTCCGACATGCCAGGAATCAGCCCCGAAGTTCTCGTCCACTGCCTTAACGTGGACGAGATGTACCAGCCCGTCAAACAAAAAAAGAGAAGTTTCGCCCAAGAGCGGCAAAGAGCTATTGAAGAGGAGGTTGATAAACTTATCAAGGCAAACTTCATTCGGGAGGTAAATTACCCAAGCTAGCTGTCAAATGTCATCATGGTAAAGAAGTCGAGTGGCAAGTGGCGGATCTGCATCGACTTCACCGACCTCAATAAAACGTGCCCGAAGGATAGCTTCCCCCTCCCTGAATTGATCAACTTGTGGATGCTACCTCGGGTCACCAAATGCTGACGTTCATGGATGCCTACTCGGGCTACAACCAAATCTGGATGGCCCCCGAAGATGAAGAAAAGACCACCTTTATAACCGACCGAGGTACTTACTGTTACCGTGTCATGCCTTTCAGTCTTAAAAATGCAGGTTCCATCTACCAAAGGCTGGTCAACAAGGTTTTCAAAGAACAAATCGGCCGAAACATGGAGGTATACGTCGACGACATGCTGGTCAATAGCAAAGAAGCATCACAGCACGTCGAGGATCTCTCGGAGAGCTTCGCGACACTCCACAAATATCGGATGAAGCTCAATCCGACTAAGTGCGCCTTCGGCGTTAACTCTGGGAAGTTCCTCGGCTTCATGGTCTCCCAGCGGGGTATCGAAGCTAACCCCCAGAAGATCCAAGCTCTCCAGCAGATGGCGCCCCCGGCGTCTATTAAAGAAGTCCAGCTCCTAACCGGAAGGATAGCGGCCCTTAACCGCTTCGTGGCTCATTCCGCCGAAAGGTGCCTCACCTTCTTCAAAACTCTCCGGTCGGCTAAGAATTTCTAGTGGTCTCCCGAGTGTCAAAAATCATTCGAAGATCTCAAGAAGTATCTCGGCTCTCCCCCTCTCCTCAGCAGTCCAAATCCCGGGGAGACATTGTTCCTATATCTGGTTTTCTTGGAAGGTGTCGTTTGCTCGGTGCTGGTCAGAGAAGAAAACAAGGCCTAGAAACCGATTTATTATGTCAGCAAACTGCTCCAAGACACGGAGACAAGGTATACCCAGATTGAGAAGATGGTGTTGGCCTTGATCACCTCAATCAGAAAGTTGCGGCCATACTTCCAAGTACATTTTGTGACGGTCCTGACTGACCAACCCATCAAGGCGGTGGTCCACCGTCTGAAGACATCGGGGAGAATGACTAAATGGGCCGTCGAGCTGAGCGAACATGACATCCAATTCCAGCCTCGCCCGGCCATCAAAGCTCATGTGCTAGCCGACTTCCTCCTCGAATGTACCATCTTGGAGTATGGCTCCACCCCTGACTCCCCCGAGAAACCAAAATCTAACGCCCGGTGGCTTCTCCATGTCGACGGGTCGTCCAACGCCCATCGCTCCGGTGCCGGCTTGATCCTCACCAGCCCGGAGGGGGCGACTTTTGAATATGACGTCCGCTTCTCCTTCCCGGCCTCCAATAACGAAGCTGAATATGAAGCTCTGCTGGCCAGTCTTTGGATCGCCCGCAGCCTTAAGGTGGAAAAACTGAATGCCTTCACCGACTCTCAGCTGGTGGTAGGTCACATGCGAGGGGAGTTTGAGGCCCAGGAACCGAATATGATCCGATATCTCCAAGAGGTTCGAAGCCTACTCTCCCAATTTCCTGAATTTGAAATCATTCAAATTCCTATATCTAAAATGCCCGTGCTAACCTACTATCTCGACTGGCGATTGCGGAATCAATGGACGCCGAACGAAAATTCCACCTGGAGATCTTGGAGAGACCTAGTATCGTGGAAGCTGACCGAGTGATGCAAGTTGAGGCCAAACCATCATGGTTTGACCCCATCCTGAAGTACCTAAAAGAATGGTCGCTCCCGGCCGATCGGAGAGAAGCTAGAAGGCTAAAGCTGCAAGCTACCCACTATGTGTTGATTGATGACCAGCTCTACAAGCGGTCCTTCTCTATGCCATTGCTCAGATGCCTTCGCCCATCTGAAGCTGATTATGCTCTTCGGAAGGTGCACGAGGGGATTTGCAGCAACCATCTAGGGAGCTGGTCCTTATGCCACAAGGTGCTGCGCCAAGGTTACAATTAGCCAACCATCCAGAAGGATGCAGACGACCTTGTCCGAGCTTGTGACCCATGCCAAAGACACTCCAGTATTCATAGGCTCCCCTCCGCCAGCCTGGTCCTTGTTTCCTCCGCTTGGCCCTTTGCCAAGTGGGGAATGGACATTCTCGGCCCATTTCCACTCACCACGGGGCAGCAAAATTTTTATTCATCGCCATAGATTACTTCACCAAATGGGTCGAGGCGGAGGCAGTTGCTCAAATAACTGAGGCTCGGGCCAAGGACTTCGTGTGAAAATCCATCATCTGCTGCTTCAGCCTCTCACACACCATCATCACTGATAACAGCAAACAATTCGACAATCCGAAGTTTCGTCAGTTTTACGAGGAGCATGGGATCCATCACCGCCTTACCTCGGTCGGACATCCACAGGCTAACGGAGCAGCCGAAGTAACCAACCGAACCTTGCTTCAAGGGATCAAAGCTCGACTCTCCATAGCCCAAAGCAGGTGGGCAGACAAATTGCACCATGTCCTATGGGCCTACCGCACCACCCCAAGAGTGCCCACAGGTGAGACCCCATTTCGAATGGCCTTCGGCACAGAGGCCGTCATCCCCGTGGAGATAGAACTCCCTTCTCTGTGGGTGGAAAGCTACTCGGAGGAAGCCAGTGATGAGTAGCTCCGCGCCAACCTTGACCTGGTAGAGGAGATCAGAGAAAAAGCTCGGATCAGAATAGCTGCCTACCAGCAAAGAGTGACTCGTTACCACGCCTCCAGAGTCAAATGGAAAGCTTTCTTGCCTGGCGACCTTGTTCTCCGGAAAGCATCTGTCTCCAAACCGCTAGAGCAAGGAAAGCTAGCCCCAAACTAGGAAGGCCCCTACCAAGTAGCGGAGGTCGTCGGACCCGGGACCTACAAGATGCAAGATCTAAGCGGAAGATCCATCCCTCGGACGTGGAATTCGGACAACCTCCGCAAGTATCATCAGTAGGGTACGTCCTCTATAGGCTCGCCTTCTTAAATTTTTGTTGGCATATTGTTTCATAATTCATGACATAAATCACCATAAATTATATACCAAAAATCATGAAAAGAAACATATGATGCTTACCAATCCTCGGCATGACCGAGTTACCTATTTAAGCAGCTAATCTATGAACCTCGGCTGGGCCGAGCAGCTAATCTCCAAACCTCGGCTGGGCCGAGCAGCAAATCTCTAAACCTCGGCTGGGCCGAGCAACAAATCTCCGAACCTCGGCTGGGCCAAGTAGCAAATCTCCAAACCTCGGCTCGGCCGAGCAACTAATCTCCGAACCTCGGCTGGGCCGAGCAACAAATCTCCGAACCGGAGTGCATAAAGCCCCGGCTAGAACCGAAGTGCATAAGCCTCGGCAAAAATTGAAGCACGCAAACCTCAATCAAAATTGAAGGACTTCCGAACAGTCCCCAGAGCTACGGCCAGTGCAAAATTGTCAGCGGGCACAAAGTTCGCGCCTTTAGCAAACCCCTAAAGGCCTCGACGGGCCCTACACGGCCACCTAAGAACCCCAGACAAGATCGGGGAACCTCACCTACTACTAATTCCCCGGGCTAACCGAGCGATGTCCCTACGCCTTACTACCTAAGCGCCTGTCTCGTTCTACAAACGGGACCATGATTTACCACGTAAGCCCACGGGATCGCCTAGGTCTCCCTTTGGCTTGAACAGGGACAAACGGTTTTTCCTTTCTCATGGACCATGCAACGATCTCAGCAGGAACAAAAGATTGCCAAAAAAGAACTTCACTCTTCATTCATTACTAAGAAAAACACAGAAAGAAAAAGAAAAAGTGAAAAATGGCCTTCACAGAGGCCTGCTGTCTCCCCCCAGGAGCTGCTGAGTCCTCCATGCGCCGAGATAGCTCGGCAACTCGCTGACGGAGGGATGCTATCTCCTCCTCCTGCCGGTCTATGACCCGGTGAAGGGCCTCGGCCTCCCTCGCAGAAACGGCAAGAAACTCTTCGACCACCTTCTCGAGCTGCTCGTGGCCTGCAAGAGCTGACGCCAAGGCCATACTATCGACGGTCACGGAGGAATGGCTCCCTTGGGAGCCCCCACAGCCATTGCTAACAACGCTTGACTCTTCGTTCGATTGCCCTTCCCCCTAAGAAGCCATACCCGCTATCAGGAGCTGTCGAAAGGCTAGCGAGGGGATGACGAACACTGACATCCCCTCGCCCATATTTATACCGCCCTGGTGAGTATCTCGAGTAGTCAGGTCATTAATCCCGACCCGTGAGAATCTGCCGCATGTCGCCACTTTGGCTAACGCCCATGGGAAGTGAAGAGTCGTGCCCCCTCCTGAGGGAAATCAGTAAACGTCGACGAATTACTCGGGAACCCCCCTCCTTCTCTAGAAACTGGGTTCCTTCCGATCTGCCGGGCCCTCACGGAGTAAATGTCCTCGAAACTCCACCAAATTGCCTCAAATCGGCCGCCCTTTGAGAAGTGCGAAAAAGAAAAGGAGCGTCAGCAGCTGACTGACTCGCTTCTCTTGGAAATAGCCAAATCATAAATACCGGGGGTCCCCATGCGCCGCCCGTTTCGCTTTGGCGTTCTGCGCTGAATCTCGTAGGAACCAAACATCCGAAGTCTCGGCGACAACCGAATTACCCCTCCGAGCAATGAATCTCTGAACCTCGGTAGGGCCGAGCAATGAATCTCCGAACCTCGGTAGGGCCGAGCAATGAATCTCCGAACCTCAGCTGGGCCGAGCAATAAACCTCCGAACCTCGGCAGGGCCGAGCCATAAATCTCCGAGCCTCGGCTGGGCCAAGCAATAAACCTCCGAACCTCGGCATGGCCGAGCCATAAATCTCCGAACCTCGGCTGGGCCGAGCAATAAACCTCCAAACCTCGGTAGGGCCGAGCCATAAATCTCCAAACCTCGGCAGGGCCGAGCAATAAATCTCCGAACCTCGGCAGGGCCGAGCAATAAATCTCCAAGCTTCGGCCAAAGTTAAGGAATATGTTCTACTACCAAACAATCTCCAAAGTTCTATTTGGATTCGGGCAGCGTATAAGCCCCGACCAGGTCGGGTAGCGTAAAATCCTTGGCCAAGAACGAGCAATATCTCCGGAACTTGTCCTGCACCAAGTAAGATACTATCTGAAAGCTCGGACAAGCCAAGCAGCTTCTCAAACGCCAAGATGAGGTTAGCGCCTCGCTGTGCTTCGGTAGAGGTAAAGGACCTCCTCTTGCCCAAAAGAGACATACGAGCCCTCTTCGAAGAAACACCTATTTCAAAATCATGCCTACCACATAAGTCCGCACGACTGCCCAGGTCTCCCCTCAAACAGGGACAAACGGTCTCCCCTACTAAGAACCAAGCCTCGATTCAGGCAAAAAAAACAAAGCGGCGAAGTATATTACGACACGGGAGCAACAACTCTCGGCACAAAAGAAACAGAAACTAGGAGAAAGAACAAAACTTTCTTTATTTCATTGCCATCGAAACAAATTACAACCGCCTGAGAGACGTTATAAGTGCATTTGAAACACATGAAATAAAGACGAGTACATAGCTCAGCCGAACTGTTCCAAGACAGCTTCGGGTGACAATGATGCTTCGGCATCCGATCCAACAAATCAGACAAGCCACGAACCAATCAGCTCGCGCTGGTAATGAGCAGACGACTTGGCCCGACTGTTGCGACCAGCTTCAGTTAATAATGATATCTCGGCATCCAGCCCAAGATATCAGAGAAATCAAAAAGGGTGGACGAGCCTTGTCCCAAGCCACCCATCCGCAGGGCCCTCCGACGAGTAGGAAGAAAGCTCGCGGACCCTGATAACAGGGCATTCCCCCAAATCTAGTGTGTACCACTAGCCACTGCCCGAGTCAACAGGTAATGTACTAGCAGACAACACACCATCACCCCTCCTCACGTGGCAAAAGATTCTCCAGGCGGATGAGCCCAGGAATCCGAACCAAGGGAGGAGGAGAAGTTCAACGAGTCATGGGGAGCACGCATACACTTCCTACCCTGCGTCCCAGAGGGTGAACCGCAAAGGACACACAGGAAGCGTACATGTGCACTCTCCATGCGATCTCTGCGAACCTCCTGCGCTCTCCATACGATCTCCGGAACCCCTTTCTTGAGGACGAGCCACCCTCCAGCGGCTCCTTCATCACCCCAGCTGTTCGGAGGAGGACGACTTGCAAAAGGAAAGCTCGGTTCTCCCGCTCTAAGCCCCAGAGAGATAGGCATTGTGTGTACCTTCACAATTCACAGAAAAGAAAACTCTGGGATGGCCCAACACATCCCTCTTTCCCCTTTTTATAGGCGGAGACAAACCGGGAGCAGCTATCAGAACAGAAAGCCCCGAGGTTCAAAACGCCTAACCCACGCCATCACGTGGCCTCCTGAAATGAAAACAGCGCCCCACGTTGTGCGCCAAGCGCGTCGCCCAAACCATGACATGCCAAAAGATTGTCTCTAATCCCGGATCATGAGCTTTAAATACAGAAAACCATCAGCCGATCTTATAGATACTGGCAGATCTGGGGGATCGTCCCGCGAAAATGACATCCTCCAATGGCAAATAAGCACTTACACTACACACCAAAGCAGCCTGCATTGGAAAAGATCGACACAGCAAAGGTCCCTCGGGAAGTGCCGGGGCGACCTTTTGCTGGCTACGGAGCCGTACAACCCACTTCGGCGAAACGAAAATCGACCTGCCTTGGAAAAGATAAAGCACTGACAGGGGTAATAAAGAAGCGCGAAGGCCAAACCCTCCCTTTACCAAAAAGAATAAAGGGGTGACAGCGAGGATTCAACAAACTCCCCTCTTTTCATTAAGGCACGATCATGGTTTGGCCACTAATAAGGCGGACTACCCCGGTCCTAGCCAGAGTGCTTATGTGGTTTCTGGTCCCATCCAGCCGACATACCGCATCCCTCGGCCCTAGCCGAGCTATTTCGTCCCTCGGCCCTAGCCGAGCCATTTCGGCCCTTGGCCCTAGCCAAGCCATTTCGTCCCTCGGCTAGGGCCGAGCCATTTCGTCCCTCGGCCCTAGCCGAGCTACTTCATCCCTTGGCCCTAGCCGAGCAATTTTGTCCCTCGGCCCTAGCCGATCTACTTCATTCTTCGGCCCTAGCCAAACCATTGTGTCATTCGGCTTAAGCCGAATTGAATC
Source organism: Calamus simplicifolius (assembly GCA_900491605.1). NCBI lineage: Eukaryota > Viridiplantae > Streptophyta > Magnoliopsida > Arecales > Arecaceae > Calamus > Calamus simplicifolius. The sequence goes on along the minus strand of UESW01004586.1, from coordinate 353,307 downwards.
GTCTCTCAGCCTCCTTTTGTACCAAGCTATGTTGCCGCTCGACTCTTTCGTCAGGGCTATCCCTATGCCTTGGCCTCAACCAAGATGTTCCTTCAAATTCAAGCCAGAAAACCAAGCGGCACTCGCAGTTGGGATAAAAATTCAAGACAAGAAACCATCCAAGAAAGACAAATAAATGAAAAACAACTGACCCAATTACTGATTTCTGGTCAAACTACAAAAGAAAAGAAACAGAAAATACATATGGGCCCCCAAAGGGTCAAGACTTGGGATCAGACCCAGCGTCTCCTACGGCAGCATCAGCGAGAGCGTCACTTGGCCCCCCCTTCTCAATGGTATCCCGCCGGGATACCTCGGCAGCAACGTCGACTCCCAGAACAGCTTTGAGATTGATGTCAGAAATCTCTTCATATTCGTCTTCCTCATCCCTCGGGGTACGTGTCTCGTAATATTCGGCTTCCAAACAAGATAAGTCTAGGTCAGGATAAGTTTGAGCAACCTTAGCCCGCGCCTCCTCTTCGCCGAACCAGAATGCATCGGCGTAGGCCGCCCTGCGTTCCTCGGCAAATTCGGTAGAGTTCTTGTACTCCACTGCTGAAGAGGCCCACGTGTTCGCCTCGGCCAATTGCTTCTCCAATTCGGAGATCCTTCGGTGCCTCGAGGCTGCCTCCTCTCCGAATGCCGTCAACCGCTCCTGAAACTCCTGGCTCATCTTGTTCAACTACAGACGAAGAGCCAAGTAAGGCAGAAGTCGAGAAACCAAAATAGATAAAATAGATAACGCCCTACCTGCTCGCCTGCCGAGCTAGTTCGCCGTCCAGCACTTGGATCCTATTGAGAGCCCTAGACTTAGCCGATTGATTCTGGCGAAGGCTCTCTTTGAGTTCGCCCACCAGGGACTGAGTGTCTCCAATTTCTTGACGGGCGTAGTCGAGCTCATCGAAAAGTCGAGCAGCTCGTTCGTCCGACCACTTTAGCCGATCCTTTGTATCGGCGAGCTCTTTATTCAGACGGGTGAGGTGGTCCTGCTATCGCCGACACCTATGCTCTTCCTCTTCGAGCCTCTTGCTCCAGTTGCCCTTATCTTCAGCGTGGCTGGCTTTCAACTGGTCCCACCTCTTATCAAAAAACTGCTGCATGGAATTGACCTTGCTCTCGTGCTCCGCTTTGATCTGAGATAGCTCCAGACTGAGCTTTTCAAATTGCTCGCAGAGGCCTTGAAGCTCGTTGACCTGCGTTGCGAGTCGAGAGGCCCTTTCTCTCTCAACTGCAAGAACCCTGCGACCCTCCTCGAGCTCCCTCTGGAGGACCGCCAGGGCTTGGGGGAGTTTAGCTGTAGAATCCACCCTCTCCTTGAGGTGATCGACCTCTTGGTGGGCCCGAGCCCAAGCTCCAACGACCAGATGCAAGCGCCATTTTAGTGCCCTCATGATCAGGGCATTCTGCGAAAAAGGATTGCACATATAAGGAACACAGTCGAGCTAACTGACTAAAAACCCTACTTCAGTGTGATGACTTACCCGAGACGCGTAATCCGTAGCAATCCTCGTGAGGGCAAGATCATCAATCTCGAAAAGAAGGAAAGCCTCATTCGGCACTCCGGTGTACCTAAAGGCCATCTCGACAAGGTCCTCCGGATAATTCCCTCCTGTCGAAGAACTCTCTCCCCTTTGGAACGCAGACAACACCAAAGCGGAGAACATGGCACTCACCTCCGGATCGCGTGAGTGGAAATCCGCGCTCAGGGAGCCAACTTGGGAACCCGCGGCCCATAAAGCCCTCGGTTGGCCAGCCTCCTCCACCAGAGCCCTCATTTGAGAGGCCTCGAGCATTTCAGCTCCGGCAAGGGAACCCCGGCCCGAACGTCCCCTTCGCTCGACGGCTCCCCTCCTTCTCCTTCTTCCTCCTCTTCTGCTTCCGCCTCCGAATATTCCCCTACCCCCAACAGACTCCTCTGGAACTTCGGCTTCCCCCGGGGCCTCCTGTGCCTCAACGGAAGGCCCTTCACCAGAAAACACCCCGTGAGGTTTGATCGCTGGTTCGGCAGGTTCGGCCACCCCTTCATCGCCCGCTGGCTCTCCCACCAGCAGCCCAGGCCGAACCTTAGTGGCTGCAACCACTTCTCCCACCTCGATTGAAGCGGAGGCCACTCCCGCCTCCGCCTGCAACCTCTCTGAGCCACCGGCCTCCAATGAGGGAGACCGAGCTGCCCCGACCACGGGGGTCTGCAAGTGAACCGACGTCGTTCCCTCGCCATCGTCGGACAAAACGATAACAGGTGGGGAGGAAATTTCAGCAGCCTCCTCCGAAACCCCTGCGGTATCCTGATCTTCGCCTCCTAACATACCCTCCTCCAGCGCCGAAAGATCATGCGCTGCTGGAACTCTGATACTTCCGGCCGCGGCGACGAGGAGCGCCGATCATCACCATCTCTCCTAATCTTCCTAGGGCAGGAGTCGGAAGGGCGAGACCTCTTCTCGGCCCTATGCTTGCTGCTGGAGCCGGATCTCCTACGGCACTTGCCCAGCTCCTCCCTCATTGATCAGCGAACGCTGACCTTTCGGCTGTAGGGGCAATAAGATTCACCCATTAGTTTGCACAAAACCAAAGATGGAATCATAGTAAGCTATTGGCTACGAAGTGATACTCACCGTGAGGATCTACAGGACTCAATCCGGCCGCGAAGAGAGCATCCTTCGATAGAAGGGCACTGGCCGGAAGCGCTCGACTGCCGCGTAACACGATCAGATCCCTTTTCTCCTGCTCGGTTAACTCCGGGTGCGCTTCTGGATCCTTTACGTATTGTCCCCACACCCGAGGGAAATCCAAGCCGATATTCCTCTCGACTATAAAGAATCGCAATTTTCATTCCTTTATCGACGACGGGTTATCCGAAATCATCTTGAAGGACCTCCGGGGACCGATGTAAGGCCACTCTGAGGCTCTCCCGGAGACCAGATTGTAGCACACATTGAACATCGGGAAGGTCGCGGTCACCCCGACACGACTGCACAACGAGATGAATCCGATGAGGTTGCGCCAGCTGTTGGGAGCCACCATGGTGAAGCATATATTGTAGAACCTCATCACCTTCCGCACTAGCGGATGAAGAGAAAACCTGAGACCTGCCCTCAAACTTTCCTCATAGCAGAACGCTCCGTCCCCTAATCCGGATGTCACCCTGTCCTCAGCCGTCGGGAGAAACAAGGTAACATCCTGGGAAATCTTGTATAGGCGGCGTATCCGTTCCAGATCCGCCAGGGTCACCTCCGAAGCCTGATCACTCGGACTCACCATGTTTTCGATCGAAAGAGACGCTGAACAAGTTCGCTGAGAAAACGAAGAGACGAAGTTCTCTAAGGGAAAGTGAAAGAGCGCTACAAATAGGGATGGCGCCGCCACGACTCCGTTTTTCCCAAAGGAAACTGCCTCAGGGAGAAGATGAGGCGTCTCAACCAAGACATCCGGAACCGCCACTACAGGCACCGTGAAAATCGAGATCTCCTACGTGGCGCTTCCCCAGTTGTTGCCTTCGCTCCTAAGGAACGATGGATCCACCTCGAGAAGGCAAGACGACCACGCAGCATTAATTAGGGCATCATTGCGTGGATGTCAAATACATGTCCTCCCATTTGGATTGCGCCACCTAAGTCTATACTCCCTACGCCCGAACCTACGCTTCAAACTAGGGAGTGGGAGGCATGTATTGAGGGGTAAAATTGCCATTGCGTTGATAATCGTGCGAAGGGGCTAAGATCAGCCCCATTCCCCCGCCCGCTACACTACGTCCATAAAGAACGAGCTAACTAGTATGGTCCAACGGGTCGAGCAACCCATAGCTCGGTTCCCCCCGAGCTGCCCATAGCTCGGTTTCCCCGGGCAATCCATAGCACAGTTCCCCCCGAGCTACCCATAGCTCGATTTTTCCGGGCAATCCATAGCTCGGTTTCCCCGAGCAACTCATAGCTCGGCTTTCCTGAGCAACCCATAGCTCCGCTTCCCCGAGCAATCCATGGCTCGGTTTCCCCGAGCAATCCATGGCTCGCCTTCCACGAGCAACTCATAGCTCGGTTCGCCGAGCAACCCATAGCTCGGCTCCTCCGAGCAACCCATAGCTCGGTTCCTCTGAGCCATCCATAACTCGGCTTCCCCGAGCAACCTATAGCTCGGCTCCCCCGAGCCATCCATAGCTCGGCAGCCCCGAGCAACCCATAGCTCAGCTTCCCCGAGTAACCCGTAGCTCGACATGCACCTCCGCGGAGCCTGGCGTGGGAGAGCCCAAGTCTAGTGTAACGAAATCCCAAATGAAGAATCGCATCGAGGAGTGGCCTAGGATCTGCGATAATGGCCTGGGACCTACGCAGTAATTAGACCTTAAGCCATCAAAGAGCTCTCCCAGTCGTCGATCCTCCAACAGACAAAATACTGATCCCACCGGCCTCACAACGACTTGATTCGAATCATCTCCGTATCCCAACAACCTTCGAACCTTCCAGAAGGCGCTCAAGATTCAGGTGATTGCCTATAAATAAGACACTCCCAAATTCTCTCAGGTACACGCGTACACAGCTCACTCTCACTCTCACTCTCTCTCTCTTTCACTGTTCATTCTTCTCCCTCTCCGCCGTCGGCGCTCCCCAAGAGCTCCCGATTGGCCGCCCCTGAGGGACTCCCCAGAGAGATCCTTCTCCTCATTTCTGTTGATCGTCTATCCCTACTGACTTGAGCGTCGGAGGGTCTTCCGCGAGGGCCACCCCCAACGCCTCTCGCGTGAGGGCTTCCATGCAGGTCCGCCCAAGAGGAAGCCCGATCAGGAGACCGATCGCGCCCGAGTCGAAGGACAAATACCGGTGGCAACAATATCAATATCATATATCAAAAGTCAAAATTAAATATAATCATCAGCAACTCATGTGGACCATTCATGCATTTTATTGAAATGTCATTGAAACACGCTCTCAATCAAAACTAAGATGACACAATTGCACCACTACCTACATCACTTATTCAAAAAAATAAATAATAGAAACCCTAAAATTGACAAATAAATGCTCTCTTGTGGGCACGAGCAATTGAGATATAATCAACCAGGGAATTGAAATGGAATGTAATGAGTTAGGAAGCGATCTTTTCCCAGTAAGTAAAAGGGTTGGCTTCTTTTCCCAGCTCAGATGCAACTGCTGTCCCTCCCAAAGATGAATTGTCTCGTCCAGTCGCTGATCACCAGATACCTCGTTCGCCAACTGACTTGCTTACTGAAATATGAATGCCATATACCTTTAGAAATAAAGATACAACAAGCTATTCGCCAAAAGAATTTGGCGCAGTGCAAGAAAGCATGAAGTATTTATACGTAAGCAAGCATTAATGCAAGCAAATGGACACATGAATGCCATATATATACCTCGCGTATACAGAATACCAAAGCCACTGGGTGCTGTGGCCTATGGAAACCCAGTCTCCAGGCAGCTGTGCAGCAGTTTTCTCTCCACCCAGGGGAGCAAATTGTCCGAGATGATTATACCTAATGCCAACAATTAACAAGTAAACAAACAAACGAGTGAATAATTAAGTACAAAAAGTAAGCAAACAAAAGAACTTATTAAGCAACAGACCATGGGTTTTTAACTACAAAACGTGGGGGCTTTGGGTTACTAATATGGGTGCAAAATGCCAAACTTTGCTCTAGGCATTGGCACAAAGAACCATGAGTTGCAGCCATTTTGAAGAGCTTTCAGGGAGATTAAGCATTCCAGTACCAAATAATTAAAGGTGGTATTAAGCCTGAAACGGCGTTCCGTGAAAAGTAATACATGTTCGTATGCTGCTCCTTCGTTTTAATTTTAAGTACGTAAAGGAACTATGAGCACAGAAAAAAAAAAAAAACAGAAGCATAAAGAAAACTGATGGCTACCTAAAGGGCTGAAAGCGATGGCGATCCGTCCCTCTGATACGAAGAGGACCTTCAGGCTGTTCTTCGCAGAGCTTCATCTTGTTAAAGCATTGAGCAAGATAAGTACCTTGTTGTCCAGCAACCTGAAACACCATGAATGACATGGCTGAAAACAAGGAATAATCTTCCAGGGGAAATTTCTTATAAATAAATATCTTTGCTCTCCAGTTCTGTGACCCACTGCAGTTATGATAATTAAGCAAAAAAATAATTACCTGAGCTGTAGGGGGAAGCATCTTGACTTGTGAATCCACATGAGCAAGAGCTTTCTTAAACTCTTCTACGTCCAGTTCTTCAGTTTCTTTGAGGCCATTGCTCTCTGATTCCCTCAGGAGATCTGCAAAGTTCTTCATTTTTTTGGCCTTCATATAATGTTCCAACTGAGGATACCTTTCACGGATGTCATCAAGAATACTTTTGACCTCTTTCAAGGTTAATTTTCCAGAATGATTTTTGTCTGCAATCCTGAATATTTCAGAGACATCTTCCTGAAAGCAATTTTGCATTAAGTAGATATTAGTAAGCTGACTTGCCCGGTTAATAAGCAAGAAATTATATTAATTCATTAGTTAAAAGTCAGTTCTTGTCACAAAAAATGTCAATTCTTGGTTACATTAGAGCAATGGTCCACCTAACCGATGATTTTAATTCTTGAGCTAGAAAGTATGCATGCAAATGATTAGGCATTTCAAAATACACATCCAAACAAACCATCTAGTCCTAGTGGAAGGTAATAAGGTGAAGAAAATGCATTACATAGGATCTTAAAAGTAGAAATGGGCACTGTAGAGTTTGTGATCATACACGGTCTAGTCCATGAGATTGATTACACACCTCCATCACACACTCCAATATTAATTAAATACAATCTAAAGAAAAATTGCCTTTGGGCATAAAATACTGGTTGTATCATATGTCTTAAGACGTTGGATGGAAGACTATATTGCCAGGCCAAAAGCATAGCAGCATGAATTCTGCTGTGAATTTGATTAGATTGGCAAAAACAAATTTCAAAATAGGCACAAATTTAGAAAGACCAGAATGATGATCCAAGTGACTTAGATAATTTGATGGAGATTGGACCTTACATGGTAAATGATCATCAAAGATGATTCCTAATTCGAACAAAAACTTATCTCTACTTTAATTGCTGGATTGTTCAGATTGCAAAATAACCCAAAGTGCAGACAGATTTCAAAATCAGCTCCAACAGATGTGATCACAGACTAGGGCCTTATCGACTTGTGAAGACAAATAAATTTAGCAAAAGACAACATGATAGCAAGGTTAGGTTGCACATACCGTGATTTTTCTTTGCCTTACAGAGGCACAGTCACCAAGCGCATAGACTCCATCGCAATTGGGAACTCTAAGCCATTCATCAGTTGCTAATACACGCCTATTACCCTGAAAATATTAAGAAAATTTTGATTTAGATAACAAAGGAGCACTAGTTTTGACTTAGCATCAGCATGCACATGCCAAACAAACTGAATTCAGAAATTCTGGAGCATAAGTCAAGACCAATTGACCTGGCCAATTTGTTTCATGAAGTCTAATATAAGAGGACGGGTGCCGATACCCGCAGCCCAAACAGCCATCCCGTAGGGTTTATCTATCTCTCCAGTAGCTGCACTGGTCATAGTGATGGCCTTGTCAGACACCTTCACAACCTTAAAATTTGTTTTCAGATCAATACCATCCTGCTGGAACTTCTCTTCAGCAAATTGAGTGATTCTTTTGTCAAACCTGTAAATCGATGCTTCCAGCATGTGAAGACAAATTCTAGATGCTAGATGAGGGACTAGTTGAAAAAGAAGACAGAATTTGCAAAACATGTTGAATAAATATAAACTAACGAACTATGTAATATTAGCAAACAAAGTAGAGGATATGTTTCGACAAGTAATTCCTAATATTATGGCTTTATCAAAATTTATGCATAGTGCCTTCTGTGACTCTATCGATCAACATCATCAAACCCTTTTCACAACAGAAAAAGCGAGCCAGCTATGTGGCAGAACTCAAAGTTGACAAGGCCCCATGAAGGGATTGACACCTGATGTCAACACTCCTATGGTTCAGTGCCAAATTCTTAGCTAAGGCAGATTTAGGCAACAGGTATCAGTCCTGGACTCCATGTAAACAGCATTTATTTAATGTGCCATTGTGTACTACTACATGCTCTTCATCAGGAAGTGTTTGGATGACACTTAATAAAATTCAGATTACTATGCTTTTTCTAAAGATTCAGTTCATTGAACAGAAAGGGCAAGATAGACCCTGTGGCTAAGGTGAGGCAATATGGCTATGCACTGCTATACGACTAGAGATGGATGCTCTGAAGCAATTTCCAACTATTTCTAAAAATAAAGCATCAGTTTTTATACCCAAGAAACCTAATTAAATAATAGAAAACTACATAGTAAAGAGATGATGACACTAATAAAAGCAGAGTTAAGATGCATTTAGGTAAATTAAAATTGAGAAAGCCCCAACTCAACATCATCTATCAAAATAACATCACAAGGCTTTGCATTTAGTATAAATAAGAACCCTTCCACATGCTAGCGTGATTTATTAGCTGCAAAGTCAAAGTGCAGAGTATTCCAGCCACATGTTTAAGAGAATCAAATTATTCAACTTAAAGCTGCAACATGACCATATTAAGATTTAGTCATCAGCAATAGATATATTTGAATTTAGATAAATTTGATGGAGATTCATTCGTAAGAAGAGGTTAGATTTTTGTCAATAAAAGAGGAGTGTCTTGAATTTTTTCTATACAACAGTTGTTTTTCTTATAGATAGCATGGACAGCCATATCAACACGGCATATATATTTCGATGTAGTAACAGAATGTTTTTACTTTGTTACTGAAATCAAGTTCTCTTTGAAGAACTTACACCAGAATTACATACCAACAATTATCTAACTGCACCTACCCATTGTAAATCATCTCAAAGGCATCTCAGCTACTTTTTCATTCCTCAGATTTTATAAACAGAAATTCTCAACTTTCTACTATAGTGTCAACATCCTTCATGCATTTGATGAACAAAAGAAATCAATACTTTCATATTATAACTATGAGAAAGAGAACCATGAATACCTCTAAATTAAACAAAACTGAGCAAGGACTTTTTTCAAAAAATGATGAATAGAAAAGATAAGCTATGACAAACATAATGAGGAATGCGCATATCCAGTTTATAGATTCCCAGTGATAAAACCAATCAAAAAAATGCATGTGATTGTACCAAGTTCTCTCTTACATGGTTAAAATATGACCAGTAGCTTCAATTAATGATATCTTCACCAGGTCTTTAAAGGCAGGATACAACTTGGCCAAATCTTTTGTGACAAAGTCATGCAACACTGCAGCAACTTCCACACCAGTTGGACCACCACCAATAATGATGAAATGAAGATTTTTCTTTCTCTCTTCTTCACTAAGGTTTGGAAGACTGGCCTTTTCAAAACATTTCATCACACTCCGCCGAATTTTCTGAGCATCGTCTAGTTCCTGCACAAAGATGTCTACCTTTGTTAAAAATCTATTTGGGGGTGAAGATGATCTTTATAATTCAAAAGAAGGGAAAATCATGAATGCAGTGGATGCTACATAAAATGAGCAACAATGGCATATTTCAAGGAAAAAAGAAAAATTAACAATGGCATAACTTGGACTGAGTAAAACATCTTCAATCAGCTAACCACAAATCAGATGGTATGGCAAAGAAATGACAGAGAAAGGCATATTGCAGTAAGAACTTCCACACAAGAACTTAGCAAAAAGATCTGGGCAAGTGAGGATCCAATGACTTCTGTCTTGCAGTATGCTGAAGACCATCTAATTCTGAAGTGCTAGTGTCATATTTGCTCATTATAACAAATATTTTGTGCTCAAGATTAAAAAAAAAAAAAAAACCGACATAGAAGCGTTCTTTCTTTCTTCCTTCCTTTCTTTTTTTTTTTTTTCCTCCATCCAAAGAGAAAATACTACAAGAACTTTTGTTTGCTGACAATTGGGGTAGGGATTCACCTTCAAAAAATGACAATGCTCCTCCACACCTGGGGTGTTGAATGTATTCGGCTGAGCTCCAACTGTAAGGACCAAGTAGTCATAATCGACCGTAAATTCACCATTTCCTTCCATGTTTGTTCCAATATTAGAACGGCAGTGAATCTTCTTATTCACTGGATCGATCTTAAAACATTCAGCTTCCCAAAATTTAACTCCACCACTCTGCAAAACAAATAATTAAACAGCTGCATTAGTTCAACTGAATGAAATCATTTCTGAAAAGCGATAGGTACTAAGTAAAACTTTAGAATTTCAACTTCTAAGTATTTCCTTTTTTGCTTGAAATCAATGAAAGCATGCAAATTTTTTACGTCAGAAATACCATGGTGCTTATGATAGAATTCATTGACACCTACCCTTTTAACGATACTGCGGATTGGCTCAACGATACTGCGTGGTTCCAGTGTCCCACATGTAACGCTTGGTAGCAAAGGGGTAAATACAAAATAATTACGAGGTGACACCACCTGCACATCATAGAGGGAGGTATCTAGATTTTTCAAGAAACTCATGCCAGCCCAGCCGGTTCCAAGGACTACCAACTTTTCTTGCCAGATACTTGAGGTGATTCAACAGCATGGTCTGATCTTGCATCAGCAAATGTGAAAATGCCTCCGCTACTGAGAGAGGGGAGCAATAGGATGTAAGAAGATGTGAGCGAGGATAAAGGACAGATGTGATAACATGCAAAATTATAAAGCTAATGAGAAATCAATTACCATTAGCAATTGCTATCGTAAATATGAAACAAGTAGCAAGAATCTCATCTATTTGAGTGGATAGGAATGTGTAATGGATATCAAACATGTAGTAGAGAGATGCCTGATTATAATTCTTTTATTATGGACTGCATTAGTACTGCCATTGAGTTTACCCACTTACTTCAAAACCCTCATCTCTATTTCCGGACGCAAGGAAAGAAATAAAAGATCTGACGGATGAGAGAGAATGGAAGCCTCTCGTAATGTAACTCTGAATTATGATAATGGTGAAGCTTACTTTTTGGCATGATCAACAAAAAAGAAGATGGGTGGATCTGCTATTGGATTGGGCCTCTAGGAGTAATTTAGCAAATTGTTGGGTCTGCTGTTCGGTTGGGCCTGAAAGTAAACCTGGCCCATCAAGGCAGCCACACTAGCAGTCTCAATGCTTATGGGCAGCGACCCTCTTCTTGGTCATAAATCAGGGAAAAGCCTTGCTGCAAGGGGTGCGGGTGTAGCAGGAGCTGTACCCGCACTAAGGTAGTGTTTGAAATAGGGGATAAGAGGGGATATCCAGAGGATATCCCCTCTTATTCCCAAAAGCCTATAAGGGATAGTTGGGAATAAAGTTAACCAAAAGGATAATCCATGGTTAACCATGGTTAACCATGGTTAACCATGGGATATCCCCTCAATTTATTCCCTAGAGAATGCAGGAATAGCTGGTTATCCCTCCAAATAAGAGTAAAAAAAAGTTATCCTATGGATTTACCTTTTTGCATTTGATATGATCAATGGGATAGCCAAGGGATATCCCTAAGGATAGCCAGGGGATAAACTCTATCCCGTACACTTATCCATGGATAATATTTTTCTATCAAACACTACCTAAATGATTAGTATACCGCATATGCCAAAGGCAAAAAAGATAATCCTGCCCTTGGCACTCACGAGTCGCACGTCAATCGCCGGGCACAGTGAACATGCACACGACCTACACCGCACTAGATGCACAAAAACTTTTCCCATAGATCACAGCCCCATCAATATGGCTTGCAATCGATTTTTTTACATTTGACATAAAAAATTCTAGATTATAAATAGATTGGTAAGTCAGTTTCTATCCATTTATTAAAGGGATCAATTTCAATATAAGTTTTTAATCTATTTAGCCCATTTTAATTTATTTAATAATTAGACTGGTTTGCGATTTCATCTGTTTAAAACCTGCCTAACATGACGTCCTTACCTTACTTTAAATCAATTTAACCCATTAAATACTTATTTAACTAGTTTAATTCAATTCAACTTGTTTAATAAAAAAATTGTATAGGTTGGATCATATTGCTTATTTGATAAAACGGATTGGATTTAGATTTGAATATTTGATTTAAGATTGGATTTAAGTTGACAAAATTTTGATTTAACTTGCATTCAAGCTGGTTTAATATGCTGTATTTGACACATATTACTAAAGGCTACATTCAGTACCAAACAAGAACTTGCAACTGATAGGCTCGTGAGAAAATTCATGAGAACTAGATTTGGTGGATTTTTTTTCTCCATCCTGTCCATCAAATTGGTAAGCTAATATCAACATATCAAAACAATTTTTATAGAAATTATTAATCTTTAAAAAGTAAGCTCGATCTGTTCTTTAATTTAACGTCCATAGAAATAATATAAAGCGTGCCCAAACCAGCTCCTTTTGCATCGCCAACTCTCATTCCATAAGCACATCAACCATCGGTTAGTCCATATTTTGCCACTAATAAAAAAAAAAACTTCTTTACAAGTTTCCTAGTAGCATGGCAAACAATCACAAAACGCTCCAAACAAAAAAAAAAAAAAAAAAATCCTTTGTCGTCTATTTTCCAAACTTTTGAAAAGAAATCGTAATAACAACCCTCCATCATGCATGATAGAATGTAAAAAAAAGAAAATAAAAAGAGAGAGAAAAATCATGAAAGAACACTAACGCCCAAACAAAAAGTACTCACGAGAATAATAATAAGACATGCACCGACGTCTAGGGTTCAAGAAAAACAAATAAAGAAGAGATAAAAAATATTGAAGAATCTACAAGAAGATATAGGAACAATTAACGAAGGAAGAACAGACCCGACTGCGAGGACAACGATCAACTTGGAGAATCTCGAGCTCCGTTGAAGCGCCTGCGAGGCCCGGTCGAAGAAGGACGCGGAGAACCTCATCGTCCCTCCCCTTAGAACAGAGATGAATATCCCAAAGAGAGAACGAAAAGAAAGACAAGAAGAAAAGAAACGGAGTGAAAAGCCGATGTATATTATATGGGGTTTAGTGGCAGGAAGAAGAATATTTATAATTATAGGGGACGCGGTCGGTTCGTTTTTGCGAGGTTTCCAACTGGGGAGGAGGGATTTGACCGCTTTCCCAGGAGGTGCACCCGTTCTATCTACATCATGGTTGGAGGCAAGCTGGGTCGAAGGGGCGCGAACTTCATCGTGGAGCCGTGGAGGAGGCGGAGAACGACACGGTTTGGATGAGAGACGAATTTTGGCTGAAGGAATATATGCCAAGGTTACGTTTGGTACATCGCAATTTGAATGATAATATAGATTATTTATAAAATAAATTATTATTTAATAAATTATTATATTTGATATACATAGATAATGTAATAGTAATATTGATTATTATTTTAGTATCATAAACAGATTACTAGTCATATAACATTAATTTTTTAAAATACTTCTAAATTAAATTTATTAAAAATTTTATATTATTATATATTTAATTAAATAATAATATTTATAAATAATAATATTTAAAAAATTATATTTATAAATAATATTTAAAGCGATCAGTAAGAATGGTGGAGGTCACCAATCGAAAGAAATTTTGCACCGTGTCATGAGGTATGGTTCAGGACCTTTGACATGAAGATTCTAGTAAGATCGATAAAAGAGAGTGTGAATAGAGAGTGATCAAAAGAAAAAAAGAAAAAAAAAAAAAAGATAATTTTATCAAAAAAAAAATCAGATTACCACAACTATGTTAATATGGATAATCAATTTTTTTTAGATAATCTAGATTATCTTTCCTGAGATAATCCAGATTACCACTCCAACATAGATTATCATTCAAAATATGTACCAAACATAGTTAGTTAGGATCACTTTTAAATTACCGATAATCTGTATAGATTATATGCTATCAAACGCCTTAAGGTGATGGCCATGAAAAATTTAAAAGAATTAATGCTTGCTCCGTTTCTTCTAACAATTAAGAGAGAAATTTAAAACAGGCAACTTTAAAAACATTACAACTTAAATACCATACTTAATAAAATATCAAAAAAATCTAACGCTTTATGATATATGATTGTTAAATAAAAAATATTTCTATATATTAGTAAATTATTTAAATATATCAAAGCATTGATTAATAAATAATAAATTTTTCATGTGATCTTTTTTATCCTTAAATAATTATAATGCGTAATGATATCACTCATGCAATTGTGAAGTTTTATTTTGATATATTGTTAGTGATAGAGTTTGACTTATAGCTTTCTTCATTTTATGAGGTTTAAATTATAGTTATCTCTAATTTAAGAATAAATTTATTACTATCAGTTTTATTATTTATCAAAAAGGACAAGTCTTAGGCAACTAGGATTGGTCTGCGTATTTTTTTTTTTAATCTCTCTACATTAAACGTAGTTTATTTTCATGCTAATATTTTTCTATAACTATACTTGTCTCTCCATAATCTTTAGAATTTTAAGCATGTATGCTGGCTCCTTAAAATCCATTTTATATTTAGATAATAGTTAATAGAATTTGTTTTAATGTTTATGTTCTCCAAAATTATTGGCAATCATTGAGTGTATTTCCATATTTGTATATACTAAAATTTGTGGAATCATTTATTATCTATTTTCATTGATGCACATTTCTATTTCCACTCATGAGATTTGCATGGCATGACATTATATATATAATGAATATAATGATCAAGTTATTTTTCTCAATCAATTTTCTCTATAATTTAGGGTCCGTTTTATTTGTAGAATCCTAAAAGATTCTCAAACATCCTAGGCGAATATTTTAAGATTTTTGTATTTGGTTCAGCCAACTCAGACATCGATTTAAGTTTTAAATTTTATCCATGGGAATCATATCGCCATAAAATATGGCAATATGAGATTACCACTTGATAAAAATTTAACATCAAAATTTTAGTCAAAAGTTCTCGAACAAAGAAGTTTTTTTTGTATTTACAATAATTATTTCTATGCTTCTGCTACCAGCTACTACAGTTAGCTATCATCAGTTCATCACCTTCAATCCTCAACAAGCAAGCCATTGTTGCAGCTACTCCATCGAGCAGTTGCTTGATCAACTACAGTGAGCTCTAGGATTGGCCAACCCTAGATAGGCTCCCTCCCTCGTTGCCTCTTCTATAACTTAGTCAATTTAATAACCATCTTGGGCAAACATGAAAATTTCTGTTTGACCATAGTTTCAAGCCACACCGCCTTGCCATGCTGTGCTACACCAAAGCACCCCATGTAGAGGTAGGCAATGGGCCATGCCGCCCCACAGCATCCCCATGTAGAGGTGGGCAACGGGCCATACCACCCATGAGCCGGCATGGCTCGATACGAAATAGGCCGTGCCCCGATACTGCTATAATATCGGACCGTACTAGACTCAAAAAAAAAATTTCACCTAGGTGGGCCTGTACCGTGCCATGCCAAGCATGGCCCACATGGGCCTGAGCCAGCACGGCCCATAAGGACTTGATAAAAAAATTTTGTAAAAAATATTATTTTAATAAATTAAAAAATTATTGAAAATAAAAAAATTTATTAATATGAAGCTACCTTAATGGTGAGGGGTTTGGCATAAACCCCTACTAGTTTATTAATTTAAATCAAAATGGTACGAAGTGAGGGGGGCTAGGCCTGATCTCTAGAATGAGAAAAAATAAAGATGACTCACTTTAACAATTAAAAATATATATATTATTCGAAGTGAAACCTATATTATTAGAAGTGAAACCAATTCAAGCCTTTGGAAGGCATAAGGCCCATACAAAAGGCTTTGTTAAAGCACACTCTATGCTCCAAGAGCATCAATCTCAGCTTCTCTCATGTTAAAAAAGACTTGGTGCATCGATCTTCAGTGCACAAAGCGTGCACCAGATGCGCGGCGTTTGCAAGTCTGATCCTCAAGCTAGTCTATAAGGTAATTCCTGGGCCTACTGCTCTTTGGCTGGTTTCGCTCAACAAGAGCACGATTAACGTCAAGAGACCATACTTTCTTGCCTGACTCGTTAATGATGCGTATAGTGCACCAACGACCTAGTTTTCTTATAAATTTGAGCCTTCATGAGAATATCTAAACTTAGTATATCTTGTTTCTTTTTTTTTTTTCCTTCTGATGTCGTTAAATTATGAATAAATGGATAAAAGCTGGAGAGGATGCCATTCAAGCGTGCAGCACGCCTTAAATATAATAATAATGCAAATGTAACCAAAAAGATATATACTAGTGATGTATTACTACAAATGTGACTCACAAGTTATAGTCAATTACATACAATAGTTAGAACTAGACTTGCAGACTTTAACACAATTAGAAGATTGGACCATTAGCTCAATGATCCAATAGAGGGATCAATGGTTGAATAGTATAAATATCAAAAAAAAAAAAAACTAAAAAAATGATTCGTAAGGATAAATAGAAATAATTTTTTAATAAAATTTAATTAATATGATAGCTAAAAAATTTAAATTCTTAAAATTAAATTATTTAAACTCTAAATATCCCTTGATGGGCCATGCCAGGCCAGGCACGGCTTGGGCTCAGCCCGGCATGGCTTGGACCCAGCACGGTCCATGGCCCAAAATGGGCCACGTGCCGTGCTGGACCGAACTTTTTAGGAAACGGACCATACCTGACACGACCTATTTTCTGGAATGGCCCTGCGGGCCTGAGCCGTGCCAGGTCGGCACCCGTGCCCATGCCTACCCCCATGGCCTGTAAGTCATTGATTGGGTCTCCTTTGGATCCTTGACCCAATCTTGGTTGTGCCGGCACGCTCAGTGCCCATGCCTACCCCCATGGCCAGTCAGTCATTGATTGGGTCTCCTTTGGATCCTTTACCCAATCTTGGTTGTTCATATACTAGTAATCATGGTTGGCCATTCATGAGCCCAATCCAGGCTCATTCGCTCTGTTTGTCTTGATTATGGAAGGCTCCATGGCAGTTACTCCCAAGCTCTTTCTATCCTAGTTTAGGCTTGGTACTACCATGCTATCCAGGCGCTATTGTGGGTTTGGCCAAATGATAAGTTATGAATTTGAGATATGAGTCATGAAATTCTATTGCTAAACTCTAAATGGTTATGCTTATCGGTGAAGGAAATTTAAAAAATTAATTATGGTCTTTATTTTCATTTATGGACGCTAAGGGTATTTTTAAAATTCACTCAAATGAATCAAACATGTCATCCTATGTATTTGAAAATTTGATAGTAGAATTTTATGCAAACCAATATGTTAGTGTGGTATTCTTAATAATTTAATTAATGGGATTGGATTGCCAGTAATCTAGTGCCAAATGGGAATTTGGGATTCACTAAAGCAAACAAGCCCTTGGAGATATTTACTATTACCTAAATCACAATGAACACTTAAGTCTTGTTTGATATTGCTTTTAGAGAGCAAAAAGCACTTTTAGAAAGGCAAAAAAATACTTTTGAGTGATTTTAATATGATAGGTAAAAATTTAGAAATGGCTTCTTAACTTTTCAAACAACTGAATAAGTTTAGCAAGGAAAAACTCCAATTTGGAGTTTTAAACATAAACTCTACTTAAAATATATTGAAAAGGTATTTTTATTAAACTTAGAGGCTACCCATTTGAAATACAAAAATAGTCACATTTAATTTTATAATGTGTATAATGTTATAATAATGACACAATACTATTATAGTTATAATAATGTAATATATATTATTAATACTTTTATATTATTACACCATAATATTATATATTATCACATTTTATATTATTATAACATAAAAGTATAAAATATCATATTTTATAAATATACATAAAATTATTATTTATTATGTTATTTAGTTAATATATAATAATAAATAATTTATAAATTAACAATAATCTATTTTTTTGGATTCAAATAGTTAGATAATTGAAAATATTGCGTAATATTTCTTTTAACTCTTTTGTGACTAAAAATACTTTCTCAATTTGATTACTAAAAAGAAATTAAAACTTTTGAAGAGGTAGTTATTAAACTACATTTAACCTTTTATTAAAAGCTCTACTAGACTCAAAGCTTTATAAACCCAAGCTCTAGTATCTAAAACAATACCAAATGCAACCTTATTGAAATAATTCCTCCAAATATGTTATCAATTTTGTAGAAGCAAATAAAATGAAAATATTGCACATAATGTGCATTGATGATGACTTAGGTAGAGATGAGCACCGGGCCATGCCGTACATGGGCCGGCACAGCCCGGCACGAACCGGGCCATGACCGAGCCGTGCCGAGCTCGAAAAATCTGGCCCATCGGTCTAGCATGGCATGGCCCATCAGGGCTTGATAAAAAATTTAAATAAAAAAAATATTTTTTAATAAATTAAAAAATTATTAAGAACAAAGAAATTTATCAATATGAAGTCACCTTAATGGTGGGGGGTTTGGCATAGACCCCTACTAGTTTATTAATTTAAATCAAAATAGTACATGAAGGGAGGGATGCTAGGCCTTACCTTCAGAATACAATAAGAAAGAAGAAAAAATAGAGATGACTCAGTTTAATAATTAAAAAAAATAAAAATATATAATTATAAAAATAGAGATGACTCACTCATCAGTAGTATTTGTGTCATCATCATCTTCGCTGGTTAAGTCATGTCCACTTTTATCTTGAAGTCTTGCCTCAGTATCCAACCAATCTTTGAAGTAGAAAAGCATCTTACCGTCTCACAAATCATCCTACTTCTCTTTCCATTCAAAACATACTAACCTGCATTGAAAGCGGATTTCGATGCTACCGTGGACATCGGATAGCTAAAATATCCCATGCACACTACAAGAAAAATGACTTTTGCCTACGATTTTCGCACCTACGATTTTAAAATCGTAGGCAAAAGATATCTTTCCCTACGACTTTTTAAACATCGTAGGCAAAGATTCTATAGTCAAAAGGTTAAAACCTTTCCCTACGATTTTTAAAAAATCGTAGGGAAAGATCCAGATCTTTCCCTACGATTTTTGAAAATCGTAGGGAAAGGCTATATAAATTTTTGGAGGCAAAATTTCCCTCCAAAATTTTTCTGAAAAAATCTTTCCCTACGATTTTTAAAAAATCGTAGGGAAAGATCCCGAGCCTTTCCCTACGATATTTTGGAAATCGTAGGGAAAGGCTATATAAACTTTTGGAGGCAAAATCTCCCTCCAAATTTATCTGGAAAAAATCTTTACCTACGATTTTTTGAAAATCGTAGGGAAAGGCTTTTTATTTTTCTAAAAAGTCTTTTCCTACGATTTTCAAAAAAATCATAGGGAAAGGTCAATAGTCTTTCCCTACGATTATATCGTAGGGAAAGGCTCTAGAGCCTCTCATGGAAAGAATGCATACTTTTACCTACGATTTTCATAAAAATCGTAGGGAAAGACTCTAGAGCAATGCATACTTTTACCTACGATTTTCATAAAAATCGTAGGGAAAGACTCTAGAGCCTTTCATGGAAAGAATGCATACTTTTACCTACGATTTTCATAAAAATCGTAGGTAAAGACAGCCAACCTTTCCCTACGAATTTAATAAAAATCATAGGAAAAACCCTTTTTTTCAGAAATCCAACCCTTTCCCTATGATTTTCACGAAAATAGTAGGGAAAGGCTATATACCTTTTCTAAAATCAAATTTTATATTTACTATATTTATATTAATTATTATTTACATATATATATATAGTAAATATGTATTTATATATAATACATAAAAATAAAATATATTATATAATATTTTTTATATAACAAAATAATTACTTATTATAATATTGTTGTATACTATAATTTATTATGTATTATCATATTGTTAATAAAATTATTAATCTTATATTGTAATACATAATGTATATAGAACATGTTATAAAGTTATTATAATAATATAGAATATATATATATTATAATAAATATTATTATGCAATATAATATTAAATAAAAAATTATTATGTATATATCTTTTTTTAGTTATCCTTTTAAAGATATTTTTTTAATAAATATAAGAAATAAAAAAGTAATTTTTATTTCTATTTAATTACCAAAAGTAATTTGTAAAGATAAAAAATAGAAAATAAATCTATTTTTTATAAAATAAAGAAAAAAAATGTTGTTAGAAATCAAATGCAGTCAATGCAGCGAACGAAGGGATATCATTCGTGAATTGCTGCTATCGATCTCTAGGACGGTTGATTGAATTTAATTAAATTCAATTCAATGCTGCAGATAAGGTGGTCGGAGCCCATTACCCGAACCTGTTGCGCGCTTTGTGCACCAGAGTCTATTGTACAAAGACTAATCCATGATCTTGATTGTCGATGATAGATCCGACGATTGCGATCCATCCGATTGAAGACGATCCGATAGTTGCGATCGATCCAAGCCATAATCTTGATCGGCGATGATCGATCCGACGATTGCGATCCATCCGATCAGAGACGATCTGACAGTTGCAATCGCTCCAAGCCATGATCTTGATTGGCGATGATAGATCCGACGATTGCGATCCATCCGATCGAAGACGATCCGATGGTTGCGATCGATCCATGCCATGATCTCGATTGGCGATGATCGATCCGATGATTGCGATCCATCCGATCAGAGACGATCTGACAGTTGCAATCGCTCCAAGCCATGATCTTGATTGGCGATGATAGATCTGACGATTGCGATCCATTCGATCAAAGATGATCCGATGGTTGCGATCGATCCATGCCATGATCTCAATTGACGATGATCGATCCGATGATTGCGATCCATCCGATCAGAGACGATCTGACAGTTGCAATCGATCCAAGCCATGATCTTGATCGGCGATGATAGATCCGACGATTGCGATCCATCCGATCGGAGATGATCTGATGGTTGCGATTGATTCAAGCCATGATCCCGATTGGCGATTATCGATCCGACCGTTGCGATCAATCCGATCGAAGACGATCCGACGGTTGCGATCGATCCAAGACATGATCCTGCTCGGCAATGATCGATCCGACGTTTGCGATTCATCCGATCGGAGACGATCCGACGGTTGCGATCATAGTAATCACTCCTGCATCATTAATATAATGCTTAATGGGCATGAAAATTACATTTAGAGCCAAATATTATTGAGTTTTAAATATGAATAACAATAAAAAAAAATATTTTAATACGGATCCTTTCCCTACGATTTTTAAAAAATTTGTAGGGAAATCCAACCTTTCCCTACGAGTTTTAATAAATCGTAGGGAAATCCAATATTTCCCTACGTTTTTTTGAAACTCGTAGGGATTGATTTTTACCTACGATTTTTACTGAAATCGTAGGGAAAAGTTCATTTACCTACGATATTTTTAAAAATCGTAGGTAAAGGTTTTGATATTTATTTAAAATTCAAAAAGTTTTACCATAAATTTTTTGAAAAATAATTTATTTCCCTACGATTTTTAAAAATCGTAGGGAAAGACTAGTTTAGGAAATTAAATTTTATTTTATTTTAATTTTTTTTTTGGAGGCAAAACTTCCGCCAAAATTTATTTTCTCAAGAATCCTTTCCCTACGATTTTTATAAAAATCGTAGGAAAAATAATTTCCGAATGGTTTTGGGAATTATTTTTTAATAAAAATATGAAATTGTTTCCCTACGATTTGTTAATAATCGTAGGGAAAGGAAGGGTTGTAAATTAAAATCACAACCCCGATCGATCCATTCCGCTTCCGCTTCTCTGCTCCTGGCCTCCACCCTACGATTTACCCTAAATCCTCCGCCTCGCATCATCGCCGGTCGGGTTGCATCATTCGCCGGCCGGGCATCATCGTCGTCGGCCGGGTTGCTCGCTCTCGGCCATTCTCGTCACCCCCTCGGAACCCTAGCCCTAGCCCGGCGAAGGGACGAAACCCTTAGCGTAGCGAGAAGGGGCTCCGATTCGATCGCCCATTCCGGAGAGATCTCCGCCCATCCGAGTAAGTCCCGTTGTCTTGCTCTCCAAATCCATCAATTTTCGTACCCCGGATCGCTCGCCTCTGTCTCCGAGCGATCAATCTAGGGCTTCGGTCGGGTGTACTTGCCGGATTCTTTGTTTCGGTTCGTTTTCTGTTCTGGTTTGCCGTTGCACCCACTATTCTCTCTCTCTCTCTCTCTCTCTCTCTCTCTCTTTCTGTGCTTTCTGTTTACTTGCTATCGGTAGCTCTATTTTTGGATATAGTCCCTTCTGTTTCGGTTTCTTTGATCTGGGTTGCTGCAGACGATGGTATGTGTGATCTCTGTTTGTATTTTCGTTTGAATTGTTTTGGACGATTGTTTAATGTTGGTGATGTGGGGCTTTGGTGGGATTTTGTGATTTGGGTGATGAGTTTGGTTTATGAAAGTATATATTTTTTTCTTTGCATTTTGGATGATTGAGCTTGGATTTATTCAAAGTGCAGTAGGGAATCAGGTGTTCGATTTACCGCTTTCAAGGATGTGGGGGTTTTATTTTCGGATGTCGTTTTGATTGAACTGCTTGTGTTTCGTTGAGGGGAAGGGGCTAGAAAAATATAATATCCTGAGCTTCTTAAGGTAATGTTATTTCTAAAACAAGGGCATTGACTAATCTGAGTTTGTTGTCACCAATATATCTAGATCTTATGAAGTTAGCACCATATCCCAATTCATGAGTTAGACAAGATGTTTCTTTTGTTCTTTTTTGTCATTTGGCTGTAATTACGAGGTGCTTTAGTCCTGATTAAGTCATAATTTTGCTGCATAAATGCTCTTAAAACCTGATAGGTTCAATCATTTGTTTGCTGTCGGTATTAAGAGCTCTTAGCTGTATGTTTGTATAATCCTCAAACTGTTGCAGCTCTATCATGCATGATCATAGTTGTCTGTTGTATTTTTGATATCAAATCCTATGTGGAGCAGTTAATCCTAGGCTTGTAGGCAGAAATGGGCTGGAATTCACAGCAATACTGTTTTCATAATGTTTTAACTTTGAGACATGTCATGATATCAATTTATGATCTTTTCCCAGATCCTTTGTATCATATTGAATACAAGGGTGTTACATGATCACGTGTTGCCCAAGTCCATTGGTTTGTAAATGATGTGCACAATGACTTTGAAATCTGTTTATAATGGAAACATGACTGTCCCTGCTTGAGAAAATTTAGATGCTTAATGCCATCCAATTTTCTTTATGCAAGTTGAGTGCTGTTGCATGAATATGTCAATGGTTACAAATTGAGAGTTCTGAAATAGATAAATGTCTCTTCTGTTCCATACTGGGTGATGAGGTAGGAAGGCAAGTCAAACAAGGCCATGCATGTGTGTACATAAAGTTATACATGTGGGTGTGCATGCATGTGTGTTTGAGCGTGGTTGCTCATGCCAAGATGCATGTCTTCATGTCTGCATTTATAGAGAGAGTACATACCTATGTTAAACATTTTGTTTCTATGTGCCATACTGGCTCTTATTGTGCAGCATTAATTGGTCCAAATTATGGCACACTGAATGCAAGTCTAAGTAGTTTTAAATTGGGGTGGGGTACGAGCATAGTTGTCCTACTGGGACTGGAGATTGTCCTGTCTAAGAGGCTGGGCCACCAGTTTGCCTGTTCAATTTCTGGGTCAATCATTCAGGCCAGCAAAATTTAAATAATTACGGGGAAATCATACGAGCTATTGAAAACTTTTAGTTTTGGCCAAATCCAACTTTAGTTTTGACCCATATTTGATTGATTTTTCCATGTTTCACTGGGATGTTTTATCTTTTACATTTTGTTTGATGTTCATAAGGGCTTTTTTTTTTTGTATTTTTTTGGTAGGCTATATGGCATAATTTTTCAGTGCTTCTGTTATCTTTTCATTGAGTTAAAGAGGAGATAGATGATCGATGTATTCCTTGATGAACTGAGACTTTTGCAAAGGTCCCTATTGCAGTAGTTTGCAAAGATTAATGTGTGGTGGGTCTCCCTCCATTCTCTCAAAAATGCAAAGATTACTGTGAACAACTGAATAAGAGAGCATCATTCATAGTAATCTATTTTTTATGCGAAACAACCTATAACTGATGTATTTATCAGTTAGCCACTCAATAAAATAACATTGGTTCTTTCATCAAGGCAGTCTAAAAACTGATCAGTCAAAGGGCCAATTCATTGATTATTTGGTTGAACTGGAGTACTATTGGTCCTTATATTATAGCTCAGAGTCCTGAACCTATGAGAAGTCATATGAGACATGTCTAAATACTTGATATACTGCAAATACACTTAGGCAGCTATTAGAGCAGTTTGCATAAAACAATGTAGAAGAGATGGAAACTTAACAACTCCAGTTGATCAAGTAGCAAGAAAATGTATCGATTTATTTCGGGGGAATAAAAAGATCCTGATTTTGTTTCTTCCATAACATGATTCGAGCCAGCCAAAAGGCATCACAATTCACAAAGAAGTGATGAAAATTACGTATTGTTTATGACTTGCTATGCATCATGAATCATTAATGCTCATACTAGCCTATCAGTCTGCATATTGCACACCTATTTCACTTATGAATGATTGTATTTTTTTGCAGAGTGTCTAAGTAACACAATTTTTATGCTGGTTTGTCGTCATCACTAAAGAACTTGGCAGAAAATGCCATTACATGTGTACCATACCACAATAAAATATGATGTTTACTTTGATACAATCTGTTAAAATATGATGGTTGTCACTTCTTCAGGTTGTTTCCTGCCCCTGTGCGCTGGGTCTAGCTACTCCCACAGCTATCTTAGTAGGCACCTCTCTAGGTACCATGTCTAATCTGTTTGGTTTCGTTCAGTTACATATGCAAGAATTCTTCTGCCTATTTATAAGAATCTGGAGTGTTTCACTGTACCAAAGATGGACTTATTTTATTCTCATATGTTAGCAGTTTTTGAGATATCTATTCCTTATCCTTCTCTAGCATATTAACCAGTTTAGGTGATGCTGCATCGACTGTTGAGTTTGTGTATATGCATGTACCTCTTCTACACACATTTCATTATGCATGTAACTTGTTGGTCAATTAATGGATTCTTCCCCTTACATTAATTGGTTTTACGACACTTCTTACATGTGTACAAATTACAGGATCTATCAAGATGACAATTGATAAGAGCTGGACTTCCATAAGTAATCGTTTGTCAAAGGAATATCTTGATGGTGTTAAGATGTTTATTTCAAGGGCAGAGAGGTATGTTAAT
Source organism: Calamus simplicifolius (assembly GCA_900491605.1). Classification (NCBI taxonomy): domain Eukaryota; kingdom Viridiplantae; phylum Streptophyta; class Magnoliopsida; order Arecales; family Arecaceae; genus Calamus; species Calamus simplicifolius. Next base: position 328,058 of record UESW01004586.1, on the reverse strand, counting down.
GAAGACGGTAAAGTGAGATGCCCATGTCGAAAGTGTCTTAATCTTTATTGGTATAAATTGAGGGTCGTTCATAATCACTTGATTGATAAGGGTTTCCAACAATCATATCGAACATGGTATTATCATGGAGAGTCTTTTCAGCCTCAACAACCAGAACATGTGGAAGTCATTGATGATGAAGATGTTGGTGATGAAATGTTAGATGTATTAGCTGATATTATTGGCCCGAGTACATCTGAAACCCCTTGTGAGACATTTAATGATGATCCCGAAGTTTTAAGAACTTTGGGCGTTGATCAATATATGAGTTGTTTAAAGAGATAGAAATTTTGTATATGTAATGGATATTGTATGTAAAGGATCAGGTATCCTTAGTTTCTTTAGTTTAGTTTAGTTGCTGCTGAAACTGCTGAAATTGCTGAAACTTTATCTATCAGGTATTCTCAGCTTCTTTTTGTACTCTAATGACCATCAACATTGGCAATTTAAAGTGTTGTGGAAATAATTAAGTTTTTTGCTATAATTTTTACAGGATAATCTTTCTAGGGGGAATATTGGAGCAGTTAAGGTTCTCTGGGAGCTATTGCCTGGGAGACTTCAGTTCATTTATGGGACGGGATAACAATTCCCATGGAGGACATAGGGACCTCCCAAGTATGGAACATGCGGTACAGGTATTTGGCGTTATGATTTCTTTCATCCTTTTTTAGTAAGGCCTCCCAAAATAAGGAAGAAGAACCGTTTTTTAATTCAAAGAACCGTCTTCATGATCAGTAGTTTCATTAAATCAACGATAAAGAATGCATGTAGGTTTGATTGATGATATCTTCTACTACATGCATGCATATATAACAAGTTCTTAGCGTTCACCAAGAGAACCTTGTGCTATAATTTTGTTTTAGAACTAGAGAGCTAATAATCAATCATCCGGTGGTGCAGGTTCTGGCCCAACAACAAAAGC
>UESW01004586.1:307383-323359 GCA_900491605.1 Calamus simplicifolius | reverse complement strand
GGAGCTTCGGATCCACGCCTTGGAGCAGGAGGTGATCCGGCTGAGGCAGGAGGCGCGGAGTCCAGTCAACATGGTCGGCGTTCCGGCGAAGGAAGCGAAGGTCCGGGAGCCTAAGACCTTCGGCGGAGCCAGGAGCGCGACGGAGGTAGAGAACTTCGTGTGGGACATGGAGGCCTACTTCCGTGCGGCGAAGATCCCAGCAGCCGATCAGGTGGATCGGGCCACGACATACCTGGAGGGGAGCGCCAAGCTCTGGTGGAGGACCAGAACGGCCGAGGATGACCGTGCAGGGCATCCCAGGATCGAGACGTGGGAGATCTTCAAGAGGGAACTGAAGGCGCAGTTCCAACCGAGCAATGCAGCGTGGCTTGCTCGGGAGAACCTGAGGAAGTTGCGGCAGACAGGGAGCATCCGGGAGTATGTGGCGCAATTCAGCAACCTGCTTCTGGAAGTGTCCAACATGTCCGAGGAAGATAAGTTGTTTAACTTCCTCGTTGGCCTACAGGGGTGGGCGCAGGCCGAGCTTCGCAGGAGGGAGGTGAGGGATATCCCTCAGCCTTCGTAGCGGCGGAGGCGCTGGTGGACTTTCGCAGCGCTACTACTCGGGCAGCAGTGGCCAGGGCAAGGGCAAGCGCAAGAGTGCGTCACCACCGCGGGGTCGAAAAGACAAGAGGGAAGGAGTCCCATATGCAGCAGCAAAGCCAAAGGGACCGGCGAATTTCGCTGGATGCTTCGTGTGCGGAGGAGCGCACCGCGCACGGGAGTGTCCACGAAAGGTGACGGTAGCGGCCGTCACCACCCATGCAGACATGGCATCCGAGAGTTCGGGGGAGGAGCCAGTAGCGAGGATGGCCCCGCTACAGTGCATCATACTTTGGCCGCGAGAGACCAACGCCAAGGTATGATGTTCGTGAGGGCTCGGGTCAACGGAAGGTTAGTGAGGGCCTTGGTTGACACCGGCGCAACACACAACTTTGTGAGCCAAGGAGCGGCGCACAAATTGGAGCTTGGAGCGCTATCCCAGCCGTGTAGGGTGAAGCCAGTCGGCTCCGAGGAGATGGAGTCTTTGGGCCAGGCGGAGGCCACATTGGAGGTGGGCTCGTGGACTGGGAGCTGCAGCATGACAGTCTTGCCTATCGACGACTACGACTTGATACTCGGGATGGATTTCTTCCTCCAGAGTAAGGCCGTGGTCATGCCTCATCGGAGAGGCATCCTGATCCGGACAGGTAGGCGTCCTTACTTCGTTCCAGTGGAGGGATGGCGGAGGACGATTGCGAAGGGTCGTTGTAAGAAACGACCACACCAGACCTGAGGTTGTGCGACAACCTCACACCTAGGCATCGCGTGGGAGAGCCTAGGAGACCTGCGGGAGGAGGCTGCAGGCGGGATGGCCGACGAGGGGGCTGTCCAACCGAGGAGGCATCAGGAGGGTGCGCGTGGTAGGAGGCCACGTTGGGACTCGGGAGACTTGGCCAGGAGGGTCAAGGCATGCGCGGAGGCATGGAGGTCGACGAGGGCGTCGACATTTCAGTGGGGGAGAATTGTTACGACCCCAAGTGTGCGCGCGGTCAGGAGGACCGTGGCGCAGCCCGTGCGCGCAGGCGCGGGCACACCAGCGAGGTTGGCGAGGCTCTCAACGCCCGGCGCAGGCGGCGCCGAGCGGGCGAGCGAGCACCAGCTGGGCGCAGCGGTGCGCCCAGCCCAGCAGCACAGCGGACGGGCAGGAGGCCCGCCCGCCAGCGCGCGCGCCAGCAGCGCGCGCGCCCAGCACCCAGCGGCGTGCGCCAGGAGGGCGCACGCCCAGCGCCACTGTGCGCGCGCCAGGAGGGCGCGCGCCCACCAGCAGCCCAGCACTTACCTTGGCGTCCAACGCTAGCTTCTAGAGGATTCTGCGCCAGCACCAGCCATCTAGAAGGCCTATCTCGTGGAGGAGATGAGGGCGTTGGAGAAGATAAGGCAGCAGGGATAAGGCTTATCTAGTGGGAGGATAAGGCTTATCTAAGGAGGCGGCACTTAGAGATAATGATGAGGATTATCTCTAAGAGGGCGGCAGCTGGTTGGATTAAGATGGAGCTTATCCAATGTGGGCGGCAGCAGGGATAAGGCCTATCTAGTGGGAGGATAAGGCTTATCCTAGGTGGGCAGCACTTAGAGATAATGATGAGGATTATCTTTAAGGGGCGGCAGCTGGTTGGATTAGAGATAAGGTTTATCCTAAGTGGGCGGCACTGGAGATAAAGATTGGTTATCCTAGGAGTGGATAAAGGCCAAGAGGCGGTGGCTATGGGGCGCCCAGCAGCTATAAAAGGAGGGGCGTCCAGCAGCCAAGGCATTGAAGAATTCAGCAAGTCAGCCATCCAGCAGAGTGGATCCAGCGACTTGAGGCTGCAGCGAGCAGCGACCCGGCGATTGGGAGGAGTCCAATCTGCCACAACCGGCGTGCAGCAGAGGCAGCATCGCAGCGGGGCGCTCAGCGACTCAGAGGAGCAGCGAGCGGGGAGCCGGCGCGCAGATCATCCTCGGCGTGCAGCGTGCAGCGAGGAGCGCAGCGGCAGCGGTCGCGCCGTGTGGAGTGCGGACGACCAGGGCAGCAGGAGAGTCTTGTAAGCCCTTGTGGCAAGGTGAGAGTTGTAGGGCAGAGGCCCAGTTCTACTTGTCATTGTCCTCTTAATAAATTAAAAAGGGGTTGGGGTAGCGTACCCCGTATATCGTGTGCTTGGGGCGGGACTTTGTTCTTCGGGGAGTTATTTATATCTGGGGGTAAGGCTGGTTAGGGGAGAGGAGTTTCCCTAGCGCCATCACCGGTAGACGCGAGGACCTAGTGACCCTAGGGGCGCTTGCGCGTGCCGATTGAAAGCCCGGTGACAATTAGGTATCAGAGCCCGGTTGAAGACAAGTCCGACAAGCAGACCCAATCGATGGCGAGAGCGGTAGGAGACCGCATGACTCGGTTGGAGGGGATCGTGGGAGATCCGGGTGAGGGATCGACCATGAACCTTGTAGCTGTGTGCACAGAGTTGGGCATACAGTTGGCGGAGTTGCGAACTTCGCATGATCAGCTGATGGAGAGGCATGAGAGGCTACTCCACGACATCGAGCATCGCAGCATGCTACAGCAGCGATCCGAGTTGGCCATGGAGGAGAGACTGGAGCTTCGGATCCACGCCTTGGAGCAGGAGGTGATCCGGCTGAGGCAGGAGGCGCGGAGTCCAGTCAACATGGTCGGCGTTCCGGCAAAGGAAGCGAAGGTCCGGGAGCCTAAGACCTTCGGCGGAGCCAGGAGCGCGACGGAGGTAGAGAACTTCGTGTGGGACATGGAGGCCTACTTCCGTGCGGCGAAGATCCCAGCAGCCGATCAGGTGGATCGGGCCACGACATACCTGGAGGGGAGCGCCAAGCTCTGGTGGAGGACCAGAACGGCCGAGGATGACCGTGCGGGGCGTCCCAGGATCGAGACGTGGGAGATCTTCAAGAGGGAACTGAAGGCGCAGTTCCAACCGAGCAATGCAGCGTGGCTTGCTCGGGAGAACCTGAGGAAGTTGCGGCAGACAGGGAGCATCCGGGAGTATGTGGCGCAATTCAGCAACCTGCTTCTGGAAGTGTCCAACATGTCCGAGGAAGATAAATTATTTAACTTCCTCGCTGGCCTACAGGGGTGGGCGCAGGCCGAGCTTCGCAGGAGGGAGGTGAGGGATATTCCCTCAGCCTTCGTAGCGGCGGAGGCGCTGGTGGACTTTCGCAGCGCTACTACTTCGGGCAGCGGTGGCCAGGGCAAGGGCAAGCGCAAGAGTGCGTCACCACCGCGGGGTCGAAAGGACAAGAGGGAAGGAGTCCCATATGCAGCAGCAAAGCCAAAGGGACCGGCGAATTTCGCTGGATGCTTCGTGTGCGGAGGAGCGCACCGCGCACGGGAGTGTCCACGGAAGGTGACGGTAGCGGCCGTCACCACCCATGCAGACATGGCGTCCGAGAGTTCGGGGGAGGAGCCAGTAGCGAGGATGGCCCCGCTACAGTGCATCAGTACTTTGGCCGCGAGAGACCAACGCCAAGGTATGATGTTCGTGAGGGCTCGGGTCAACGGAAGGTTAGTGAGGGCCTTGGTTGACACCGGCGCGACACACAACTTTGTGAGCCAAGGAGCGGCGCGCAGGTTGGAGCTTGGAGCGCTATCCCAGCCGTGTAGGGTGAAGCCAGTCGGCTCCGAGGAGATGGAGTCTTTGGGCCAGGCGGAGGCCACATTGGAGGTGGGCTCGTGGACTGGGAGCTGCAGCATGACAGTCTTGCCTATCGACGACTACGACTTGATACTCGGGATGGATTTCTTCCTCCAGAGTAAGGCCGTGGTCATGCCTCATCGGAGAGGCATCCTGATCCGGACAGGTAGGCGTCCTTACTTCGTTCCAGTGGAGGGATGGCGGAGGACGATTGCGAAGGGTCGTTGTAAGAAACGACCACACCAGACCTGAGGTTGTGCGACAACCTCACACCTAGGCATCGCGTGGGAGAGCCTAGGAGACCTGCGGGAGGAGGCTGCAGGCGGGATGGCCCGACGAGGGGGCTGTCCAACCGAGGAGGCATCAGGAGGGTGCGCGTGGTAGGAGGCCACGTTGGGACTCGGGAGACTTGGCCAGGAGGGTCAAGGCATGCGCGGAGGCATGGAGGTCGACGAGGGCGTCGACATTTCAGTGGGGGGAGAATTGTTACCACCCCAAGTAGGCGCGCGGTCAGGAGGACCGTGGCGCAGCCCGTGCGCGCAGGCGCGGGCACACCAGCGAGGTTGGCGAGGCTCTCAACGCCCGGCGCAGGCGGCGCCGAGCGGGCGAGCGAGCACCAGCTGGGCGCAGCGGTGCGCCCAGCCCAGCAGCACAGCGGACGGGCAGGAGGCCCGCCCGCCAGCGCGCGCGCCAGCAGCGCGCGCGCCCAGCACCCAGCGGCGTGCGCCAGGAGGGCGCACGCCCAGCGCCACTGAGCGCGCGCCAGGAGGGCGCGCGCCCACCAGCAGCCCAGCACTTACCTTGGCGTCCAACGCTAGCTTCTAGAGGATTCTGCGCCAGCACCAGCCATCTAGAAGGCCTATCTCGTGGAGGAGATGAGGGCGTTGGAGAAGATAAGGCAGCAGGGATAAGGCTTATCTAGTGGGAGGATAAGGCTTATCTTAAGGAGGCGGCACTTAGAGATAATGATGAGGATTATCTCTAAGCAGGGCGGCAGCTGTTTGGATCAAGATGGAGCTTATCCAATGTGGGCGGCAGCAGGGATAAGGCCTATCTAGTGGGAGGATAAGGCTTATCCTAGGTGGGCGGCACTTAGAGATAATGATGAGGATTATCTTTAAGGGGCGGCAGCTGGTTGGATTAGAGATAAGGTTTATCCTAAGTGGGCGGCACTTGGAGATAAAGATTGGCTTATCCTAGGAGTGGATAAAGGCCAAGAGGCGGTGGCTATGGGGCGCCCAGCAGCTATAAAAGGAGGGGACGCCCAGCAGCCAAGGCATTGAAGAATTCAGCAAGTCAGCCATCCAGCAGAGTGGATCCAGCGACTTGAGGCTGCAGCGAGCAGCGACCCGGCGATTGGGAGGAGTCCAATCTGCCACAACCGGCGTGCAGCAGAGGCAGCATCGCAGCGGGGCGCTCAGCGACTCAGAGGAGCAGCGAGCGGGGAGCCGGCGCGCAGATCATCCTCGGCGTGCAGCGTGCAGCGAGGAGCGCAGCGGCAGCGGTCGCGCCGTGTGGAGTGCGGACGACCAGGGCAGCAGGAGAGTCTTGTAAGCCCTTGTGGCAAGGTGAGAGTTGTAGGGCAGAGGCCCAGTTCTACTTGTCATTGTCCTCTTAATAAATTAAAAAGGGGTTGGGGTAGCGTACCCCGTATATCGTGTGCTTGGGGCGGGACTTTGTTCTTCGGGGATTTATTTATAGTTGGGGGTAAGGCTGGTTAGGGGAGAGGAGTTTCCCTAGCGCCATCACCGGTAGACGCGAGGACCTAGTGACCCTAGGGGGCGCTTGCGCGTGCCGATTGAAAGCCCGGTGACAATTGGTATCAGAGCCCGGTTGAAGACAAGTCCGACAAGCAGACCCAATCGATGGCGAGAGCGGTAGGAGACCGCATGACTCGGTTGGAGGGGATCGTGGGAGATCCGGGTGAGGGATCGACCATGAACCTTGTAGCTGTATGTACAGAGTTGGGCATACAGTTGGCGGAGTTGCGAACTTCGCATGATCAGCTGATGGAGAAGCATGAGAGGCTACTCCACGACATCGAGCATCGCAGCGTGCGACAGCAGCGATCCGAGTTGGCCATGGAGGAGAGACTGGAGCTTCGGATCCACGCCTTGGAGCAGGAGGTGATCCGGCTGAGGCAGGAGGCGCGGAGTCCAGTCAACATGGTCGGCGTTCCGGCGAAGGAAGCGAAGGTCCGGGAGCCTAAGACCTTCGGCGGAGCCAGGAGCGCGACGGAGGTAGAGAACTTCGTGTGGGACATGGAGGCCTACTTCCGTGCGGCGAAGATCCCAGCAGCCGATCAGGTGGATCGGGCCACGACATACCTGGAGGGGAGCGCCAAGCTCTGGTGGAGGACCAGAACGGCCGAGGATGACCGTGCAGGGCATCCCAGGATCGAGACGTGGGAGATCTTCAAGAGGGAACTGAAGGCGCAGTTCCAACCGAGCAATGCAGCGTGGCTTGCTCGGGAGAACCTGAGGAAGTTGCGGCAGACAGGGAGCATCCGGGAGTATGTGGCGCAATTCAGCAACCTGCTTCTGGAAGTGTCCAACATGTCCGAGGAAGATAAGTTGTTTAACTTCCTCGTTGGCCTACAGGGGTGGGCGCAGGCCGAGCTTCGCAGGAGGGAGGTGAGGGATATTCCCTCAGCCTTCGTAGCGGCGGAGGCGCTGGTGGACTTTCGCAGCGCTACTACTTCGGGCAGCGGTGGCCAGGGCAAGGGCAAGCGCAAGAGTGCGTCACCACCGCGGGGTCGAAAAGACAAGAGGGAAGGAGTCCCATATGCAGCAGCAAAGCCAAAGGGACCGGCGAATTTCGCTGGATGCTTCGTGTGCGGAGGAGCGCACCGCGCACGGGAGTGTCCACGGAAGGTGACGGTAGCGGCCGTCACCACCCATGCAGACATGGCGTCCGAGAGTTCGGGGGAGGAGCCAGTAGCGAGGATGGCCCCGCTACAGGGCATCAGTACTTTGGCCGTGAGAGACCAACGCCAAGGTATGATGTTCGTGAGGGCTCGGGTCAACGGAAGGTTAGTGAGGGCCTTGGTTGACACCGGCTCAACACACAACTTTGTGAGCCAAGGAGCGGCGCGCAGTTGGGGCTTGGAGCGCTATCCCAGCCGTGTAGGGTGAAGCCAGTCGGCTCCGAGGAGATGGAGTCTTTGGGCCAGGCGGAGGCCACATTGGAGGTGGGCTCGTGGACTGAGAGCTGCAGCATGACAGTCTTGCCTATCGACGACTACGACGTGATACTCGGGATGGATTTCTTCCTCCAGAGCAAGGCCGTGGTCATGCCTCATCGGAGAGGCATCCTGATCCGGACAGGTAGACGTCCTTACTTCGTTCCAGTGGAGGGATGGTGGAGGACGATTGCGAAGGGTAGGTGCAAGAAACGGCCCTACGACCAGACCTGAGGTTGTGCGACAACCTCACACCTAGGCATCTCGTGGGAGAGCCTAGGAGACCTGCGGCAGGAGGCGGCAGGTGGGATGGCCCGGCGAGGGGGCTGTCCAACCGAGGAGGGATCAGGAGGGTGCGCGTGGTAGGAGGCCATGTTGGGACTCGAGAGACTTGGCCAGGAGGGTCAAGGCATGCGCGGAGGCATGAAGGTCGACGAGGGCGTCGACATTTCAGTGGGGGGGAGAATTGTTACGACCCCAAGTGTGCGCGCGGTCAGGAGGACCGTGGCGCAGCCCGTGCGCGCAGGCGCGGGCACACCAGCGAGGTTGGCGAGGCTCTCAACGCCCGGCGCAGGCGGCGCCGAGCGGGCGAGCGAGCACCAGCTGGGCGCAGCGGTGCGCCCAGCCAGCAGCACAGCGGACGGGCAGGAGGCCCGCCCGCCAGCGCGCGCGCCAGCAGATACATCCTCCCCCACCTGAAGGCGCTGATGCCCCCATCGCGCAACCCTCCGTGTAGGCTCGTATGTCATCCTCGAACTGCCATAGTTCTTCGGCTCGCCTCCAGGTGGCATCGGAGACATCCTCTCCGTGCCACTGCACCAAGTACTCCGTGTACTTGGGTCCTTGACTCGTTCCCACCTTTCGGTCCGCCAAAATCCTCGCTATCTTCCTCGAAAATCTTGGGCGTATGGCAGGGCGCATCCTGCCGGGGTTCTCGAGCTGATCAGCTTCCAAATCTCCGTGGTAAGGCTTGAGAAAGCTCACGTGGAATACTGGATGTATCCTCAGCCTGGCCGGCAAGGCCAACTTGTAAGCAACTTCGCCCACCCTCCTGAGTACCTTGAAGGGGCCATCATATCGCGGCAGCAATCCCTTGTGTTGCTTCTGCTTGGTGGCCTTCTTCCAAAGGTAGGGCGTGATCTTCAACATGACCAGGTCGCCCACCTGGAACTCTACTGGTCGCCGATGCTTCATCTGCGCGCAACTTCATCCGCATCGCCGCCCGCACTAAGCTGTCGCGCGCCTTCAGGTGGGATCTTATCGCCGCCCGCATCACCGCCCAGCTCAGCCATCTTTATCTCTTAGCGCCGCTGCCTTAAGATAAGCCTTATCTAATCACCGCCCAGCTCAGCCATCTTTATCTCTTAGCGCCGCTGCCTTAAGATAAGACTTATCCTGAGCTGGGCGGTGATTAGATAAGGCTTATCTTAAGGCAGCGGCGCTAAGAGATAAAGATGGCTGAGCTGGGCGGTGATAAAAGATAAAGCCAGCAGCTGGAATGGAGATAAGATAGGCCTTATCTAATAGGGCCTAGGCGGTGGCATTGAGGCGGTGCAGCAGCTATAAAAGGGAGGGCAGACGTCCATGGAGAGCAATTCCAGCTAGTAGCAGATCAGCGAACGCAAGAAGGAGTCTTCAGCAATCGTGTGGAGCGCTGGAGCACGCCGAGCACTTCCTTGGGTGAGCAAGGAACGCGAGGCAACGGTCGGTGCCGTGAGGAGATTCCTACGGGCGGCTAAGGGCTGCTATTGTGTAGCCAATTGGCAAAGGTGAGGAGTGCTTTCTGTTTTGAGAGTTGTAGGGCTGTTGGCCCATCTTCCTTTGTCATCCCCTTTGTGGATTGTATTAATCGAGGGGTTGGGACATTGTCCCGTATATGCTTGTGTTGGGCGGGTGTGATTGTGTGGGGTCTACCAGCGGGGAGTTCTTGTGATCCAGCGGTCAAGTGAGGTTCCTATAACCTCACCTAGAGTGGAGTGCATCCACATTCGTAGGCTGACTTAGCGTGCGCAGCGCTAAGGCCGGTCCCTAGCTAGGTGCTTCCGCTAGATAAGTAAAGAAAAAGTTAGTCTAGACCTAGCCGGGTGACAAAGAGGTATCAGAGCCCCGCTCACAAGAACCATGGTGAACCACAACGACCGAATAGCACAGCTCGAGACCATAGTTGGGATACCGCCGGAGGATGGGTTCACAGACCTTATCACCCGATCCTTGGAGCAGCAGGTGCAGATCCAGCAGACCCAAGAGGCGCAGCGGGCCATCCCAACGCCAGATGGAGCCGGGCCGAGTTCTTCCAACGACGGCCAACAGGATGGGAGAGAAGCCATCCTAGAGGAGGTGCTGAACCGGGTGAAGGAGCTGACGGACGAGCTAGAAGTCCTGAAGCGCGAGCGCGCGCGCAAGCCCTACCCGCACCCAGCGCATCCATCCCAGATCCGCGTACCAGAACCGAAGCCCTTCAGCGCGCGCGCAACGCCAAGGAACTGGAGAACTTCGTCTGGGACGTGGAGGAGTACTTCCAAGCCATGGAGATACCGGAGGCACGACGAGTCCGACTAGCCAGCGTGTTCCTCGCTGGCGACGCCAAGCTTTGGTGGCGCACTCGCAGCGCGGAAGACCGTAATGCAGGTAGGCCAGGAATTACAACTTGGGAAGCCTTCAGAGAAGAACTAAAGCTTTAGTTCCTCCCTCATAACGTCATATGGGTGGCGAGGGAACAACTGAAGAAGCTGAAACAGACGGGTTCGATCAGAGACTACGTCAAGGAGTTCAGCTCATTGCTACTCGACATACCCGACATGTCTGACGCTGACAAGCTATTCAACTTCCAGTCGGGGTTACAGAACTGGGCGCAAGTGGAGCTGCGGAGGCAAGGAGCGAAAGATCTCAATTCGGCGATGGCTGCTGCCGAGAGCTTCGTCGACTTCCGCCCCGCCACTACGCCTACCCCCGCCCTTGGCAAGCAGAAGGCCAAAGCCAAGGAGAGCAAGACGTCTCAGCCCAAGCAGGGGAAGAAGAAGACATCTGCTCGAAAAGAGAAGGGCCCAGCACCGAAGTCAAAAGAAACCTCAACCAACGCAGAGCGACCCCCTGGATGCTTCATCTGCGGAGGCGCGCACCGGATGCGCGACTGTCAGAAGAAGGGGAAGCTCACGGCCTTGATCTCCCAGCTGGTTGAGGAATCCAGCGACTCGGAGGGACCCTCCCGGGTGAACCCGTTACAAGCGATCAACGCGCTTGTCGCCAAGAAGCCGTCATCCCACAAAGGGCTTCTATATGTATCGGTGATGATCAATGGTCGCGAGCTGAAGGCCATGATCGATACGGGTGCCACCGACAACTTCATCGTGGAAGACATAGCGAAGGAGTTAACGTTGCAGATTTCCACCGCTGCAACGATGATAAAGGCCATCAACTCAAAGGCAACGCGAGTGAAGGGCCGAACAAAAGCTGACATGAAGGTCGGTCCATGGCGGGGACCGTGCAGCTTTATGGTGATCCCGCTTGACGATTTCCAGATCATCCTCGGCTTGGAGTTCTTCAAGGCAGCCAAGGTAATGATCTTGCCCCACTTAAACGGTATGCTAATCGGCGCAGAGGAGTGCACCGGCTTCGTACCTATGCTACCAGCTATTGCGAGGGAGGGCAGCGGCCAGGCAGCTGCTGCCACGCAGGAGACAGCCCAGGACAGCGCAGGCGCGGCAGCGAACGGCGGGCTGATATCCGCCAAGCAACTCAATAAGGGGCTGCGCAAGGGCGACCAGACCTACGTGGCTGCGCTCATCCAAGTGGAGCCGAGTTCGAGAGACACGGGGGACGTGCCAGCACAGGTGGGGGAGGTGCTGAAGGAGTTTGCCGAGCTGATGCCCGACGAGCTGCCAAAGGAGCTGCCACCCCGACGCGCACACGACCACCGCATCGAGCTGGAGCCCGGAGCGCGCCCACCGGCCAAGGCACCCTACCGCATGGCCCCTGCAGAGTTGAAGGAGCTGCGCGTGCAGCTGGACGAGCTGCTGGCCGCGGGGTTGATTCAGCCATCCCGCGCGCCATATGGAGCGCCGGTCTTGTTTCAGCGGAAGAAAGACGGGTCGCTGCGCATGTGTGTTGATTACAGGGCACTCAACAAAGTGACGGTGAAGAACCGCTATCCAGTGCCCAACGCAGCTGACTTGTTCGACCGTCTCTACAAGGCAGAGTACTTCACCAAACTCGACCTCCGCTCAGGATATTGGCAAGTGCGCATTGTGCCAGGAGATGAGCCAAAGACTACATGCGTGACCCGATATGGCTCTTTTGAGTTTCTGGTTATGCCCTTTGGCCTGACCAACGCACCTGCCACCTTCTGCAACCTCATGACCGATGCTCTCTACGATTTCTTGGACGACTTCGTGGTAGTCTATCTCGACGACATCGTCATATACAGCAGTAGTTTGGAGCAGCATGTGGAGCATTTGAGACGAGTGCTTCAGCGCCTGAAGGAGCATCGCCTCTACGTCAAGAAGGAGAAGTGCGAGTTCGCACGCACCGAGGTCCATTTTCTTGGACACATCGTCGGCCACGGCGCAATCAGGATGGATAGCGCCAAGGTCCGGGCCATCTAGGACTGGCCGACGCCTGCCACAGTTAGCGAGCTCCGATCGTTCCTAGGACTTGCTAACTATTATCGAAGGTTCATCAAGGGATACTCGACCATTGCTAGTCCCTTGACCGACTTGCTCAAGAAGGAGCGACGGTGGAGTTGGTCCTCTACTTGTGAGGAGGCCTTCGATCAGCTGAAGACGGCACTAGCCACAGAGCCAGTCTTGCGGCTGCCGATATTTGAGGATCCATTCGAGGTGCACACGGACGCATCAGACCGTGCACTTGGAGGAGTCTTGGTCCAGGCGGGACATCCGGTGGCCTACGAGAGTAGGAAATTCAAGGACGCCGAGACGCGGTATTCGGCGCATGAGAAGGAGATGACTGCCGTGATCCACTGCTTGGAGGTGTGGCGCCACTATCTGCTCGGGACGAAGTTCAAAATCGTCACCGACAACGTCGCCAACACCTACTTCAAGACCCAACCCAAGTTGACACCGAAGCAAGCTCGCTGGCAGGAGTACTTGGCGGAGTTCGATTTCGACTGGGAGCATCGGCCGGGACGTCAGAACCAGGTGGCCGACGCCCTCAGCCGCCAAGCCAACCAGGAGTTCGTGGCTGCAGTGGCGACCATGCAGACGGACATGACCGAGCGCATCCGCGAGACAGCACCATCCGATGCAGCCTACGCGAAGACAATGCGCGACGTCACGAGCGGCTTGGTGCGGCGCTTTTGGATCCAGGACGGCCTGCTTCGCGCGCAGGGAGGCAGGTTGGTCGTGCCAAAGAACGACGCTCTACGGCGCGACCTACTAAAAGAGTCCCATGACTCAAGATGGGCGGGACATCCGGCATCGAGCGGATGTACGCCCTACTTTCTCGAGACTTCTACTGGCCGAACATGTGGAGAGATGTGGAGGCCTATGTGCGGAGCTGTCTCATTTGCCAGATGGACAAGGTGGAGCGCAAGAGACCGGCAGGACTACTTCAGCCGCTACCTATACCGAACCGACCGTGGGCATCAGTGTCCATGGACTTCATTGCCGGATTTCCGGAGGTGGACGGCAGGAAGACCATCTTCGTGGTGGTGGACCGATTCATGAAGTACGCCATCTTCATGGCGGTACCCGAGCCCTGTACGGCCGAGATCTGCGCAACACTCTTCTTCAGCCATGTGGTGAAGACATTCGGCATCCCGGGGGACATCATCAGCGACCGTGACGGGCACTTCACAAGCAAGTTCTGGACCACGCTCTTCCAAACGTGGGCACAGAACTCAAGTTCTCCACAGCGTTCCACCCACAGACGGATGGTCAGACCGAGCGGGTGAACGCATTGCTCGAGGAGTATCTGCGGCACTTCGTCATAGCCAGACAGAGGAATTGGCTGGAGTTGCTGGATGCGGCGCAGTTCTCATACAACCTCAACCGCTCCTCAGCAACCGATCAAAGCCCAGCGGAGCTGTGCCTAGGCTACCAGCCCAGGACACCTTTGGAGGTCGCACGCCAGTATGACGGCCCATGCCCAGCGGCGCACTTGTTTGCGAGGGACAGGACCGAGAACATAGCGAAGGCGCGCGACAGCTTAGTGCGGGCGGCGATGCGGATGAAGTTGCGCGCAGACGAGCATAGGCGACCAGTAGAGTTCCAGGTGGGCGACCTGGTCATGTTGAAGATCACGCCCTACCTTTGGAAGAAGGCCACCAAGCAGAAGCAACACAAGGGATTGCTGCCGCGATATGATGGCCCCTTCAAGGTACTCAGGAGGGTGGGCGAAGTTGCTTACAAGTTGGCCTTGCCGGCCAGGCTGAGGATACATCCAGTATTCCACGTGAGCTTTCTCAAGCCTTACCACGAGATTTGAAAGCTGATCAGCTCGAGAACCCCGGCAGGATGCGCCCTGCCATACGCCCAAGATTTTCGAGGAAGATAGCGAGGATTTTGGCGGACCGAAAGGTGGGAACGAGTCAAGGACCCAAGTACACAGTACTTGGTGCAGTGGCACGGAGAGGATGTCTCCGATGCCACCTGGAGGCGAGCCGAAGAACTATGGCAGTTCGAGGATGACATACGAGCCTACACGGAGGGTTGCGCGACGGGGGCGTCGGCGCCTTCAGGTGGGGAGGATTGTCACCGCCCCAGTAGTGCGCACGGCCAGGAGGGCCGTGGCGCAGCCCGTGGCGCGCAGCGCGGGCAAGGTAGGACAGTCGAGGCCTACCGGGCCAGGTTGACCGTGCGATAGGATGCGCACGCCCGCCCTGGGGTCGGCAGGCCCCATGTCATCGGCGCGAGCTTGGAGATCCAATGCGCCAGGCCAGATGCAACCTCACACTCCAGATGCGGCGGCACGCAGGAGGCAGCATCGGCGCGCCATGCTATCAGCTAGCGCGCACGGCCAGAGGAGGTCCGGAGGACGCGCGGTCAGCTGCCTGGGCTCAGCGCCCAGCAGCCCTGCACGCCCCGGCGCAGGAGGCGCCGGGCGGGCAGGCGCACGCCCAACCTGGGCGCAGCGATACGCGCCCAGCCCAGTCCCAGCAACAGCGGCAGCACAGCGGGCGGACGGGCAGGAGGCCTGCCCGCCAGGGCGCGCAGCCGCGCGCCCAGCACCCGCAGCGCGCGCCCAGCAGGACGCGCGCGCACCTTATCTATCTGTGGCCTTATCCATCCGCGGGAGTTATCCACAGCAGCGCCAGCGATCTTCTGGAAGGAAGTTGGCGTCCAGCATCTAGAAGACTTATCTAACCAGCAGCAGATCGAGCGGAACGATCAGATCAGGAGAAGATAAGGCTTATCCCTAAGCAAGCGGCTGGATAGGATAAGACTTATCCTGAGCTGGGCAGTGATTAGATAAGGCTTATCTTAAGGAAGCGGCGCTAAGAGATAAAGATGGCTGAGCTGGGCGGTGATAAAAGATAAAGCCAGCAGCTGGAATGGAGATAAGATAGGCCTTATCTAATAGGGCCTAGGCGGTGGCATTGAGGGTGCAGCAGCTATAAAAGGGAGGGCAGACGTCCATGGAGAGCAATTCCAGCTAGTAGCAGATCAGCGAACGCAAGAAGGAGTCTTCAGCAATCGTGTGGAGCGCTGGAGCACGCCTAGCACTTCCTTGGGTGAGCAAGGAACGCGAGGCAACGGTCGGTGCCGTGAGGAGATTCCTACGGGCGGCTAAGGGCTGCTATTGTGTAGCCAATTGGCAAAGGTGAGGAGTGCTTTCTGTTACCGGGCTTTCAATCGGCACGCGCAAGCGCCCCCTAGGGTCACTAGGTCCTCGCGTCTACCGGTGATGGCGCTAGGGAAACTCCTCTCCCCTAACCAGCCTTACCCCCAGATAAAATAAATAACTCCCCGAAGAACAAAGTCCCGCCCCCAAGCACGCGATATACGGGGTACGCTACCCCAACCCCTTTTTAATTTATTAAGAGGACATGACAAGTAGAACTGGGCCTCTGCCCTACAACTCTCACCTTGCCACAAGGGCTTACAAGACTCTCCTGCTGCCCTGGTCTTCCGCACTCCACACGGCGCGACCGATGCCGCTGCGCTCCTCGCTGCACGCTGCACGCCGAGGATGATCTGCGCGCCGGCTCCCCGCTCGCTGCTCCTCTGAGTCGCTGAGCGCCCCGCTGTGATGCTGCCTCTGCTGCACGCCGGTTGTGGCTGATTGGACTCCTCCCAATCGCCGGGTCGCTGCTCGCTGCAGCCTCAAGTCGCTGGATCCACTCTGCTGGATGGCTGTCGACTGAGTGATTCTCAATGCCTTGGCTGCTGGACGCCCCTCCCTTTTATAGCTGCTGGGCGCCCCATAGCCACCGCCTCTTGGTCTTATCCACTCCTAGGATAGAGCCAATCTTTATCTCCAAGTGCCGCCCACTTAGGATAAACCTTATCTCTAATCCCAACCAGCTGCCGCCCCCTTAAAGATAATCCTCATCATTATCTCTAAGTGCTGCCCACCTAGGATAAGCCTTATCCTCCCACTAGATAGGCCTTATCCCTGCTGC
>UESW01004586.1:77715-295397 GCA_900491605.1 Calamus simplicifolius | reverse complement strand
ACATTAAACCTAATTGCATATTCAGATTCTGATTATGCCGGATGTAAAATTGATAGAAAAAGCACAAGTGGTGCATGCCATTTCTTAGGAAGTAACTTAATCACATGGTTTAGCAAAAAGCAAAATTCAGTTGCATTATCAACTACTGAAGCTGAATATGTTGCAGCTGGAAGTTGCTGTGCGCAAATCCTATGGATTAAGCGACAACTTGAAGACTATGGTATCAAACCTAATAAGACACCCATAAAATGTGATAATACTAGTGCAATCAATTTAACAAAAATCCAATTCAACACTCAAGAACAAAACACATAGAAATTAGATATCATTTTATAAGAGAACATGTAGCTAATGATGAAATTTGTTTAGATTATGTAAACACTGAAGAACAATTAGCTGACATCTTAACAAAACCCCTAAGTGAAGAAAGGTTTGAATATCTAAGAGGAGAATTAGGAATTTGTAATCCTTTTGAGTAAATTTTGAAATCTTAAGGAAATATATCTAGAATTCCTTTAAATCCTCAAATCTTAAGGACATCTCATCTAGAACTCTTATCTGATTGATTCACTCATATCCAATGATTATTTATCAATTTTTATGATCATTTTCCGGACATATTTCAGAAATTTCATGTTTTTTGTCTGAAATAGTCTCGGAGCCGACTCGACGCGTATCGGAGTCGACTCCCGGTTTCATTTGAAACTCTCGAGTCGACCCCTCTCTGTCGCGAGTCGACTCCATGTCGGGACGGACTTTCTGTGTCTGTGCCGAGTCGACACTTGAGTTTGCGCGAGCCGACTCGAGGTGGTCCCAAATTGATTTTTCTAGGGCAGAGTCGACTCGACGCTCATTCTATTCGTCCCCTAATCAAAAATACGCTCTCCACACTCTCTCCAAACCCTCCAAAACTCCTAGAATCCCTTTTTATCACCTCCAATCATCAAATGGCTCCTAAGACTAGAGGATCTAGTGTGTGGCGGGTGGCATCAAGAGGAAGCGCTCCGTGAAGCAAACGGTCAAGCGTCCGGCGCGTGAACCTTCGCCAAGCTCGGATTCCACCGAATCTGCTTCTCCTCCAGCTGCTGCTCCTGCTGCCACGTCCTCCCAGGTAGACCGATAGCAGATAAAATCATCACCACTGGTAGGAAGATGGATTTTGAATTATTTGAGAATGAGGGCTTTCTTTTTGGAAGACAGTTAATTGAGATGGGATGGGAGAAAGTTTGCTCTCTTGAATGCCCGACTTATCCCTCATTAGTTAAAGAATTTTACAAAAATTTGTCTAGAGGAGACCATGGGCTTATTAGCAATGTGAGAGGGTAAGAATTTCTGTAACTCCCGAGATCTTGGCTAGATTATTGCAATTACCCTTGTCTGGCACCTCAACCTTCTCTTCTGATGACCGCGCCCCAGCATTATCCAGATTATTGAACAGGGATGTGGTTGGATTTGAAGAGATTCTTGCTAATCAGCTATCCTTAGAGTTGAGATTGCTTCACAATATATGCTGTAGGATTCTATTTCCTAAAACGGGTAGATTTGATTATGTTTCCGAAAGAGATGTTTTTGTAATGGACGCCATTGTGACTGGCAAGCCAATCAATCTTCCAAGCATGATGTTGTGGTATATAGCAGATTGTGCAGGGAAAAGGAAATCCAGTCTGCCATATGGGATGGTTCTTACTTTGATTTTTCGAAGCCAGGGTGTGGTGATCTCAGATAATGAACCAATGAAAAACTTAAGACACACTGATTTCTATAGTCTGGCAACTATTCATAGGATGGGGTTTGTCAAAAAGGATGGGAAGTGGGAAAGGAAAGGAGTGACAGAGGAAAGAGCAATAGACACTGAGGCTGCAGGACCATCTGTTAGACATCCTCGCCTGCACCACCGAGCCCCTTGATTTCTACCTCTGCTCCAGCCCCTGTTCCATCAATTGTTCAGACTTCATCTTCTGCTAGCTTCTCAGATCAACAAATCTTGCAACTCAAAGCCTTACTTGAAGATCAATCTGACAAGCTTAAAACTGAATTTGAGAATAAGTTTATGCATCTGAGAGAGACACTTTATTCTCTTGATGATCGTATTTCAAAGATTGAATCCACTATCGGATCTTCATCGGCATCCTTAAGTAGTGATCTCAAGAATATTTTTGAAGAACTTAAGGATATATGTGGAGATAGTGAGACTTATTCCAAGAGCAACGCAGAGCTTCAAGATAAAATCAAGAGTGCGTGCACATTTGTGGATGAAAAGCTCAAGGACTATGTAAAAATTCAATCTGAAGGAATGAAAAACATTGTTGATCATCTAACTAGAATAGTAAGAACTCATTTTTGAGTTACTAGAGTTGTCTTGTACTGAAGTTTTTATGCTTTCTTTATGAAATCAATGTATTGAACATTTTGATGTACTAGACTTTTTGAATGAAATGAATTCTCTATTTCCTTATGTCAATGAAATTTGAATGAATGTTTATCAATCTTTTTGTTGATAACAAAAAAGGGGGAGAATTTTATAGTTTTATGATTGTCTATGATTGTGATAAACAATGGGTTAGTTAATTAAGTTTCATAGGGGGAGCTACCTCATTGAGGGGGAGCCTAAACTTAACTATGAAAACAAAGTTAATTCACTAATCAATCATGAACAAACTCAATATTTTTGTCATCATCAAAAAGGGGGAGATTGTTGAGAAATTATTGTAACATAATTACTCCAACTTATTGATTTTGATGATTTCCAAAAGACATTGCTTTACTTTCTAAAAGGCTATGAAAATGTTAAGTTAACTAATGAAATATTCAATTTCAAATTGGAAACTATGAACTATTAAAAATATAATGAGTTTCTTGAATCAATTGAATATATGTTTCAGTGAGCTATACTTATGAATTCAAAAATGATTTTATATATCAATCTTTTAAAGATCAATGACTTAATGAAATGCTTTGAAATTGAGCTTTACTGTTAAAACAACATTATCTAAGTCAAATTTATATTTCAAAGTTGGTTGGGATGATTTTCAAAGCAAATCAGAATGTTTTCTGATTTTTGTATCAGTCCCGAGCCGACTCGAGAGTTTCCGAGTCGACCCCTGAACTTTCTCGAGCCGACTCGACTGTGCGAGCCGACTCGACTCAGACGGCAGAAAGACTCATTTTTGAGTGCCTCACGAGTCGACTCCCAGCTTTTCGCGAGTCGACCCCTGAAAGTCACGAGTCGACTCCCAGACTTTTCGACTCCTGGTGGTGCGTTCTGGATTCGATTGCTCGAGCCGACTCGCACAGTCCCGAGCCGACTCCCCGACTTCTGGGCGGAAATTTTTTTTAATGACACATCAGCTCCAACGGATATATTTTTGAATAACGGTTATTTTTCTTTGTTTCTAACGGCTATATTGTTTCAGAATCTATAAATAGAGGAGCCATTCAACAAAGAAAGAAGAGAGAAGATATATTGAGAATCATTCAGTAAGAAATTCAAAAGAGGGAAAAACAGAGTGTTATTAGAAAAATCTTTTAAAGAAGAGAGATTCAAAAGGAGTGAAATCCAAGAGTGAGATTCGTGCACTCCTTCTACATTCTACAAAAGATTCAAGAGGAGATCCAAGCGTTCCAAGAGGTCAAAGATCTTCCACATTCAAAAAAGGGAAAAAAGCTTCAACCCAACTCCAAAGCTCAAATCGTCAAGAATCTAGCTGAGGCCTGATTCAACACTTCAAGAGGAGTTGAAGGAAGGAATCCAAAGAAGCCAAGCCAGCTCTCAAGCAAATATTCAGGCTTTTCTAAACTCAATTTTTATTTTGAAATATCTGCTCAAAAAGGAGCTGCTTGTAATTAAACTCATTTTATTTGTTTGTATCTAGTTTAATCTGAGGGATTAAACTAGAGGAGGTTGTTAAACCTCGGTACAAGCTAGGTATAGCTTGTGTTTGGGTTTGGTGCCGGTGAGCCCGTGTAAAATCGGCTGGGTTCGTTGTGATCCCGGAAAACAACAAGTTTGAGTTGTGAACTTGTAAAACAACTCGGCTGTAATCTAGAGAGATTATAGTGTGGACCCAAGTGAGTCTTGGGAGTGGACGTAGGTGTTGGTTGCACCGAACCACTATAAAAATATCTTGTGTTTGCCGTGCCTAATTGTCTCTTCTCTATCTCTCATATACTTGTGTTTGTGCTTTGCTTATTAGTTAATCCTTTCACTTGCACATCTCATTTTAAATTGCTTAAAAGTCTTAAATTTTTTAAGAACCCAATTCACCCCCCCCTCTTGGGTTGCCATCTGGGCCATCACATAGGCTACGAGAATGGCCAAATATTCTAGGGATTCTTAACCTTAACAGGGAGCCAATATTGCTATTAAGCTAGTTACAATTTAAACTTGGAGGCAATCGGTTGACATATTGGCTCCTATCACTCTCTAAGAATAAGCCACCTCTAAGCTGTTCAAAATTCAGCCATGATGTTAAACTTCAATATCCTTATGCAAAATCTATTACTTATATTTAGTCCTCGAATTATCGTACTAATTTTCCTTGCTACTTTTCTTTAGTAAACATAAGCATTGGTGATGACCACCTTAAGCTCAAGTCAACCAAGTTTTGATCACGAGGAGGATTTTTTATTGATTCAGGTTTGGCATATTCTAAGTTCATGGATGATGGCACATATGATCAAATTGAGGAGGCATTTGAGTATCATTTTGATCAATTCAAACTCATTAAAGATTGGCACCCTTCGTTTAATGTGCACTATCAAAGTAATAGGAGGTTCAAGGATTAACCAAATATGAAATTCCATTTGGAGAATGAAAATAAGTTTATTGTGTAGTTGAGAGATATGTGATTCAACATTAAGATGAATCATTCTGTGTTATAATTTTACGCATAATAGATGTTAATAATGTTTTCGGGACATACCAACAATATAACTATCGAATTTCATTTGATAACATGAATGAAAACTATCCTATGTTCCAGTAGATTGCAGTCATGATATATAGCAAGAAGATTTGATAAAGAGTTTAAAGCATCTTCCTTCTAAAATTTATTGCATGGAGTCAATAAATGATATTGTTTATTATTATTAAAGACATGCTTGATTCATATTCCAAAAGAGAAAGTTAAAAATAGAGAAAAAAATAAATAAAAATTGTTATAATTTTCATTGTACATAAAAAATATATTAATAATAGAAGCATAATATATAAAGTAAAATTGAGTATAGAACCTTTTTGCAATTGTCGTAAGCAAGTAATTTTTATCAACTCATTTCTTATTACAAATAAAATAAGACATCAAATAACCTTTTTGTTAGGCTAATTAACATATCGACAATCCATTGATAGAATGTGCTTGTCTCCCTTCTCACCCCTTCTACAAAAGCCCTATGAGTTTTTAGTATTACTATGATGATCAATTCTCTCATCTCTACTACCTTTCATACACTCAACAAAATTGGTTTTAGTTTAGTCTCTCTCACCTAGAGTATTTTTAAGTCATACTAGCATATATTGTCAAGAGGGACATGTCATCTATTAACATAGAAACCAATTTTATTCTATATATGAGAGGTAGTAGAGATGAGAAAAACTTGACCATTAAATCGTCCTAATGCTAAAAACTGGTTTTAGTACTATTCATGCATGAAGTATCATTGAAGCTATTAAGGAAACAATAAACGGTAGGAGAAGATGAGAAAAGCTACATACACCATTGCCTCACAACTTTTCTTTATTTTTATTAATATTATTGTTTATGTTGGTGAATATCGCAAAGGTATTCCAAATAATTTTGATGCCTTAAATTTA
The DNA here is from genome assembly GCA_900491605.1 of Calamus simplicifolius. Classification (NCBI taxonomy): domain Eukaryota; kingdom Viridiplantae; phylum Streptophyta; class Magnoliopsida; order Arecales; family Arecaceae; genus Calamus; species Calamus simplicifolius. The sequence goes on along the minus strand of UESW01004586.1, from coordinate 289,585 downwards.
GCAAGGCGCTATTGCCAAGCTGCCCGAGTAAAACGTTAGTCATCCTTGGTTCCCTGTAGTCGCTTATTGTGTGATTTTGTAACCAACATGACCTTAGATGATGGTATGATGCTGATGAAGTTCACTGTCAAGGTCATGAGCCATCTCTTAGAAGCTATTACAATTGTAATGGCATTTATATTGCATGACTTAAATAAACGTTTTAACAGCGTTAACAGTCATTGCCTGATATTATCATTGGTCTAGGATATGCCAATTAATATTTTTATTTCATTACCTTGTAGAATATAGATTTAGTATTATAGTTAATCTTGAATATGCTTTGAGTATTTGAGAAATGTGATATCGTAACATAAATAACATTATATTTTAAGAGAAGATTCACATTAAACGCCAATCACTTATAACTACTATTAATGGCATGTTGGCTGTGGTACATTGTCATTATATGCTGTTGTCAAGCAATGCTATACAATTATATGAAAACATGGAGCAAGAAAACATCTTTCTACATTGCCTTCGATGCAGGATGATCTGCACCAAGCGTAGGATTTGTTCGTATGTGGGCTCCCGCATCTACGGTATGGGACCCATAAGTGGACCTTTGGCATGGGTCCATGCGTGAGCGAATTTTTATGCTTGGTGCAGGCCATTCTGCATCAAAGACAGTGTAGAAAGACTTTTTCATGAAGTAATCCATTTATATGAATGACCATCTTTTTCTATTACAAATACAAGGGTTCACAATAATGGATTGAAATTTATACATTCCAATAATATCCACAAACTGAAGTGTTGTTTCTGAACAAAATAGGAAGTTTTGATGCATGTTACTTTGGGACTCTTATTTTAATTTATTTTAAAATTATTTTTAATTAGGATAATGGTTGATATCTTAGTTCTAGTAAGTTTAGAATTTTATTTTTAAATATAATTTGATTCGAGCTAAAGTCACCCTATAGATAGGCATCTTATTAAAAGCAACAATTTAATTGTTGAAGTAAATTTTGGCTTGTCATTGATGCGAGATGATGATCTAACAAGAGGTGATTGGTGAAAAGCCATGACCCTCAATCACTCTTCAGATATATTGAAGATAATTAATCAAAGATCGTTATATGTCAAATCAATAGTTATATTCCCATGCAAGTTTGTTCACACCAAATTTGCTATTAGGCCCCCAAAACCCCCTTGATCCTCTACTAAATTCTTGGTGTTAGAATCTATTATTCCTCTAATCTTGCGCCAGAGCTTAAAAATCCTCTTGCCTTATTTCAACTTCTAGCATCAAAGTTTAAGATATCTCTAATCTTGCATCCCTCTGATCTTATACTAGATTTTGGATATCAAAGTTCAAGATCCCTCCTACGTTATGCCAATGTCCATGTCGATATGCAATGCGCCTTCTTAGCACACAGCAAGGTTGTGCACCAGATCTTGGCAAACTGTAGCGTCAATCCATATACCTCTACTTGCCAAAAATATCACTGGCACATGATACTTTAGTCTTAACATTATCCATTATGGGTAAAGATTACATAGGCAAATTCATGTATTTTGGCCAAATATAATTATTTTTGCTCGTTTTTAATTACTGTAGCTTTACATCAAGGATCTGCCTTAAGGTCATATCTTTTTGTATTAGTTATGAATGAATTAATCAAATATATTCAAATGATATTTCATAGTGTATGTTATTTGCAGATGATATAGTGTTAATTGATGAAACTAAATATAGAGTAAATGCTAAGCTAGAGATTTGGAGAAAGGCTTTAGAATCTAAAAGTTTTAAGATTAGTAGAACTAAAACTGAATACATAAAATGTAATTTTAGTGGGAGTAGAAATACAAATGAAGAAACGGTAAAGATTGCAAGCCAAGAGATATCAAGGAGTGAAAAAATTTGGTATTTAGGATCAATTATCCAGCAAGAAGGTAAAATAGGTGAAGATGTGAATCATAAGAGTTAAAATAGAATAGATTAAGTGAAGGGTGCTTTAGGAGTATTATATGATTGATGCATCCCATTAAAATTTTAAAAAATTCTATAAAATCGCGATTAGGCCAGCTATGTATATGGAATAGAGTGTTGGGCAATATTGAAACAATATGTGAATAAATTAAGTGTAACAGAAATGCGTATGTTAAGATGGATATGTGGTAAAATTTTAAAAGATAGAATTAGAAATAAACATATAAGAAAAATGATAAGAGTAGCCCCAATTGAAGATAAAATGAGACAAAATCAATTGCGATGGTTTAGACATATACAACGAGACCTTTAGATGCTCCAGTTAGAAAAATTGATCTTTTAATAATTCATGATAAGGATAGAAATAGACCTAAACTAACATGAACATAAATAATTAAAAAAGATATAACTATTTGTAATTTGAATGTCGACTTGATCCTGAATAGAGCATAGTGAAGGAAGCAGATTTATGTAGCCGACCCATATAGTTAAAAAAAGGCCTAGATGAGTTGAGTTGAGATAATTATCTTTGCTCCTTTCCCCAATTTTTCTTCATCCACTGTATGTAGTGACTACTAATACACCCTCTTATTTTTCATAACATGCTCTCTCTTCGCTTCCTTCTCGCATAAGGTACCTGTCTAAAATGCAAGTAGTGATTCTATGAATCAATTCTCTATACATATCACCATATCTTGCGCCTATTACCAACCACCAAGCATTGCATGCAAATGAATGTGCAGAATGGCAGTCAAGTTGATGGCTGTCGAACAGTTTGCCAATGCATTTGATCTGATTTGGGTTTTATATAAAGAATATAAAAATTAAGCGATACATAGCAAGCAATTAGGGTTGTTTCAAAGGATTCTGCAGAAAATTTCACCTCATTGAATTTGAAGAAAAGGACTGCTGCTTTTCTTTCCAAGAAAGTCTTCTGAAATTTTGAGTGTGCATCAACTTGTATCATGCTTTCATCCATTACCCATATGCATGCATCAACTAAGATAAATGCGTGCACTTATCTGAGGCTAGAGCAGAGCATTTTGCCGAAAGAGACAAACATGACCCTTTTCAGCACTTATGAAAATAAAATGGACCTTTTTGGCAAATTTCTTTGCTTAAATGCGTCAGGCATCTAAAATCAAATTAAATAACAAATTGTGCAAGTTACATGAGAAATTTCAATTCAGATAGCCTATGGTACGTTGAGGAATATCCAATGTTTAGGACTTCATATGCAGCACATGTTGCTTCTCCCTTAGTTCTATTTTTCTTACGAATTAATAATAACTTTTTGAAAGAAACAAATACGATAACAGGACCTATACAATAATTATTGATAACTTTGAAATGTCTTACTTTATACAAACTATTTCAGATTGATATAAGAGGAATTTCCTTACTGTAGCCGTTTGGGTTCATTGCCCAGCTAAGATATTTCTACACTCAAGAAAGCTTTAATAAACAAAATCAAGCGTAACATCATTTTTTTTTTTTTGAAAACAAGAAAAAAAAAAGAGAATTGCAGAAGAACCTGCAAAGCAACGGTACAAGATGGTAACCATAATGGCTTCCTAACAACGCTAAGAGAAAATGGCATCAACAAAGGCTTCAGCATCAAATGGTTGAAGATCATCCAACCCTTCACCAACACCCACAAATTTTACAGGTATACCAAGTTCATCCACAACACTAACCTGTAGTTAGAACCAAAAAAAAAATATTAAAAAAAAAACAGTTACTTCACCACTATGGAGGACCTAGATGGGAAATATGCCAAGAAAATTGTTCTGGTCAAATAAATCACATGATAGGAACATTTCATTAAAAAAAAGATACTGAAGCATACCACACAGCCACCACGAGCAGAACCATCTAACTTAGTCAAGATCAATCCAGTAAGTCCTACTACCTGTTGTGAAATTTTAAGAAAGTAATATGGTAAATTGTTTCTCATAAGCACAATCACACACATGATGCTGCCACAAGAATCATTATATGATTTGCAGTTTTGCAAGGAAGACTCAGCCAGTAAAAGAATAAAACTGCAAATATGAATTCTCATGCAGAAACACATGTGGCCACAGAAACCAAGGTTGAGCTATGCAAAACCACATAAAATCACCAAGGGTAAAGGACCAAAGTAACACCAGGACAATTCATGGAATTACAGATGACACAGAAACTATTATATATGTGACAGTGCACAAAAGGTGATCTTTCACAAGCAAGAAATTCAGAAAGGTTCGAGGACACAAAAACTAAAAGAGAAGTTTGATCAATTAATAAATAAATGGACCGTGATACGGCTAACCGTCTCCTCTGGGTGGTATTATCTTTTGCACGATTTCAAAAATAATGATGTGACAGCAAAACCCAGAAATGGAATCTTGGCTCCGGCCTCCAGCGACGGCCTTTGGCTCCGGCCTCCAGCAACGGCCTTTGGCTCCGGCCTCTGGCTCCGGCTTCCAGCAACGGCTCCGGTCCTAACTTGGTGCCTTTCTCGCATGCGCAATGACCCGCCTCAGGCAACAGATCCCGAGATTTTAGGTCTATTGCCCTGTACCTCGCTCACTGAAATCACGGGCAAGTGCTAGCACGCTCGGCAGTTACCGCTATAAGCGGCCCTCATCCAGCAACGGCTTAACCACTCGTCGTTCAAAGAAACTTATCCCAACGAGGAAGATTCGACGGTTCCAACGGAACGAAGTAAACGGGAACCCCCCAGATAGGTATAAGAGGATGACCCGAGCTCAATGCAAGGGGATCTCTCTCTCTATCTATCTCACTACTATAGAACTGTGCGACAAGTTTACTAACTTGAGCGTCGGAAGGTCCTTGCCGGGAACACCGGCCGGGGACTTCTTGCAGGGTTCCGAAGAAGAAAGACGACCCCTCCATTCCATTTGGAAGCCCACGACAAATCTCAGCATGCCCGTCGCTCATCACAGTTGATTTGTCCGCATCAGATTGGCGCGCCAGGAAGGGGGGCGTTCGCACGGGAGGAAGGCGAAGGTTCTCCCTGTGACCCCACCAATTCTGCAAGGAAGACGATGGTGACCACACGAGCATAGGAGGCTTCCTCCAGTCAAGCCGCGGAGCGCATTCCACGGGCTGAGCAATCGGAGGCCAACCTCCGTGTTCCGCCCCCTGCACGGATGAGCCAGCCTGACCGGCTTGAGGTTCTGGCTCACCAGGTCCAAGACCTGATGACAATGGTACGAGGACTGCAAGAACATTGTTTGGCTGCTGCACCTCAACCTCCTACGCCCAATGAAGGGGTACGGGGAACAGTCCAGTCTCACCAAGGCGGGACCCCACCCGAGGTCTCCCGTCACTCACCTCCTGAACCTCATCACCGAGAGGCCTCGAAGCGACGCGATCACCCTCTCGCCACTCCGGTCGTTCCCATCATTGGCCGGAGGAGAGAGAATCCAGACGGGTGCGTTCCCTACGTTGGCGATCTTCTTCGGCTCCCTCTTCTGATTCATCTCAAGACGGCACCCTCAGGAAGACTACCCGTCGGACCGAGCGTCGGCTCGATGAGTATCATCGACGACTGGAGGAGCTTAGCCGCCGGATCGCTAACCCTCACGAGACGGACTATGAGCATCGCCCCCCACTTTCTCGGCGCATCATGGAGGAACCGGTCCCGCCCCGCTTCCGTCTCCCCCAACTGGACCCGTACGATGGCACGACGGACCCACTGGACCACCTGAAGAGCTACAAGGTCCTCATGCAGGTCCAGGGAGCGACGACTCCCTTTTATGTGTCGCCTTTCCAGCCACCCTTCGCAAGGCAGCACGTGCATGGTATTCCCGCCTGCCTCCACGTAGCATCAATTCGTTCCGACAACTCGAGCGATCTTTCCTGGCCCACTTTGATGCGTGCCGGAAGATCCCACGAGTGGCTGATAGCCTATTCGCGGTCCAGCAGAGGAGTGGCGAGACCTTGAAGGACTTTGTCGCTCGGTTTAAGGAAGCAGCATTGGAGGTGTACAACCTAGATGATTCTGTAGCCACTTTGGCATTAAAACGAGGACTTCGTCCCTCCAGGTTTGCCTATTCCCTGGACAAGAAGCCTCCGAGTTCTTATGCCGAACTTCTGAGTCGAGCACAGAAATACATCCGCGCCGACGAGGCGGATTCTTCCAGAGGGAAGCTGACAAGAACACCAGTAAGAAACCACCGCCTACTGATCATGCTGGAGCATGACCCCGGAAGACCGAGCCTCCTCACCGTCCAGATCGCCGACCACAGACACTTATTTCCAAGGAGCAATTCACTCCCCTCGTGGCTCCTATATCTCACATTCTACTAAGATCGAGGAGGAACCTTATTTCAAGCGTCGGCTCCCTTGAAATCTGGGACCCCCGCAACAAGGAGTTTTACTGCCGGTACCACCAAGACTATGGTCACGACACCGAGGACTGCCGTCATCTGAAGAAAGCCATTGAGGAGCTGGTTCAGCAGGGTCACTTGGGCAAATTCATTCGAAGGGGAAACCTTTCCACTTCAGGTCCGTCGGTGCCTCCGACACTTCTGACCGGCGTGGACAATGCTCCAACGGAGAAGACCATAGCTATGATTTCCTGGGAGGGCAGGTGGCAATTCAAAAAGGCAGCGAGAGGGAATAGATTCTGTAATTCCTTTCTTTGGAAATGATTTAGATGAGGTAGTTAATAAGCATGACGACAGCGTCATTGTGTCCATGACTATAGCCAAACATCATGTAAAAAGAATTTTAGTTGATAGTGGGAGTTCGATGGATGTTTTGAGCTACGAGGCTTTTGTTCGGATGAATCTGTCAAGTCTTCCCTCCGACCCGTCGCCGCGCCTCTAATGGGCTTTACTGGAGACTCGGTGAGCGTTGAGGGAGAGATCGCCCTCCCAGTCACGGCTGAACCCCTCCATGTCAAAGCACCATGGTTATAAATTTCTTGGTGGTCGGGTCCCGCTGGCTTATAACGCTATATTAGGGAGACTACGATTGAATTTGCTAGATGCCGTGATCTCACTAAGAGATTATTGGTAAGGTTCCCCACCGACGAAGGAGTCGGAGAGATGAAAGGGGAGCAAAGCCCGCCACCGCTTTGCTATCATTTGTTTCCCAGCCCACTGGAAGCGGCGTCGGTAATAGCCTCTGAGCCGCTCGATCCCCGGGAACTAGAAAGGAGGGAAGAGCCAGCCGAACACCTCCTGACCCTCCCCTTGGGGGATGACCCGGCAAGGACTGTCCAGATGGGGGCGTTGCTTCCAGAAGAGGCACGTGATAGACTTCTCACTTTCCTGCGTGCCAACACCGATGCCTTTGCATGGTCGTCCTCAGACAGGCCGGGCGTCCCCAAGGAAGTGATCACCCATCGGCTCAACCTCAGGCCAGAGTGTCGGCCAGTCCGACAGAAGAAAAGAAACTTCGCTCCAGATAGACAGAAAGCTATCGACGAAGAAGTTCGCAAGTTAACGGCTGCAGACCATATTCGGGAGGTTCATTACCCCGAATGGTTAGCCAACGTGGTGATGGTCCATAAGACCAATGGGGGCTGGAGAATGTGCGTGGATTTCACCGATCTCAACAAAGGATGCCCTAAGGATAGCTTTCCCCTGCCCCGGATCGATCAATTGGTGAATGCTACATCCGATCATGAGGTCCTTAGCTTCATGGATGCTTTCTCTGGGTACAACCAGATCAGGATGAATCCGACGGATGAAGAAGCTACCTCCTTCATAACTGAGAAGGGGTTGTACTGCTACAGGGTAATGCCTTTTGGGCTAAAGAACGCAGGAGCCACCTACCAAAGGCTGATGAACAAAGTCTTCGAAGGCCAGATAGGGCGCAACATGGAAGTGTAGGTGGATGACATGTTGACAAAGAGCATCCACGCCACCGATCATATCGCGGACTTAACGGAGACTTTTGACAACCTTCGTCGGTACCAGATGAAGCTGAACCCACGCAAGTGTGCATTTAGGGTGACAGCCAGAAAGTTCTTGGGTTTCATGGTAACCCGGCGGGGGATCGAGGCAAACCAGGACAAAGTTCAAGCCATCTTGGACATGAGGCCTCCCACCAACAAGAAGGAAATACAGCGCCTGATGGGAAGAGTGACCGCCTTAAGTCGCTTCCTGTCCAAGTCTGCTGAAAGATGCCTACCTTTCTTCAAGGCGCTCCGCAAGGTCAATGAATTCGAATGGACGAAAGAATGTCAAGAGGCGTTCGAGGGGTTAAAGGAATTCTTATCTACCCCACCGCTGCTAGCCAAGCCAACAGGTGGAGAAGAACTCCTACTATACCTTGCGGCCTCTCCTGAAGCCGTTAGTTATGTGCTGATCCGCGTGGACACCAATGGCACGCAAAAGCCAGTATACTACACAAGCAAGGTGCTCCATGATGCAGAGACCAGGTACTCGAAGATGGAGAAGATTATCTTCGCGTTGATCGTGGTGATCACAGACCAACCTCTGAAGACAGTTCTCGCTCGCCCGGATACTTCCGACCGACTGGCAAAGTGGGCGCTTAAGTTGGGGAAATTCGATCTGTCTTTTCGCCCCCGGTCGGCCATGAAATCTCAAGTCTTGGCGGATTTTTTGATCGAATGCACTTGGGGAGAGGAGCAACCTGAAGAACCTTCTACAAACCCCCAGCCTCTCGGAACCAGTGATGATGAATGGGTCCTCCATGTAGACGGGCCGTCGAATTCTCAAGGGAGCAGAGCAGGCCTCATCTTGGCCAACTCGGATGGAGTTGTAACCGAGTGCGCACTCCGCTTCCTCTTTCCAGCCACTAATAATCAGGCAGAATATGAGGCTCTGTTGTCTGGGATGAGATTAGCTTAAGAGCTTGGGGTGAAACGCCTTAGGGCGTTCACTGACTCCCAACTGGTCGCTGGCCAAATCGCAGGGGAATATGAAGCAAGGGATCCCATCATGTCCCGCTACTTAAGTATGGTGCAATCGCTAGCTTCTCCCTTAGCTTACTTTAACGTCAACTACATCCCTCGACAGGAGAATGCTAGAGCCGACGCCTTATCTCATCTTGCCACCTCAGCTGATGGGATGCTGGGAAGAGCTTATGTAGAGCACTTAGAAGCTCCGAGTATTGACGCATCAAGAGAAACTCTACCAGTTGAGCAGGAGCCTTCCTGGATGGATGCCTATGTCCGGTACTTTACCAAGGGTACCCTTCCAAAAGACCCTGCCGAAGCCAGGAAACTTAAAAGACGGGCCCTGAAATTTTTCATAACGGAGGGAAAGCTCTATCGGAGGTCGTTCTCATACCCAGTTCTCAGATGTGTCGGCCCCACCGAAGCTAATTATATCCTGCGAGAGATACATGAAGGTATATGTGGAAGCCATCTGGGGGGCAGAGCTCTTGCCTACAAAGCCCTACGGCAGGAGTATTACTGGCTGACAATGAAGGAGGACGCATCCGAACTTGTTAAGAGGTGTGATAGCTGCCAGCGCCATGCCAACATTCAATATCAACCGGCGTCCCAGCTGACCCCCCTGGCCACACCCTGGCCCTTCGCCCAGTGGGGGATGGACATCCTGGGACCATTCCCTCCAGCCTCCGGACAACGCAAGTTCCTAGTGGTGGCAGTTGATCATTTCACCAAGTGGATCGAGGCGGAGGCTCTCGCTAAGATCACGGAGGGCAAAATAAGGTCTTTCTTCTGGAAGTCTGTGGTGTGCCGGTTCGGGCTACCGCACACCCTCGTTACTGACAACGGCCGACAGTTTGACAACACGGCCTTCCGAGAATTCTGCGTTGGCCTGGGCATCCATCATTGATTTACCTCCATGGGGCACCCCCAGACCAACGGCGCAGCCGAGGTGACCAATCGCATCATCCTCCAAGGGCTCAGGGCTCGGTTAGATGGCTGCAAAGGGCGCTGGAGAAACTCCCCAGTGTACTGTGGGCCTACCACACAACGCCGCGAGCCCCTACTGGGAAAACTCCTTTCAGCCTGGTCTTTGGGACCGAAGCAGTCATTCCGGTGGAGATAGAAGTTCCCAGTCCCCAGACAGAATTATACCACGAAGAAAGCAACTCAAACCAGCTGCGAGCCGATCTAGATTTAGTGAAGGAATTGGGAGACCAAGCGCAGCTTTGCATGGCGGCTTTCCGTCAGCGAGCGGCCAAATACTATAATGCTCGAGTACGATCCAAGACGTTTCGCTCCGAAGATCTCGTTCTGCGAAGAGCTGAAGTATCAAAGCCAACAGAGGGGGGCAAGCTGGCACCGAAATGGGAAGGACCATATCATGTCAAGGAGGTACTTCACCATGGGGCATACAAAGTTGAAGAGCTAGATGGGAAACCGCTTCCTCGTACCTGGAATGCTGACAATTTACGCTGGTATTATCAGTAAGGTGCTATCTTCATTAATTTGAATCTACTTGGCAAATTGTTGTTCGAAATGTTTGCGTTATTTTTGGAGTGAGTATGCTCGCCAACAAAGACCGGCCCCGCGTCGGCACTAAAGATTGGCTCCGCATCGGCAACTAAAGACCGGCTCCGCGTCGACGTTAAAGACCGGCTCCGCGTCGGCAACTAAAGACCGTCTCCGCGTCGGCAACTAAAGACCGGCTCTCCGCGTCGGCACTAAAGACCGGCTCTCCGCGTCGGCAACTAAAGACCGGCTCTCCGCGTCGGCACTAAAGACCGGCCCTGCATCGGCAACTAAAGACCAGCTCTCCGTGTCGGCAACTAAAGACCGACTCTCCGCGTCGGCACTAAAGACCGGCCCCGCGTCGGCAACTAAAGACCGGCTCTCCGCGTCGGCACTAAAGACCGGTCCCGCGTCGGCAACTAAAGACCGGCTCTTCACGTCGGCACTAAAGACCGGCTCCGCGTCGGCAACTAAAGACCGGCCCCGCATCGGCAACTAAAGGCCAGCTCTCCGCGTTGGCAACTAAAGACCGGCCCCGCGTCGACAACTAAAGACCGGCTCTCCGTGTCGACACTAAAGACCGGCCCCGTGTCAGCAACTAAAGACCGGCTCCGCGTCGGCGCTAAAGACCGGCCCCGCGTCGGCAACTAAAGACCGGCTCTCCGCGTCGGCAACTAAAGACCGGCTCTCCGCGTCGGCAGCTAAAGACCGGCTCTCCGCGTCGGCGCTAAAGACCGGCTCTCCGCGTCGGCAATTAAGGCCGGTGCCCCATGTCGGAACCAAAGACCGGCTCCCTGCGTCGGTAATTAGGGACAACGTTTCGGCGAACAATCCCATTTCGCGCGACATATCTAACGAGGCAGTAAGCGTTCCATGGCTTCGCGCCTGCACGAGCAAGGTCTTGTACTACCTACTGTTCTCGACTGTGGCCTCTACGACCGAAATTGGTCCCGCATCAGTTTCCTAACAGGAGGAGTCGTATTTTTCAGCCATTGGTTGGTGATTCGCGACAACTCACACAGCTAAAACTGATTATGACCAAAGGCACGCGATGAGGGTTAAAATATTCATTGATGGCTAAAGGTTTACAAAATTGCCGATCTGAGTCGGGCTTGGAGCAATACAAAAAAAAAACTACTAAGGGTCATTTGGGGCTGGGTCATCGTCTTCGGGGACATCATCTGGCTCTAGCCCTTCAATATCCTCGAGGTCGTAGAGTTCTTGGATTTTTTCCTTGCAGTCTTGGAAGCCGGCATCGTAAGCAAACGCCGTCGATTCGGCTAGCTCCTTATTAAAGGCTTTAGACTTCTTGAAATCCTCTACGGCCTTTGCAGCTCTTTTCTCCGCCTCGATGGCCTCCCTCTTGGCCTCAGTCACCGCCGCCTCCAAGTCGGCAATCTTAGCGTCGGACTGGCGGGCGACCTCTTTGGCTGCGTCTATTTCAATGGAGGCGGAATCCAATCGAGTCTTCAAAATGCACATCTCTGATTCCACTACCTCCAGCCTCTCCTCAGCCCTTTTTTGCTTCTCTTCGGCCACCTAGGCATTATCCAGCTCATTGGCCGCACGACGCTGGGCAACTTCCAGGGCGTACTTTGCCTTCTCAGCTCTCAGCCGAATGGCTTCAACTTCGCCCTTTAAGGTGGCCCGGGTATCCTCCAAGGCCATCTTTGCCCTTTCTGCCCTAGCCTGGAGTGATAGCATCTCCTCCCGCGACTGGTTGAGAATAGCATCACTCAGGGTTCAAAGTTCCCTCGTGGCGATCAGAGAGTTCAGGGCCTAAATGGAATGTCAATGTTAAAAAGCAAAATAAAACAAACAAAACAAAGAGGAAAAATGATAATGGGGCAAAGGTTCACCCAAAGATGTGCCACAGACGCCTCGCGAAAGAAAGTGGCTCTCCCTTGATGCCGGAGAAACTTCTGCACCTCTACCACAGATGCTTCATCTAAGGCCCGCTCGGCCCAGCGGCTGTGGTTCGCCAAAAGTGATTAGAAAGAAGGGTCGACGCCCCTCCTTTCCCTTGGCACGGGGGCCGCGGAGGAGGATTCCGCCTCCGACTCTGCTGCCTCCGGCCCCTTGGCTGGTGGAGGCGCTTCGGTTGTTGTCCCTACGGGGGGCAGGATAGCTGTGGGAGTTGGCCCTATCATTGCGGGGACCTGCTCCGTCTCCACGGCTTCGAACGGGGGTGACGGCGCTTTTGCGACCTGCTCTGGAGAAGGATCGAGCAGGATGACAGGAGCTGGAACTGAAGGTGAACTTCTTTCTCCCAGTTGGTTCCGCCCGACTTCCTCGCCGGCCTTGGCCCTTACCGTGTCTTTCTTGGCGGGCTCGTCGACTGGGGCTCTGGCTGCCTCGCACACGTGCGGGGATTCTACAACTTTGGCCCTTTTAACATCGGCCTTCCCAGCGTCGGCCCTTCTAGTGTCGACCTTCTTCAAAACCTTAGCGCGCAAGGGCTTCACAACTCTAGCCCCTCCAGCGTCGGCCCTCCCCGCGTCGGCCCTCCTTGGGATTTTAGCAACGGCCCTCCTTTCAACAAGGGAATCATTCCCCATTGCCTTCCTCTTCTTAGTGGCCGCCTGCCTGAGCTCGCGAAGCGATGGCGTCATCACTATAAAGGCGGGAGATGAATTAAAAAAAAAGGGAAGAAGAGAGAAGAAAGAAGGAAAAAGGTGAGTAATCAAGTGCTCACCACCCGAAGGAATTAAGCCGGCAAGACGAAGGTTTTCATCGACCAGAAGCTTATTGCATCGAGGGACATCGGCAGTCAGAAGCTGCCCGAATGCCATTCGATCTCTTGGGAGGATGGAAGAATCCCTATTGGCATCAATGTTGGGTGTCCCCCAGCTTCCGCGCACCCCATCGATATCAGCAAAAAAGAACTTATCCTTCCACCCTTTAACGGAGGTGGGAAGGTATAACTTAAGGATCCTATTAGACCTAGGAGTGAAGGACCACCAACCTGATTGCTTGCGGAGGGTATAAAAACTGCGGAATAAGGATATGCTGGCCTCTATGCCTTACAGGTGACAGAGAACCAGAAAGCCGACGATGGTTCGGATCGAGTTAGGAACTAACTGGGAAGGTGTTAGATAATATCGGTCCAGAAGATTGAGAATGAAGGGGTGGATAGGTAGTCGAAGTCCGGCCTTAAAGAAGGCTCCGTAAAAGGCAACTCTTCCGGGACGGGAAGAGGTTACCCTGTCATCAGGAGCAGGATAGAACAGACGAAGGTTTGGCGGAAAACTATACTTGGCTTTCAGATTTACTATGTTTTGAGCAGACATAGTGGAAGCAGTCCCTTCGGAGGACTCCTTGACAGCGCTGGAAGGACCAGCAGCTGTCGGACGGCTCCGGACGGAAGTCTGCCCGCCGGTCAGATGACTCTCGGCTACGGGGCGTCTGACCGGCCGTCGTTCCGGCAAGGAGTGATTGGAGGAGGGGGTAGACCATTGGCTTGATAAGGAAGTAGAAGTTTGAGGAGTGGGGGAACGCCCCCCGAAATTGAAAATAGAACAAGAAGGCGAGGAAGCCATGGAGACTAACCTGGAAAACTTGAGCTAGGATCGAAGGAGTACGAGAAGAGAACAAGCACGGGAGGCAGACGGACGCTTGCAGACTCAAGAGGAAGCAGTAGCGTAAGAAAAGGGAGGATGGGAGGATAAGGATGATTTTTTCCTCTTATAGCCCCATTTCAAATCATCCCATGGCCGTCCGTTTTGGCCATGTGTCCACCTTCAAATGGAAGGCGCTTCGGCGGCCTACCGGCGCAAAAATACGAAAAGCTCCACCAATAGAGAGATGGCGATGGCCTTACCACAATGATGACGCTCGCCTTTTTACGACTCACTACTCGAGGGAAATCCTCTCCAATCCCAACAGCCCGGACAGACGAAATGATGGCGCGAACGTTGGCCGCCCAGTGGATATTAACACCCCTTTCGCAGGTGATTATGCGCTCACTCATCTCAAGGGCGGGGGGCATCTGATACGGCTGACCGTCTCCTCTGGGTAGTATTATCTTTTGCACGATTTTCGAAAATAATGATGTGACAGCAAAACCCAGAAATGGAATCTTGGCTTCGGCCTCCAGCGACGGCCTTTGGCTCCGACCTCCAGCTCCGGCTTCCAGCTCCGGCCTTTGGCTCCGGCCTCCAGCTCCGGCCTCCAGCTCCGGCTTCCAGCAACGGCTCCGGTCCTAACTTGGTGCCTTTCTCGCATGCGCAATGACCCGCCTCAGGCAACAGATCCCGAGATTCGAGGTCTATTGCCGTGTACCTCGCTCACTGAAATCACGGGCAAGTGCTAGCACGCTCGGCAGTTACCGCTATAAGCGGCCCTCATCTAGCAACGGCTTAACCACTCGCCGTTCAAAGAAACTTATCCCAACGAGAAAGATATGACGATTCCAACGGAACGAAGTAAACGGGACCCCCCCCCAGACATGTATAAGAGGATGACCCGAGCTCAATGCAAGGGGATCTCTCTCTCTCCCTATCTATCTCACTACTATAGAACTGTGCGATAAGTTTACTAACTTGAGCGTCGGAGGGTCCTTGCCGGGAACACCGGCCGGAGACTTCTTGCAGGGTTCCGAAGAAGGAAGACGACCCCTCCATTCCATTTGGAAGCCCACGATAAATCTCAGCATGCCCATCGCTCATCACGGTTGATTTGTCCGCATCAGACCGTAACCAATGGTTGAGTGAAATTTTTAAAAAGGCAACGCAAGCTTTAATTGACCTATAAAGCAAGTGGATATGTTCAAAATCCAAAAGCAGGAATACATTACATAAGGTTTTCAATATTCCAAACCGAGATGTCGTGGTGACATGATCTAAAACTAACCTAATGATGTTGATTTCAAAATGCCAGATGCAAAATCTGGTGAAATTGTACAAACTAGACAAGAAAGTTGAAAATGATCAAGGTCATCAAGTAGAAGCAAACCAAACGAGTCGAGGAACACTGGAACCCATTAGCCATAGACATGGAACCAAAATGGATTGCCAAGAAAAAAGAATGATACAACCCCAAACATTGTCCCATGCAATAATGATTCTTAAATCAAAAGGAATCAAGCATGCACACTTTATGAGCCATGACAATCTGAAGGCCAACTAAGTAGGGATTGGGAAAAAAGCCACAATAATTCTAGATAGGGTTTGCTCCAGCACGAGAGGGATAAAAATGATAAAAAAGATATCCTGGTTATTGGTGATTGAAGATCCATAAATCTGATACAAATTATCAGAACAAGGTTCAATGGTTACAATAATGGTTGGAAAGTTGAGTCAGTATTTCCAACTCTACCTGCTTGGAAACATATATGGGTTTCCCCTAATGCAGCCAACTCTCGGGCAGCCCAATCCAAACTATTTTACCTAACTCCACTTAGGATTTGGAATGTCCATGGTTACCCAACCCTAAAACTTCATTTTGATGGCCGCTATTGAATCATGGGCTGGGAGATGGATGGATTCCATCAACGGTAAGGAAAAAGAATGATTCATGCCTTACTTGAACACTTGTGAATAATGAAACACATCATGCATGTATCTTTCTGTTGGTGTTAGAAGCCTCTATTTATACTTGGGTGTGTAGAAACTTAACTTGTTGGTGTTGTACATGAGATGTTTGAATGATATTGTATGCCTGAAAAAATATAAAGAAATAATTTTTTTTAGTTCAAATATCTGCCACTGATCTAGTGGAAAAGGTTTCTTTGTTTACAAATGAGATTAAATAACCATTGGACCCATGTGACAATCCAAACCAAAACATAGTATGCCATGTTTAGCACATGACAAACCTGGCCTGACCTGTATGAGATTGTGGGTCAAAAATTTCCCACGACTCTGAGTGACCTGTGTGGTCAACTTACAGTTTGGGTCCAGTTCAAAACCTTGAACTGAAAACTAAAGTGGTCTGACCACTTTAGTTGTCATAGTTATACAGTTTGCAGGCCTAGTTGCATGTCAGATATCCATTTTGGGCACTTAGCTATCATAGTTAAACTGTTGATGTCTTACAAGCAAAAGCATGCAGTCTAAGACAATAGAATACAATTTACTAGGCAATGATAGTTCACAAGTTAACAAGTTCGATAAAGATAACTTCAAAAAAAAAAATCAACATAAAATTCCATGGTTTACAATCACGCAGACATATATTGTAAAAACATGTGCAAGAATTATATATTAGACATCCATAGCATGATGTGTCCATGATCTTGTAGGCTAGCATGATAATGCAAGTTTGCCAAAGTAAAACATAATAAGCATGCATGCAATATGTCATTCATTATTAAATCAGATAGTACATGTATAATTTGTTTGTCCATCTGAAAACATGTTAAAAAGAAAGCAAGACTAAATACTATATTGGACACACGTGTGTATGTATGTATATACAAAAGAAAGCCCATATGATAAGGACTTAAAAATCAGGAGAGCAAAAGCAATAAACGGAATGAAATTTAAGTGAATATAAATGTAACAAGAGATAACACAGTGACTAGTTTTTTAATCCAATATACAAAATGCTAAACAAGTAGATATGCACAAAAGCCGGAACCATACTTAGATGAAGTGAAGAGGTGCTATTGTGGTATTATGAGATACAGAAATGCATAAAAACCTAGAGCAGGAAAAAATATAAAACAACAATAAAGTCTACAGTATTGTACAGCTTGTTGACCAATATAATGAGTATAAGAAAACAAGTTGAATGTAGAAATTTAAGAATGTTGAGATGAATATGTGGAAACTATGAAGGATACAATGAAAAATTAGTATATTAAAGGAGCAGTTGGAGTTGCACCAATTCAACAAAGTGATGGAGATTAGATTGAAAATGGTATAGACACGTAAAATAGCAATCCAAAAGGGCACCAGTAAGGAGGCGTGATTTTATTTAAATTTTGTTGAAGGATGTAGTAAGAGGGGAGAAGACCTAAGGTAACATGGAAATTAAGGGGAGCAAGACCTAAGGTAACAAGGAAATTATGAGGAAAAAAATAGAAAAGCTTGAAATAACATCAAAGACAGCCCTAAATATAAATGCTTGGCAAATGAGGACACACAATTCTTAATTGTCAGGATTGTTATATAGCATCTAAAAGAGAAAGGATGTAGAAGGTTACTTCATTAAACTCTCTTGCTTGTTGCAGCATATTCAAACCAGTTGTCCCATCTAGAACCTGCAAGATCTCCTGAAAAAAAATGCAAAAGAAGCTTGAGTGATTCATCACATAAAGTCAGCTAAGAAGTGTTTTTTTAACATAAACTAATTAGTTGACAGAGTAATCCATTGATTTGTTTTAGACCAATTGTCATTGAATATGCCGGCTAGCAGGCGATGAATTTGGCATCTGTAAAAAAACTAAAAGCAAAAACATCTCTTTTATTAAAAGCCAAAGCCTTTAGTGGCTCGACAAACCCCTTGTAACCATATATTTTTCTGGTTAGACTCTACTATTGTGGCGCTCCCGCAATTTATTTTGGGGGAAGCCCACTGGTTCACAACCATCAATCCTCCTCTTGAATAAAATGTGTATCTCATATACAAATTTAGTAATAGTGAAGACAGATTTTTATGCTTAATGGTAAATACCAGATAACTGAGTTATAAAGGAGTATAACTACTTACAGGATGTACTGATGAAAATCGCTCAAGGGCTAGAACAGGGACACAGATCAAAATGCTTACAAAAGAAATATCTGCCATACATGATACATCATTTAGATTATTGTTATCCTATCCAAGGTACTGACCATCATACTTTAATAATACATGCACATGTAGTAGTTGACTTCTACATACTCAACTCAACTCATCTAAGACTTTTTCCAATTACATGGGGTTGGCTACAAGAATCTGCTTCCTCCACTCTGCTCTATTCAGGACTAAGTTGATTTCTACATATGGTAGTTAATTTCTCTCCATGAATGATGACTTGTATTGTTACATTTCCAACTCCATCTCCCCATGTAACAGATAAACAAATTGGTGGTCAATATCAATCCACTGAGTCAATAGTACATGATTTTATATGATTACAATGTGAGATATCTTTTACAGTAGTACCCATATTAGTATTAAACAAAACAAAATATCAGAAACAAAATACAACCATGCAAAATAAATTTTCATGTTTCTGTCTTGCAACCCTATGTCCAGGATGTGCAAAAGATCTCTTACTATCTTAGTCCACACTTAGATCTCTTTGTCATTTGTTCCAAGATAAGTTCAGGACTATGAAAGTCAGTATTTACATGGGATCAGAGGACATTGGCTGTTTAACACAAGGTTTTAAATCACGTGGGATGAAACTTAGCCAGTTGGATAACCTTTCAAAAGTCCTCACCAACTTAGCCGGTTGGCCTTATTAAGAGAGAAAAGGTTATTGTCTAGACAATTGAATGGCAATTTTAGAGCGTATGGGTTGTTATCATACATTGGGAGCACCAGGCATAACTTTAGCAATAGCTTTCTTGCACAAAACCAACTCTTCCATGAGGCTGTAATTTGTGTGAAGACCTGAGACAATTTTTGGAGAGTCAAGAGAGAGGATTAGAAGAAGAAGCAGAAACAGAAGAAGAAGAAGAAGAAGAGGAGGAGAAGAAGATACGGACGTCCAGATGTATCACATAAAACTACATCATACTTTTGCTCCTTCCCTCTTTTTACAGCCTGTGAAAGAACTATCCAAGAAGTGGCTTCAAATGGCAATATATACATATCTTGTCACAGGAACTATTACAGAAGAAAAATAATATACAATATCATGGTGCACCCGTAGGTCATACCTGACTGGGCTTTGACCTTCTCACCCTCAGCTATAACTATCTCTGATCCGGCTCTCTCAGCCCATACCTCCAACTGCTCACTAGCAGCTGCTCTAAAGGTATCACCAGCTGCCATAAGTACCTGAATCAAAATGGCACAAAAAAGGAAAAATGTTTAAGTGTCTCGGTAACTGCTCCTCTGTAAGATTCAGGGAACAAATTGAATTCAACTATAGAAGCAAAAAAGCTGAGGAAAAAATTAAAAATCCTCCATTCAGCTATGAATTTGAGTTGACACGTGAGGTCTTTAACATCGCAAGCACCAAAACTAACAACTGCAAAGATATGCATGAAGTTTTATTCTGGATGGTTGCATCTCAAGCTAACAGGCTGCAAAAGTTATTATGCATATTTAAAAATCAGGCATACTTTAGAATGCTCTTTCTTCAATGTATTTTGGCAATTTTGCAGTTTTTAGTCCATGACAAACTTTACTAAAGCCACACAAATCTATACACTTTCTTTAAATAACAAGCCCAACCAAACCAGAGTAGAACAAAAGAAAAGTTAAACAGAGTTACCATCTTTAGAAATCAAGCCCTCACAGCCTTTGTGCAATGGATAAATGTTTCAACAGACATTTTTCAGAATCAAAATACTGTACTTTGAAAGCCTAACCAATTTAAAGCCTAGAATGACTGCATGTAAATAGGGTTGTCAGACAAGTGCGTGGTTCATGAGGAGCTCATTTTTGGCTTAAAATTCAGCTTGATAAGGGCTTGCTCAATTAGCAAGCAGGCATGCTTGGAAATTTCCCATTTTGTTCATGTTTGGCTTGAATAAGCTCAAATATAAATAAAATGATAAAAACTAATTTTTGCTTTTAGTTATTATAAACAATTTTTTTAAAAAAAATTTGTTTCTGCATCTAGTGATATATTGTAGAGATATTACCTAATGAAATATGCATCTCGCCTATTCAATCGGGTATTACCACCTCCAAATATATCAAAGAACAGCAAATCTAACGGCCCCACTAAATCCCTTATATGAGCCGTCTAAGAAGCACAGACACAGAAACAGGGTACGGATATGACATGATAAGGATAATCCATAGGGCCAACTTTGAAAAACCAAGATACAATATGGCTAGGATAATAACTGTTTCAAATGTATCTGTAAATTGTATCTATATATAAATTATAAATATATTACATAATGAAATCCGCATCCCAGCTATTCAGTTAGGATATAATAGTTCAAACATGTATAAACAGCCCAGTGGTACCTTATACTCTAATAGCCACACTAAATCCCTTATATGAGCCATCTATGAAGCGCAAATGTGAAAATGTAATATGGATATGACATTACAGATACGCCAATATGACCAATTTTGAAAAAGTAGAATAAGGATATAACAATTTCAAATGTATCTACAAATTGTATTTATATATAAACTAATGAAGGCTTCATGATAGTGATTAGTATACAAGATCTAAATCAATATTTCCATCAACCAAAATGTATCGGATGGTAAGGGAAACAAGTTTGGAAGACCCACAAGACAAAATTTGAGCACATCCTTTTTACATTCAACGAGATTTAATTAACTAAGATTGCTCACTTAAACAGCAGAGAGTGAAAAAAGAGTAAATAGTTAATCATGAATTCACACTTGAAAATTACAAGTTCTTCCCTTATTTGCTGATGAAGTCTCAAAACTATAAGAAGTGAAATAAGTAAAAGGACAGGAAACCTTGAAACTTTGCTACTTCCCTACTATCTCTTACTACAAGAATACAAGTTTTTTCCCTCAAAAAGCAAGGGTCAAAATTTTTGCTTCTAGAAATAATGCTAAAAAAATCAACTATAAATAAACTAGAAGAAAATGGTAAAATGGTCAAACAAGCCCCATATCTACATAAATTCAAATCTAAGCCAAGAAAATTAGCAATAAATTAAATCCCTTCCCACCTAAATTGCATTTGTTAGAATCATATTTTTGCCACACCCCTAAGTAGAAGCAAAGAACACTGCTACAAGTGATGGGTATGACCATTTGGCTAATTGGTCCTTCATTGTAATGAGGCTAGGAGGAAACCTGGAAAATTTGTGTGAGAATAAGATTGGAGCTTGGGTTATTAATATGCAACACTCGATGACTTTACCATCTAAGCCAATTGACATTCTCTATTGGTTTTTATTTATTAAGTAGTTATATACTTTTTTTTTTAATATTTGCTAACCAACTTGTTGATCCAAAAAGCTTATACCTTTTTCCTGCAATAAAAAAGAGCTATTCGTGGCATGATCATAATGACAATTGCTATTTTGAGCTGCTATATTTTCCTTTTCCATGGCATTTAGGCTCAAACACTTTTAGTTGCTTAGAAGTGTTATAAAGTAAGTAGCGTTTTGTTAAAAATGCTACTACCATGTCCATATTTTGTGGCATTATTTTAGTATCACTTAAAAATACTAGAAAATAACACATTGCCCTGCATTTATGATAAATAGTTAGGTTAGTTTGAAGCACATCTTTGTTTTTCCTATCAATAAACCAAAAACATTCTCTATCTTCCTACGAATTTGGCCAAACATCTTAATTACTTATCCAATCAGATTTTATATTAAAAATATATTAAAATTATATATTATTTAAATTTATATATTACATACCATTGTTACATTTTAATTGCAGCATAAATTAAATTTTCTATATTTTAAAAAACTTGTTAGAAAAAAAATTACATACATATATAAGAATATGTTGAAGTTATTGATATTTTTAAATATTTTAAATAAAATAATCTTCAAAATATCATAAAGAATAAAATGAAGTTATTCATTTCTCATTTTTATCAAAAGGAAAAGAATTTATTTTTTTTATAAAAATATTAAAATATGAAATATCACAACATATTTCAAATGAGTACATATTTATATATAAAGTGAATAAGTGTGGACATGGAAAATGTCTCAATAGCACTAGGCCTGATCTTACATTAGTGACAAATTTGTAAGCTGAGGATTCCTTGTGAAGACTTAGTAAATTATGCTTTTGAGGACTTTGTACAAATATTCTAAGTGAGAGCATGAATTGAGAGGACCAAAGCTCGCCTTGATACCAAGGCTTTTAAAATTAAAGATGCACCAGAACTGTTACAAATATATTAACTTAAAAGAGAAAAGAGCTATGTATGGTCACCTTGAAATCAAGAAAATAGCTGGAAAGGTCCCATGATACATGCTAATTAATGGAATTGGAAGCTTTGATGTAGTAGATGTTACAGATTAATGTCAATGATAATAATTTGTGATAATTAATTTTCTCCCTGTATTAATAGCAGTTCAATCATTTGAAACACATGCTACTGGTCTTTGCAAGAAAGGTGACTATCAAAAAGACTCCATCCTACAGTTTAAAGTTAAGGAATGATTGGTAGAAACATCTACCATAAACCACCATCAATTGATTCAAACTTTGGAGGTTAGCATGTTAACTATGAATTGTCCATGTTGAAACAGGAGACACATTGACTCTTGCAACTTAAAGTTCTCATTTGCCTGTAACATGATAAAATTGGTTGTAATGCACAAAGCAGTGCCATTTAAATAATCAGATAAATATTCAATTAATTTTAATCAGCAAAACAAAGGGAGACGATTTGGCATCTCCCCTTTTTTTCAACTTCTATGTTTCAAAAATGAAGAATTCATATATGGAAACGAAAGTGATCAAGGTTTTGGAAATTGAAAATCTTCATCCATTGCTTTGAACATATGGCTTAGCCACAAAATAATGAAGAGTGAATCCAAGTTTCTTGGCTTTAATAGTCTAAGAAACTTTAGCAAGTTGAGTTATTCTATGATGATTCATCATGTTAAAAATGGCTGCAGAATCAGTTACCAGGATTCTAGTGTTTTGCGACTCAATTGATATTTTCATGTCTTATAGATCACATTGATCCTTAAATTTCTTAATTTCAGAAGGTTATAGTTCCTTGAGCTTTCATGAATTTTTAGAGGTCTGATTAACTTCACTAACCAAAGACCTTGCTGTGCCAGCTGTCTTTTGTATTTAGTACTTAATGAGAAATATGTCTTTATGCAAAGGGATTAGGCCAATTAAAAAGTAGCAATACTTTGTATGCAAAACTTTGCATGAAGAAAATGTTTTCTCATACATGAATAATGTTAAACATCCACAAGAGTAGCCTTACCTTTACCCCTTCATTCTTTAATCTATGAGCAAGCTTTCCTGTAAAAAATGAAGTGAATCTGGTGAAAACAGCAACCTCATAGTCAATTAGATCATACAAATAAGGGAGAATCAGCTTACAATAATACCAAGCATTCTATGTTATCATGACCAATGACAAATCTTCTCCGACATGTGCTGAAGTGTCTTAAGACATAACTAGTGTTACTTTAGTTGCCAGTTGTCAACAGGTGTCCAACATGGCAACCTTCAAATCCTCAAACACAATGATTTTTTTTATAAAAACGTTAATACATGTGTTCTGGCTTTGATGTTAAAATTGCTAATAGAATGCTTAAACTTCGAATAACATACGAAACATGGATTTCTAGAAGCAGAGTTTTTTTTCCCAAAAAAAAGATACTTGACTAGGATAGGCATAAGTGTTTATAATAAACAAACTATTGCAAAACATATTATATGCAACATGAGAGTGAACTATTGGAGAGAATGCAAATCTCTTAGGAGAAAACACTTTCAGAATATTTCATGTTTAAAGAACATAGCATTTACATTGTAAACACTAGAAAGTTGCCAACTTACTACACTAGTTAACAACAAAATATGGTATATTACTAAAGTACTAATTAAGATATTATAGCAAACATACAAACTTATAATCATTAATAGATGTTTGATTTTTTTTAATATTTGTGAGTTTCAGAAATTAAACTATCTTATAAAGAATTCTTTAGGTTTTACAGCACCACGATACTTGGTAGTCGTGGTGGTAACAGGGGACTCCATCAAACATCTTGAGCTTAAGACATCCGTGTCTTAGTTTCCCAACCAGAAGAGTTTATTGTAAACATTTTAGATAGATTTTTTTACTCAAATACAGAAAATATCAGAAAAATCAAATTTCTTAAAATAAAAAGTCAACTTTCCCTCTCAAAAATAAATTCGAGGAATTTCAAAATAGCTATTTAGTAAATATCAAGTTAGGACACTTTCATCTCAGATAAAAATTAAAAAAAAAATCAATTTAATTTATAAATGATGAGAAAATAAAATGCCAAAAACAAATATTAAACCAAGTCGTCTAATCTGAAATTTACTCTTGATTGAAAGCAAAAATGAGTAATCTCAAATGAGTTTAAAGTGGTATCTAAGCCCCAAGATCTGTCAAGGGCAGTGGTTTGTATTGAGCCACATCATGACAATTACCAATTGCTACAATAAAAGATTTTATAATATGAAGGTCAGTTTGAAAGTATTGATAGGGAATTTAAGATGCAGAGGGGCATCTTCACTAAATTAAATAAATCAGGCGATGTAAAGGGCAGGTTAAGTAAATGTTGCCCCTGGTAAGAAGGATTCCGGTACCATGATTTTTAGAGACACAATATAAGAAGCTTATCAAGTAATACTAGAAACCAAAAAACTTAAGCTTATGGTATTACTAAATTCATTAGAATGTCAGAGCTTGAAATCAGTAGAAATGGTAATTTACCAAAATGCTAAAGGAAAGAGGAATAGATAGCTGGCATTGTCAAGATGCATTACCAAGGGAAGTTGTCTTTCCACCACCATTCACACCAATAACCATAATCACAGCTGGTTTCCTGTTAGCACAAGGACATCAAAACCCCCACCAATTGAAGTCAACAATGTTAGGACAGGAGACTAAATACACCCAACAACAGCAATCATAAAGGCTAGACGCAAAACCTGAATCCTAGCTGAAGTTCTGTCTTCTTGCCTTTCGTTGTCAACAAGTCAAGAACACTCTTTTTCAAAGCATCCTGTGCAACCAACAGCGCTAAATAAAATCTATCAAACGTTTCAAAAAAATTTCATTGCATTTCTACTAGAAAATCATTTGTCGATTTAATTAGATACAACGCCTGCACTTTATCCAGCTTGAACCAGAATTACATTTCCGAATGTTACAAATGAATACAGGAAAAGACATCGAAAACCCTGAAAGAGATGAAAGCAGCTACCTTTATCTCATTTCCAGACTTGAGATTCCCAGCTAATATATCGTCCCTCAAGCTATCTACAATCTTCATAGAGATATTGGGCCCAAAGTCAGACACCAACAAAGCCTGCTCAAAAGAAGGGAAAGAAGAATAATTCAGTACTATTCAAGAACTCCAATCTTCTTGATAGCATAAAGAGGGGATGGACCTCTTCGAGTTCGTCGAGGATCCTGTCGGTGTCGGCGAGGTTCCAGTAGAGGAGGAGCTCGTCAATGACGGCGAGGTTCTCCCGGGTTTTGGAGAAGCCGGAGAAGATCTTCTCCACGTCGCTTTTGGCTTTCTCCTTGATGAGCCGGCCCAGCCTCGTGAAGAACCCGGTCTGCCCGGCGGCGCACCGGAACCGGGCGGCGCCGCTGGCTCGCCGGAGGTGGATGGTTGCCGGGGGTCTGGACGGGGCGAAGAGGGCGGAGGAAGGAAGAGGTGAGAGGAAGGGAATCAGCTGCGAGGAAGCAGCGGCCATCGTCTCCTTCCCTTTCTCCTCTCCCTCTCTGGGATTCTGGGTAGAAGCCTTCCCGACCTCAGATTCTTGGGCCAACCCACGTGACTTGCGATTTTCTTGGAAAAGAAAATTTTTCGGTTCTTTCAAAAGGTTGTTGCTTGAGCGATAATATATATTAGAAAAGACTTCATAGACCGCTCGGTGCAGCGTTCTATTTGGCCCGCACTTTTTTTTTTTTTGCTGAGGAACCCTCATTCTGTTTTTTTTTTTTTTTTACTCGTTAGCCTTTCAAAATTACTCAATTATCATTCATAAATAAATGTACGAGATAGAGTTTATCCCTGGACTATCCCTAGGGATATCCCTTGGCTATCCCATTGATCATGCAAAAAGATAAATCCATAGAATAACCTTTTTTACTCTTATTTGAAGGGATAACCAGCTATTCCTACATTTTCTAGGGAATAAATTGAAGGGATATTCCATGGTTAACCATGGTTAACCATGGATTATCCTTTGGTTAACTTTATTCTCTGCTATCCCTTATAGTTATGGCTTTTAGAAATAAGAGGGAATGTCCCCTCTTATCTCCTATTTCAAACACTACCTAAATTTATAAAATATTTAAACTATCCCTTCCTCTTCACCTTTCTTTCCGTTCCTTCCTAAAATTACTTAATGTCCTTCCTTCCTCCTTTCCGACTACGCTGCTCACGGTCCTCCTCTCGCTCTCCTTTCTCGCTCTCGCTCACGGTCTTCACCAGCGGCGGCTTCTTCGGCAGCGGGTCTTTTTCTCCGGCTTCATGGTAAGCTTTCCTTCCCTCCCTCCCTCCCTTCTTCCCTTCCTCACTCGATCTGCCTCCCTCAACCATCCTCGACCTTGTTTAGCCAAGCTCCGCCTCCCTTCCCGACGTCCGCATCCCTCCCATGTCTCTGCCCCCTCTTCGCCACCTCTCCGCCTCCCTCCCATTAACTATGGTCGGTCGAGTCTCTGTTCGGCCCTGGTTGGCCGAACAGAGACTCTCTATTCGGCTTAGCAGGGTCGAACAAATTTGAATCTGTTCGACCTGCTGGGCCGAACAAAATTCAAATATGTTCGGCCTAGCAGGCCGAACAGAATCAACTATACAGTGCGACTCTCTGTTCGACCCAACATGGCCGAACAGAAAAAATCTGTTCTGCCCACCAGGGCCGAACAGATTAACTTAATTCGGCCCACCAGGGCCGAACAGATTTAACCTGTTTGGCCACACAGGGCCGAACAGCTCACGAACCGGAAAAAAAATTCAATGACGTGGATATACACCAACCTTTGCGACCGCATAACCTTCAAAAATTGCTAGTTGTTTGTCCATTGCTCGATTATAGGTTGAAATATCTTCAATCAAGCTTCAAATGGTCGGATTGATCCGGAGGAGGGAAGAGGAAGAAAGGAGGCAGCGGAGGGGAGGGAGGGCTGGTTTTAGCTTGGAGGGCTACTGAGTAAGCAGGGCTATTTTGGTCCAAATATTTTAAGGGCAAATATGCTATTTTTTTAAGTGACGGGTGGGGCTCCTCAGCAAATATTGCGGGCCAAATAGAATTTCCTTGCAGCGTGGCATTCATAGAACGCGGTGATTCACCGTGCGCATCAGCAAATACCGAACCCATAGATGAGTCTTTCGGCATCAGCCCGCACGCGGGCAAGGTAACCCAACCCTTTCACGTGAGCCACCGCGCCTATTGCAGCATGGCCCTCCTTTGGGAACCCACACGTGGGATGCATCAAGAATGATGTTTTTTATATATATTTAAAAAAATTATGTATCATCTTTTTGGTATAGCAAATATGCATTAATTATACGAATTGATCACATATCAGCGCATGTCCGATGTACGATAAGGCCAATTAAACCATCACACACATGCCACATATACAAACGATCAATTCGCATGGCAGTGCGCGCTTGTAGGGCAATGCAGCAAGCCTTTTTCACGTTCCAAATGGTTGGGCAAGAGCCGAACAGCCGGCCAGCTCGAGCTCCGCTAGCATCAAGTATTTTTTCGCCTATAGGACTGAGCGATGAGATATTCCGATCGAGTCAAGCTTGGATCAACCATATTTATGCCGAATGCCTCATATTGTCCTTTCAAACCTTAGCTCGATTTGAGCCTGACCTAAGCTCACCCCTATCTGCAATGAGAGCCTGTTAACTTTCGACAGTCATCAACCTGACCTAACCCATGCATTTATCTAGAGAATAGCTCAAAGAATAACCATCTTTTTTAAATAATAGCTTTGTCATCAAGGGATAACTCTAGTTATTCCTGGTTCCTTAGGAAATATCCCCTCTGGTTAAACTTTTTCAGAACTATCCTCCATAGTTATAGCTTTTGGGGATAAAGAGGGATATCCAGTGGATATCCCCTTATCTCACATATCAAACACTGTCTTAAAGTTGTTTTAAGATGCATTGATTAAAATATTAAAATGATAATGACGTGATGCCACAAAATGTCCGATCGAGCTTGAAATCATACTTATACTAGATAGTAGATATACCACTCGATACCCGAACATTTATCAGCTTGGAGATTTTATGCCGTTAAGCTTTAGATATAAGAAGCTTGACGAGTTACCGAAAAAAAAAAAAAAAGTGCTCATGGTTTATATATCCTCTTCCAGCACCGTATTAGAAAGCTCAGTTGGTTAAGATGGAGAAAATAGTTTCATGTGTTGCAAATTAAGCTACCAACTTTGTCCATATTTGTTATATGAGAAGCCAGGTAAAAACTATAAGAACACAACTCCACTCATCATCATTTAAGGTCTGTGGCAGAGTGGTTGAAATTTCAGATTACTGCATCTGTTTACCATACAGTTCATTCCCACATGTTATCTATACACAATCAAAACTATTTTAGATCCGCTCAGGCCATCCTAACCATATTCAAAGATACCTTTACTATTCACACATTACAATTATTTGTGATGAATATTTGACTCACAAAAAATAAACCAGAAATAAAATCTCTCTTGGCTTTCATGTGTCAATGATCACTCCAGCACCATGGTGGTCTACTTTTCTCTATTGAGTTGGAGGTACTTGTGCTGAATATTTTTTTAAACAGTCTATAACTGATAGATGTTAACCTCAACTCAACTCAACTCAACTCATCTAAACCTTTTTTCCAACTACATGGGTCGGCTACATGAATATGCTTCTTTCATTGTGCTCTATTCAGGACCAAGTCGACATTTAAATTACAAATAGTTATATCTTTTTTTAATTATTTCTGTCCATATTAGTTTAGGTCTATCTCTACCTTTATTCTAATCATGCAAAATATTACTCTTTCTAATTGGAGCATCTAAAAGATTACATTGTATGTCCAAACCATCATAATCGATTTTCTCTCATTTTATCTTTAATTGGGGCTACTCCTATCATTTCTCTTATATGTTTGTTAGACAGTCTGTAACTAATAAATGTTAACATGTACACTTTAAACTAGCAATTTTATCTCGTAAGCACTAAGTATAGTTCTATCTGGAATGTTCATGTACCCAGCAAATGAAAGAAAATTCTATTTCAGATGCTGTATTCAATCACATCTTCTCCAATACACGAGCTAATGTCACCTGGCTTTGATGAATAAAATCAGCGCAAGACTCTACGAGGCATGTCATGGCAACATGTATTATTATCAGGAGATGCATTAGAAATATTTAAGGCAGGAAACTAGAATCCAACAACTTTTTGTTGCTTAATTAAAAAAAAATGAAAATATGGTACAAATTAAGAAGTAATCCCGAAAACTACTTCATCAAAGAGGCAAATGCTGTTAATAGATGTCATGCATGGTGACTCATTTGGTGCAATGAATTTTCCAATGAATTAGTAGGCATGGAAATTTGAAGTCTTAGATATCAAGAACTATTTATTCACTGCTTTTGAAGGTCCAGTGATCATTTTGATCTAGTGACAGTTATCAAATTGGCTCATGCAACATAACAAGGAGATTTCCTGGACAAGCTCAGGAAAGAAAAGAACATTTATAAATTAGATGGCCTGCTAATGCGATGAGAGAAAGAAGTTGAAATTTATTGCAGTGGCATGAAGTTCTCTCTTTCTCCTGATTAGGATGGTCATTCCGCAACATTGTATGACAGGACAAAGAATATATGAATTCAGACATTGTGTAAGCTGAAATCTCTAAACACTGCTACCTCTACTAGAATGTGCCGAACTGTGCACTCTAATATTAGGTAGAGCTTTTAACCCTTCCAGGAGAAGCTAGTAGTGAGAAAGATAAGATGACTGCATCC
Organism: Calamus simplicifolius; assembly: GCA_900491605.1. Taxonomy (NCBI): domain Eukaryota; kingdom Viridiplantae; phylum Streptophyta; class Magnoliopsida; order Arecales; family Arecaceae; genus Calamus; species Calamus simplicifolius. Next base: position 259,432 of record UESW01004586.1, on the reverse strand, counting down.
ATGTAGGGTGCAACTTGGAACCCGGTCCATCAAACCTGATTTACAGCAATGTTTAAACTCATGTTTGTCCAACCCGAACCCGAAAGATCCAGGTTTAACCCGGTCCGATTTGCAATTGACCCGGGTTCGGGTTGACCACAACCTGAACCTGAGATAACTCGAACCCGAGGGTTACCCTAACGGGGGTAGCTTATCGGCACCAAATTTTTAGGGGCATTGAGGGCGCAATCGGACGAGATTACCAACTTGAGGGCGAGGAGGGCAAGGCCGTCGACCGTAGGCAAGGAAAAAAAGGACAAACATAAAGGCGGACCACCCGTACATTTCATTTCACTTTTTGCCTCATCTTCTTTGTTTAAGGCACCTCCTCCTCTTCTTCTTTGTTTAAGGCATCTCCTTCTCTTCTTGTTTTAGATAAGACTTTTTTTTAATACAATATTAAAGTCCCGAGTCCAGCTTACGCATTCGGCAAGGGATTTTATTTTTTCATCTCTGGGATCCATACTTCGGTATTTATTTACTTTGAAAAAAACATTTTATTTTATTTTATTTTTCTTATCAATCCGAATTCCAACCCGAAACTCAATCCGAATCCGATTTTTAAAAATAAGGTTAGGGTTGAAGTTTTACAAATAGGGTTAAGGTTTGGGTTAGGATTAGAATTGACATTTTATAAATAAGATTATGATTAGGATTGAGAAAAACTTGAATTTTATGAGCCTGAGTTGTACCCTACATCCATGCAACCCCACTGCAGCAACAATAGAAAGAAAGAGAAAAAGGGGCGTTAAAACTTTCAAGATGGAACTTTTTTAGATTGCAGAACAGCAGACAATTTAGGCATAAAACACCCTTTTTTTTTTTTTGTATCCTTTGCTCACAACTTAAATAGGCCTATGTACTGTTTAGTTCTGTGGTGCAATCCTCTTATAGAAAAAAGAAACATCAAAAAATAATCCGATTCTTAGAATTAAAAGAATACCTTGACTTCTAGATCATATACAGAAAACATTTGGTTCTGAATCATATTCTTTGATAAACCAAACCACCACTTAACCATCTAAGCAAGCCTATACGCAACCAAATGAACAAAATCACTAGCTTAACTCCTATAACCAGCACACCATTTGCATGATACGGCATTGCTTAGCCTTAGAGCAGAAGTCTTTGAAAATCTTAGGCCTTGATTGATTTGTGATACAGAAAATTATTTTTGAAAACATAGATTGTATCAAAAAATATGAATTGTATTATGTTGATTTTTAGTATTCAAGAATACATTTGGATGGTATTTTCAAAAACTATTTTAAACGTGCAAAGAAAGGCAGCAAAGAATCGTGTGAAGAAAGATCGTAAAAGAAGAAAGGAGATGAATTCGTCGAGCATCTTGAAAGAGAAAGGATAAAATCTAAAAAATGTTTAAGATAATCCAAAGGAAAGGTCGCTACGATATTTTCATATTCATTCAGATTTTTAGAATCATTTTGAAAAAATATTTTGAAAACGGTCCGATCAAAAGTATTTTTCATGCTATGAATTAATTTTTTAAAAAAATAATTCAAATCTGCTACCAAATGAGCTCTAGTTACTTGGGTAGATTAGGACTTTAGGATGAAAAATCTTCTAATAATTTAACCAGCAAGTTGATTTCTTTCTAATCAAATGCAACACCATGAGCTCCTGATCATCCATAAAAATAATAATTCCTCGTCAAATCAATAAATAGTATTGAATGAGTATTACTTTATGAATATTGAACCATAAAGATTGAAAAAATTATCAAAAAGAAAGAAAAAAATTAGGAAAAAGAATGTAGATGTGCAAATTAACTATTAGAGTGACCAGATCACGAAAGAATAGACTAGAAGTAAAGGATTTGGGAGATATTCTGAAGCACCTGGAGGTGAATGAGGAGCTAAGGTTCACAAGAATCGTCCAGAGAAGAGAGAGATAGAGAGGAGCCTTGAAGAAGAAACACTAAAATAGGGTTAAAGAAAGAAAGGGAAGGACGTTGGCTGAAAATTATTTTCAGAAATAATGTCATTACGCCATATGGGATGCCAGCATGGCGTTGCAATTTTTTTTTTAGGTCATGAGTAAAATTGTTCAACAAATGATTTATCGAGGAATTCAACATTTTAAAAAAATTAAGTCCATTTAAGATTGCCTCCTAAAGGCATCATCGTATTATTTTTAAAAATAGTTTACAATTAATATTGGTCTCATCTAATATAATATAATAAATTTAAGAAGATTTACTTTTTTTTTTTTTTTTATCATCTGCCAATCCCTAATAAATAGTTCTTAATGCTATACACGCTTTCTGTTTTCCGTTGAAGTACACTGATGCCGTTGTCTTGGTTCGAGGAGGTTGTCGACCCTTGCGGTTTGACGGTAATCGCTAATCGATATTCTTCCGTTGATGAAAGTTTTATTTATTTATTTATTTTGAAATTATTTATAAAAATATTATTAAAATATAAAATATCATTTCAAATAATATTTTTTAAGTATTTTTTTTCATCAGCAATTCGGAAGGATCAACGAAGCATTTTAAATCATCTCTTAGAATGGGGCTTTTAAAACACCACCCGAAATGATACTTTTAAAAATACCATTTTACCCGACACTCTCCTTCTCACTCTTGCACCCACCACGCAAGGCTCTCTTGCTTATCCCTCTTTGTTGGCACTCACTCAGAATTAGTATTATAATTGAGCAGAGCTGCTCACAAACTACTTGAGACTCGACTCGATAAAAATTTATTCATGTTTAATTTATCATGTAAATGAGTTGAGCTTGAACTTCATTTAGAGCTCGTTTGATAAATAAACCGAGCTTGAGTACGAGAACAAATTCGATTAGGAGCTCATGAGACAGCTCGATTAAAAGCTCGTGAGTTGGTTCGATTAGGGGACTCATGAGCTGACTCGATTAGGAGCTCATAAAAAAGATGTCCTTTCATCTTCTCTTGCTGCTCTTTGGGTTTAAGAATAGAGTTTTTTTTTTTTCTCGAGTCGAGCTTTAAATAAGCTTAATTTGAGTCGAGTTTGAACAAGCACAATTCAAGCTCGAGCTTGAAACAAGTTTTTTTTTGAGTCAAACTTGTTGAGCTTTTTAATCATACCAAATGAGCGAGCTCGAACCGAGCTCGAGTCAAGCTTGACCTTTTTGTAATCGAGCTTGAGTCGAGCTTGAATAAGGTTTTTCATATTTAAACGAGTTCGAGCTCAAGCTCGAATATTTGTTAACGAGCTAAGCTTGAGAACTGAAAAATTTGGCTTGGCTCAATTATAGCCCTACACAGAAGGGTGCTTTTCAACTCACTCTTCCCATGCATGCTTGGGCAAAGCCATCATGAAAACTTACACTTTAATACCATTTGCGAAATAGTTTAGTTCCAACACCTTTTAACATCGGTTTTGCAAACGACTCATAATTTTGTTTTTACTTGATTCGAATGCAGGAAGAAATAGGGGAAAAGGCTTATTTACAAAGGAGTCCACCAACTATAAAATCTATATAATTCAAGGATACTTTTAAAAATAATTAATAGGCAACCAAAATAGCTGCTATATTTTTTTGAAAAAACCAAAAATATGTAAGAAGTGATAAATAAAATATGGATAAAATGCAAAGGAACACGTAGAGCAGGGAAAATTTTTTTTAACACAACTTACATTTTCTTTAAAAAAATATAACTCATCTTTCTTTCCTCCCGAGCTTACATTGGTTTTCCATGCCAGCAAGGCAGAGCGAGATAACGAATTTGGTCCATTTATGACTGCTGAACTTTATTTTATTAAAAAGATCTAAACCAAATGATGGGGCCAGTTGATTCCATGAAAAATAAAATTTTTTGGATGACTCCAAAGACCGACACCCGATGGCTCTAAAGGCCGACACCAAGACCGACGGCCCTAAAGGCCGACGCCCGACGGCTCCAAAGGCCAACACCAAGACCGACGGCCCCAAAGGCCGATGCCCGACGGCGCCAAATGCCGACACCCGATGGCCCCAAAGGCCAACACCCGACGGCTCCACGACCGACGGCCCCAAAGGCCGATGCCTCCAAGACCGGCGGCCCTAGCATTTCCCAGTCGGCCACGGCGTGTCCAAGCTAGCCGGCCCCGGCACCTCCCAGCCGGCCCCGGCGTGTCCAAGCCGAGCCTGCCCTGGCATCCTCCAAGGCGGCACTGGCATCTCCCTAGCCGGCCCCTACTCCAAGCCAGGCGGCCCCGGCATCCTCCCAGGCGGCCCCGACATCTTCCTAGCCGGCCCTGTACGTCTCCAAGCTAGGCGGCCCCGGCACTTCCCAGCCGGCCACGGCGTGTCCAAGTTAGGCGGCCCCAGCATCTTCCCAGGCGGCCCCTCCTCCAAGCTAGCCGGCCCCGGTACTTCCCAGCCGGCCTCGGCGTGTCCAAGCTAGGCGGCCCGGCACCTCCCAGGCGGCCCCGACACCTTCCTAGCCGGCCCCTACGTCTCCAAGGTAGGCGGCCCCGGCATCTTCCTAGCCGGCCCTGTACGTCTCCAAGCTAGGCGGCCCCGGCACTTCCCAGCCGGCCACGGCGTGTCCAAGTTAGGTGGCCCCAGCATCTTCCCAGGCGGCCCCTCCTCCAAGCTAGCCGGCCCCGGCACTTTCCAGCCGGCCTCGGCGTGTCCAAGCTAGGCGGCTCGGCACCTCCCAGGCAGCCCCGACGTCTTCCTAGCCGGCTTGTACGTCTCCAAGCTAGGTGGCCCCGACACTTCCCAGCCGGCCATGAGGTGTCCAAGTTAGGCGGCCCCAGCATCTTCCCAGGCGGCCCCTCCTCCAAGCTAGCCAGCCCCGGCACTTCCCAGCCGGCCCGTCGTGTCCAAGCTAGCGGCCCGGCACCTCCCAGGCGGCCCCGGCACCTTCCTAGCCGGCCCCCTACATCTCCAAGCTAGGCGGCCCGGCACCTCCCAGGCGGCCCCGACATCTTCCTAGCCGGCCCACTGCGTCTCAAGCAAGTCGGCCCCGACGCCTTCTCCACATCCCCAGTCCCGCCAAGTCGGCCAAGGCCATCCCCGGCAGGCCCGACTCGGCCCCGGCATCTCCAGTCCCACCGATTCGGCCAAGGCCATCCCAGGCCGGCCCGACTCGGCCCCGGCGTCTCCAATCCCGCCGAGTCGGCCAAGGACATCCCCGGCCAGCCCGACTCGGCCTCCGGCGTCCCCAGTCCCACCGAGTCGGCCAAGGCCATCCCCGGCCGGCCCGACTCGGCCCCGGCGTCTCCAGTCCTGCCGAGTCGGCCAAGGCCATCCCAGGCCCCCGACTCGGCCCCGGCGTCTCCAGTCCCGCCGAGTCGGCCAAGGCATCCCCAGCCAGCCCGACTCGGCCCCGACGTCTCCAGTCCCGCCGAGTCGGCCAAGGCCATCCCAGGCCGGCCCGACTGGCCTCCCCTGTTCCGCCGAGTCGGCCAAGGCCATCCCTGGCTGGCCCGACTCGGCCCCGGCGTCTCCAAGTCTATTCGGCCCCGCCCCGGCACTGCCTTGCCAGCGGGACGGGCCCCAGCCATCTCGGTCGACCCAGCTCGGCCCTGATGAGACGGGATTCCCCAGTTCCCGCCAGATCAGCCCCAGCGGTTCAAGAAACCGCCTCTCTGACGCGCGCCGCCCGACAACACCAGACGCGCACCGCCCAACAGCCCCGCTGCTGATGGGACGTAACCCACCAACCAGCCCAGATTCACGCAAGGGCTCTGCAGATCTTCTGACTCACGCAATCCCACGTGATCATACCAGGGTCAACCCCTATAAAAAGGTGAATCCACTCACCAGACAGGTACGCGCGATAACCCCAAAATCGCCATCTCAACTCTCAAAGGGATTCCTCCTCTCGGAGATCCCCCTTTTCCACACAAAACAGGGCTCATTCGAGCCCTTCTTCAGCTGTGACCTCAGTCACTAACTTGGCCGTCGGAGGGTCCCGCCGGAGACCCCCTCCGGTCCCGGGACTTCTTTGCAGGCACCCCGGCGAAGCGAGGATTCGAGAAGCACCTCCGTTTCCGACGTCCAGGAAAGGTGATCGAGCGTCATCACCAAATATCTCTCATGTTTGAAGTAATCAATTTTATATTTTTAATTAAAAATATAATCAATTTTTTTATTAATCATAGATATAACTCTGCTTTTGTTTACTCTCTCAATCATTTTATCCTCCAAACTTACAAGTCGGGTATTAACATATAAATTTTTTTTTAAAAGTGATATTTCAAGATAATATGCATATTAAAAGATAAATAAATTTTAAATATTAAATATTATTTAAATGTGTAAATAAAGTAATCATATACGAGGCATTGGTAATTGAAGGAATATCCTTCCTTCACCCAATTTTTTTTTTTAAAAAAAGAAAACACTCTCGTAAGATAGCGTAGCACTGTGGTTTATGAAATAGTTTTGAAACCTACGTTAAATTTAGAAAAGTTCCAAAAATTCGTATTAGAAATGGGCATCTGGTGGACGGTGGAGGGAGAAGTGAGGGGATATTTGTTGAATATATTTCATCAAAGTTGTTTTACGTTCTTTTAATGCAAGTCAAATTTGCGTGCGTTATAGCTCTGTTATTGGCTTTTGGATTGTTCGTGAACCGGTCCATCAACTTAAGCTAGCGCAACTAACACGACCTCGGACTTTTGCGTGTGAGGATATATTGAAATGAACCATCTTCTTCTTCCTTGATGTAGAGTTACGTCCATATCTTCTCTCTCCTTCATCTTTTCAAAATTAAAAAATAATCTAAGAAGGGATCGATGGCTATAATACAAGTCAGTTTACCTACTAGTGATTAATTTTTACTTGAATTTTTAAGATCATGTAGTTGTTAGCAGACTTAGGGCATTATAAATGATATTAGAACCAATTTGGCTATGCAGATTTAACTTGAAGCATTATAAACAGTATAAAAGTCAATCCAAATGTACAAAAATTGATAGATACAAGAAAAGATAATTCAAGAAAAGTTAACTCGAGATGTTATAAATAATATTAGAGTTGAGCCGAATATACGAAAGTTAGTAGATAGGAGAAGTGGCTTGCAACTAGTATGCAGAAGTTGTATGGAAGAAGAAAATATAGCTTGATACGTTATAAATAGTATCAAAACTGATTTGATGCTTAGTGTGTTACAAATGGTATTAAGCTGATTCGAATATATGAAAGTTGATGGCAAAAAAAAAAAAAAAAAAAATCATGGTAGGATAAACTTTGCTATCGCATTGAAAATGCACATTATAAGCATTTATGACTTAAATTTATTTGCTATCAATTAATTTTTATGTATTTTAATCTATTAATAAATTGATGGCTAAACTACAGTATTAATCCTTGAACTTAGGAAGTTTTGTCACTTTTAATTCTTAAACTTTAAAAAGTTACAAAAATGATTGAACTTTTCTTTTTATTTCACTTTTATTCCTATCATTAAACAGGGGAGACGCTGTTAATTTTTATTCCATATGACAGCACACATGATATATAGATGATAAGTCATTTTAAAATCCATAACTAATCCATTAACCTATTAATTTAATATCTAATAATTAATAAAAAAAATAAAAATAATCTCTTTCATTGCCCCTCCTCCTCTCTTTCATTGCAACTTCTCCCGCCTCATGCTCCCCTCCTCCCCTCTTTATAACCTTTGCAAATTGGCAGCATTCACCGAGGGCATCCAGCGGAACCTTTGCATGGCAAACTAAAGGGGGCTCAAGGAGGAGGGTGAACGGAGGAGGGCGATGAAATAGATTATTTTTATTTATTTATTAATTATTAGATATTAGATTAATGGGTTAATGGGTTAGTCATGAATTTTTGAATATCATATGTACTGCCTCATGTAGGATAAAAACTAACAACATTTTCTATTTAACGGTAAAAATTTAAGTGAAGCAAATATATATATATATATATAATTTTTTTAAAGTTTAGAAATCAAAATGATACAACTTTCGAAGCTCAAAAGAATTAATACTGTAACTTTGTTTAAATTAATTAAATCAAATTCGGAGCAGTGTGGGAGAGAATGAAAGGCCCTCCCTTGTCCCTCCTCTCGTTCTTCTTGGACCTAAGCTCACAATGGGGTTAGAGCAGGGGAAGATAGGCGCGCTGCCCATCCTCCATAAATTGGGAGGAGTGGGAGAGGGCGAGGCAATCGCTCCCGGCTCGGAATCCATTACATATTATTAATAGGCATATGTTTTAACATTTAATCCATTACATATTAATTCAGATTGACCAAATCTGAATGAAGCTTAAAATCAAGCTTTAGTTCAAGCTCGGAATCAAACTTTAATTCAAGCTTGAATTAACTCCCAGCTTGATTAAGAACTTACGAGCTACTCATTTAGGGTCCTGTTTCGTTTAGATTCAAAATTAGACTTGAATTAAAGCCCAAAATGGTAGCAGACGAATCGAGTTTGAACAAGTAATTAAAGCTTGTTGTATCTTGGAAGGTTTAGTCACTGGAATCAATGCATTGAAGTCTTAAAAAATGCACTTTGCACGCTTGAATCTTCGATCGATGGAATTTGCTTTGAAATTATTGTTTGCATTGCTCAGAGCCTTCTTCAATTGTTGGGCGAGGCTAAAACCAGGACATGCTATACGTTAATAGTTAGGCTCAATGTTTGTATTCAAACTTGGCTATCAAGCTTTTATTTTTTATTAAACCTAACTCAATTTATAGAATCAATTCTAAGCCCATCCATTAAACCCAAAATCTCCTTTGTTTTTTTTTTTTCTTCTCTCATTCAGGATCTAATTAGATTTTTTCAAAATTGAAGCCTACAAAATTTCATATTAAACTAATTTATAAATATAGACAAACTTAGTCACACTTAAGTTTACTATCTATTTAAACCATGGGGTGCTTGTACATTAAAAAATTTATATTTTGGAGATCTTAGCCGCATCAAATGATACAAAAATACGACACTTTAGATGAGATAAAAGAATATATGCACTATATGACTGTTTAATGCATAAGTTAGGAATCTTTAGTTATCATCAATTTTTTATGTTCTAGGATTTTCAAAATAACATACCATATCCAATAGCTTGAAACATTAATGTCGGATCTAAATGGAAATCCTCTTTGGATATAGCCAAATCAAGCTTTGACACTTTCTTTATACATAAATATATATAATCTTTGACTTTACTATATTTAAAAAGGATCTCCACTTAAGTTCAATTAAATCTAGAGTTGAATAACGTAGATTTTACATTGATAATCCAAGTTATTGAATGTTATTTATTATTTTTAAAATATTTATATGCCAAATATCATGCAATTTGAAAAAATTTAACCAATGTATTAAATGGTAAAAATTAGATAGTCTAAATAGCATGAAATGATATATATTCTTTTTAATCTATTAATGCATAGAGTCTTTGTAGCACATAAGTTTTTATAAATAAGTAGTAAATTGCATTCAATGGCTCAAATTATTTAAGTAAAATATGCAACATCTAAATTTAAATGCGGCTAGATTTAAATAAATATTTTTTGAATACTGACAAATTAAGTTCTATAAATATATATAGACATACATATAAATACTTTCGGGTCATATTAGACAGTTTATCTTACTTTTTCTTGACCGATTTGATTTTTCAAATCAAACCTATTTTCTGTGAAGGCTAGTCCTACATATGTATCTACTTTTATTTGCGACTAAATTGATTTGTTTTGATTTGTATCACGTAATCAGCTCTTGACCATGAGTAGAAAATATGTTGGACTAACTAGATCTGCTTAGTTATCTTGATGAATACTATTTCATCCATTCTGACTTTAGATTGTTTTGTACGTGTCCTTCTCAAGAATTTGTGCTTCGTTTTTCGGCTCGTGCTGCTGAATGGTTGACCAAGGGATAAATAATTATTTTTATTTATTTATTAATTATTAAATATTAGATTAATGAGTTAACTGATTAATCATGAATTTTTAAATACCATATGTACTACCTCATGTAGGAGAAAAACTAACGGTATTTTTTATTTAATGGTAGAAATTTAAGTGAAGAAAAAAATATATATTTTTTATAATTTTTTTAAAGTTTAGAAATTAAAATAATACAACTTTCTAAGCTCAAGTATTATTACTGTAGCTTTATTTAAATTAATTAAATAAAATTCTGAGCAGTGTGGTAGAGAATGAAAGGCCCTCCCTAGTCCCTGCTCTCGTTCTTCTTGGACCTAAGCTCACAATGGGGTTATAGCAGGGGAAGATAGGCGCTCTGCCCATCCTCCATAAATTGGGAAGAGTGGGAGAGGGCGAGGCAATCGCTCCCGGCTCGGAATTCAGTGCATATTAATAGGCATATATTTATAATATCAGACTTTGACGTTGATTCTGCCTTCTCGTATCTCTATTAGAACCTTGTTGATCGTATCTACCCTCGGACTTCGAGTCTGGATGATGTGGCTTGGATATGGCGTCTGCCCATCCATCCCAGGATTCAGCTCCTTTTATGTAAGCTGATGTGGGACTGCCTTCCTACTTATTCTCTTCTGACTAGTCGCGGACTCTCCATCAGGCGCATTGCCCGATATGTGGGCTTCAGGATGAGACGGTTGAGCACGTCCTTCTTACATGTTCTCGTGCCTCTCGGATTTGGCAGCAGCTTCGTTATAGCCCATGGATGTTGGAGGAGGGAGCCACCCAACTGTCTTTATTGCGCACCATTCGCTTAGCTGTCCAGAGTGGCATCCACTCTCAGGATGTTTTTTCAGCTTATCTGGCTTATCACATCTGGCTAACCTGAAATCAGATTGTCTTTGTTGACGAGATGGTCTCGCCTCAGACTATTATCCGCACTGCTGGCTCTCTTGTTATGGAGTACTTCGCTCTGATTCAGGTATTCACTCTGATAGACCGGGCCTCTGGGATTCCCCTGCTGTTTCGGCAGCACACCGTTCTATGATTTTTATCTCTTGGGAGCCTTCACCCTCGGGTTATGTCAAAGTAAACTTTGACGGTATTGTTTCGGGTCGTATTGCCAGATCTGGGTTTATCATTAGGAGGCCTGAGGGAGAGCTGCTCGCGACTGATGGATATGGCTCTCTTGATACTTCGGTTCATATGGCGGAGCTGCAGGCTGCTTAGGCTGGCATCACCTACGCTGTTCGTATTTTGCGCTCTCGTCGGATGGTTATGGAGGGAGATTCTCTTACGGTTATCTACTGGATTAGATGGGATGTCAATCTCTGTTCCCCCTATAATCCCCTATCAGTGATATATGGGCTTCTCTCCAGTCTATCTGTGCTCCGTTGATCCGTCATGTCTTCAGAAGCAACACTGCAGCTGATTGGGTTGCCTCGGCTGTAGCTCGCCATTCTGGTCAGTGGGATGGCATTTTGGTGACCCCTACCCCATTATTTTGCAGCAAATTATGTACTTTGATATTTCGGTTTGACTCACCCCAGAGTGGTGTGATTGCCTGCTTGTAACAAAAAAAAAAAGGCATATGTTTTAACATTTAATCCATTACATATTAATTCAGATTAACCAAATCTGAATGAAGCTTAAAATCAAGCTTTAGTTCAAGCTCGGAATCAAACTTTAATTCAAGCTTGAATTAGCTTCCAGCTTGATTAAGAATTTACAAGCTACTCATTTAGGGTCCTGTTTCGTTTAGATTCAAAATTAGACTTGAATTAAAGCCCAAAATGGTAGCAGACGAATCGAGTTTGAACGAGTAATTAAAGCTTGTTGTATCTTCGAAGCTTTAGTCACTGGAATCAATGCATTGAAGTCTTAAAAAATGCACTTTGCACGCTTGAATCTTCGATCGATCGAATTTGCTTTGAAATTATTGTGTGCACTGCTCAGAGCCTTCAATTGTTGGGCAAGGTTAAAACCAAGACATGCTATACATTAATAGTTAGCGCAATGTTTGTATTCAAACTTGGCTACCAAACCTTTATTAGACCTAACTCAATCTTATTGAATCAATTCTAAGCCCATCCATTAAACCTAAAATCTCCTTTTTCTTCGCTCATTTAGGATCTAATTAGATTTTTTCAAAATTGAAGCCCGTAAAATTTCATATTAAACTAATTTATAAATATATACAGACTTAATTGCACCTAAGTGTACTATCTATTTAGATTAATTTAATCGGATCTATATTGAACCATGGGGTGCTTGTACATTAAAAATTTTATATTTTGGAGATCCTAGCTGCATCAAATGATACAATAATACGTCACTTTAGATAAGATAAAAGAATATATGCATCATATGACTGTTTAATGCATAAGTTAGGAATCTTTAGTTATCATCAATTTTTTATGTTCTAGGATTTTAAAAATAACACACCATATCCAATAGCTTGAAACATTAATGTCAGAGCTAAATGGAAATCCTTTTGGATATAGCCAAATCAAGCTTTGACACTTTCTTTATACATAAATATATATATCTTTAACTTTACTATATTTAAAAAGGATCTCCACTTAAGTTCAATTAAATCTAGAGTTGAATAACATAGATTTTACATTGATAATCCAAGTTATTGAATGTTATTTACTATTTTCAAAATATTTACATGCCAAATATCATGCAATTTAAAAAAAATTTAACCGATGTACCAAATGGTAAAAATTAGATAATCTAAATAGCATGAAATGATATATTCTTTTTAATCTATTAATGCATGAGTCTTTGTAGCACATAAGTTTTTATAAATAAGTAGTAAATTGCATTCAATGGCTCAAATAATTTAAGTAAAATATTCAACATCTAAATTTAATTATCAATTTAAATAAATATTTTTTGAATACTGACAAATTAAGTTCTATAAATATATATAGATACATATAAATACTTTCGGGTCAGATTAGACAGTTTATCTTACTTTTTCTTGACTGATTTGATTTTTCAAATCAAACCTATTTTCTGTGGAGGCTAGTCCTACATATGTATCTACTTTTATTTGCGACTAAATTGATTTGTTTTGATTTGTATCATGTAATCAGCTCTTGACCATGAGTAGAAAATACTGTTGGACTAACTAGATCTGCTTAGTTATCTTGATGAATACTCTTTCATCCATTCTGACTTTAGATTGTATTGCACGTGTCCTTCTCAAGAATTTGTGCTTCGTTTTTCGGCTCATGCTGCTGAATGGTTGACCAAGGGATAAATGATTATTTTTATTAATTAATTAATTATTAGATATTAGATTAATGAGTTAACTGATTAATCATAATTTTTAAATACCATATGTACTACCTCATGTAGGACAAAAACTAACGGTATTTTTTATTTAATGGTAGAAATTTAAGTGAAGAATATATATATATATATATATATATATATATATATTTTTTTAAAGTTTAGAAATTAAAATAATACAACTTTCTAAGCTCAAGTATTACTGTAGCTTTGTTTAAATTAATTAAATAAAATTCGGAGCAGTGTGGTAGAGAATGAAAGGCCCTCCCTAGTCCCTGCTCTCGTTCTTCTTGGACCTAAGCTCACAATGGGGTTATAGCAGGGGAAGATAGGCGCTCTGCCCATCCTCCATAAATTGGGAAGAGTGGGAGAGGGCGAGGCAATCGCTCCCGGCTCAGAATTCAGTGCATATTAATAGGCATATGTTTCTGATATCAGACTTTGGCGTTGATCCTGCTTTCCTCGTATCTCTATTAGAGACCTTGTTGATCGTATCTGTCCTCGGACTTCGAGTCTGGATGATGTGGCTTGGATATGGCGTCTGCCCATCCATCCCAGGATTCAGCTCCTTTTGTGTAAGCTGATGTGGGACCGCCTTCCTACTTATTCTCTTCTGACTGGTCGTGGACTCTCCATCAGGCCGCATTGCCCGATATGTGGGCTTCAGGATGAGACGGTTGAGCACGTCCTTCTTACATATTCTCGTGCCTCTCGGATTTGGCAGCAGCTTCGTTATAGCCCATGGATGTTGGAGGAGGGAGCCACCCAACTATCTTTATTGCGCGCCATTCGCTTAGCTGTCCAGAGTGGCATCCACTCTCAGGGTGTTTTTTCAGCTTATCTGGCTTATCACATCTGGCTAACCTGAAACCAGATTGTCTTTGCTGACGAGATGGTCTCACCTTAGACTATTATCCGCACTGCTGGCTCTCTTGTTATGGAGTACCTTCGCTCTGATTCAGGTATTCACTCTGATAGATCGGGCCTCTGGGATTCCCCTGCTATTTCGGCAGCGCACCGTTCCATGATTTTTATCTCTTGGGAGCCTTCACCCTCGGGTTATGTCAAAGTAAACTTTGACGGTATTATTTCGGGTCGTATTGCCAGATCTGGGTTTATCATTAGGAGGCTTAAGGGAGAGCTGCTCGCGGCTGGTGGACATGGCTCTCTTGATACTTCAGTTCATATGGCAGAGCTGCAGGCTGCTTGAGCTGGCATCACCTACGCTGTTCATATTTTGCGCTCTCATCGGGTGGTTATTGAGGGAAATTCTCTTACGGTTATCCACTGAATTAGACGAGATGTCGATCTCTGTTCCCCCCATAATCCCCTGATCAGTGATATATGGGCTTCTCTCCGATCTACCCGTGCTCCGTTGATCCATCTTGTCTACAGGGAAGCCAACACTGCAGCTGATTGGGTTGCCTCGACTGTAGCTCGCCATTCTAGTCAGTGGGAATGGTATTCTGGTGACCCCTGCCCCATTATTTTGCAGCAAATTATGTACTCTGATATTTTGGGTTTAACTCACCCCACAGTGGTGTGATCATCCGCTTGTAACAAAAAAAAAGGCATATGTTTTAACATTTAATCCATTACATATTAATTCAGATTAACCAAATCTGAATGAAGCTTAAAATCAAGCTTGAGTTCAAGCTCGGAATCAAACTTTAATTCAAGCTTGAATTAGCTTCCAGCTTGATTAAAAATTTATTGTTGGAAAATACTCATGTGGACCAACATATATAAATGTGTATATTTAATTATCATAATATTATCCAATAATAGGTGATCTAATAAAGTTAATTGGACATTAGGGATTAATTTTTGATATGGAACACAATGTGTAGATACCCGTAATATGTCTCTAATTTTATGATGGGTTGAATAGAAACATGATTACATAAAGTCAAATGATTATGATCCTTGGTTTGAACACGATTAATAGGAATCGTCTCTTCGAAAAGGTCATAGGTATCTTTTCAGTAAAGAGATGCTTATTCGAAAATCGGAAAGATCTCGTCTCTTCGGAAAGGTCCTTACGAAAGGATAAGTTTTTCTATTTAAGCATTTCCGATAACTCCCATCTTTATCAGAAAGAAAAATCTTCTACAATTATGTTGACAAATCGGAAGCACCGTCTCCAACCAAAATCAGCCAACAACGCTATTGCATTCGGTTACAGTATTCTTCATTTTTTAATAATGGTAAAACAAGGTACGAATTCCGCACTTTCTCAATTATATATTGTGTTTCGATATTATTGACATAAGGATTCTGGGGCAATGGATTCGTATTCGGTTTTTCCGAATTCTATCAAGTGGTATCAGAGCCGCCTTATGTTGTAATATCAAAATAATTCTTATTTTCTTGTTCATGCCTATCTAAATAAATGAATATATCATCAAATCCATCTTGTTGTTTTATCTTATTATACTTTGAATGATTCGTTGAAGGAGTCATTGATTGGATAAGATAAACATCATTGATTCATACGATTTGAATCTGCTATGGATAAAGAAAATGATAAAAAAAATCCATGGGAACAGATTTATTTGGAAAAATACCATAGCCCTCGGTTTCCTTCAGTGGGTAAAACTTTCTAAATGCATTTAATAAAGGCAGTGGAAACGGATTTACTTAGAATAAATCCCACGGTCCTCTATTTCCTCTGAGCAAAGCTTTCTAAATGCATTTAATAAAGGCAGGAGATCTTTCCAAGTTGGGAATAAATGGTGACAGAGAGCACCATGGTATAGCCTTAGCCATAGGTGTAATCGGAAGTCTTCCCATCCTTGCCCTGCCAGGGAAGATGCCAACCGTTTCTCTTTTCCCACCTTGAGAGGGAATGATATATATATATATTGAATTAAATATAGCCTATAATTCCTGCCATTCAGAAAATAATTCAAAAAAAAAATCATTGAGTTTAATTAAAGTATATCAATTTTTAGAATAGATTGACTGAAGCATCATCTCGCCAAAGTGAGCTCTCATGTGTAGGTTAATTTATTTAAAAAACTTGAGTAGGTAGTATGTATGTAATTTATGCATTTTCTTAACCGGTCCCAAAGGAAGGTGGAAATTTGGCCAAATTACATGCATACCCATGGTAATGAATATGTGATAGTTATAGGGATTATCCATCTGGGCAATAGGTCGGTCCCAAAGGAAGACTATTGCTTGACCGAACTTACTATTAGTATTCGATTACTACACCAAGTTATCGCTTACAAGTTAATATTGGTGTCCAAAGACTAGATATTAATGTTGTGTAGATTTCTTGTGATGGGATTTAAATTAAATTCAATGTTTTATTTGGTATGATGTGAGTATACTTTTTTTTTTGTGTGTTTTGTTATTTGTTCAGCTACATTATCTGCTTCTAATATATCTGCTAGCATTAATTCGATTCCTATGCTTAATGGGACCAACTTCAAGGATTGGAAAGAAAATATCATGATTGTTCTTGGATGTATAGACTTGGACCTTGCATTAAGAACTGAACGCCCTGCTTCTCTTACGGAAACTAGTACTGCTGAAATCAAGCGAGAATATGAGAAATGGGAGCGTTCAAATCGCATGAGTCTAATGATTATCAAAAGAGGCATTCCAGAAGCTTTTCGAGGCACTATGGCCGATATTGATACAGCTAAAGGTTTCCTTGATGAGACCGAAAAATTTTGCTAAAAACGATAAGGCGAAAACAAGCACGCTTTTGGCAAGCTTAGTTTCCATGAGGTATACAAGCAAAGGAAATATTCGGGAGTACATTATGGAATTGTCTCACATTGTTTCTAAGCTTAAGGCACTAAAGTTAGAGCTTTTAGAGGACTTGCTCATTCATTTGGTACTGATTTCTCTTCAAGCACAATTCAGTCAATTCAAGGTCAGTTACAACTGCCAAAAGGAGAAATGGTCTCTCAATGAGCTCATTTCATTTTGTGTACAAGAGGAGGAGAGATTGAAGCAAGAGAAAACCGAGAGTGCTCATTTGGCCACTTCCTCTAAGAGCAAGAAAAGAAAGAAGGATAAAAAGGCTGCTAAAGGTCCTTCACAAAAGAAGCAGAAGAAATCTGATGATAGTTATTTTTTCTGTAAGAAATCTGGACACATAAAGAAGGATTGTACCAAATATAACGCATGGCGTATAAAGAAAGGTACTTTTCTTACTAGGGTTTGTTCTGAAATTAATTTAACTTCTGTACCTAGAAACACTTGGTGGTTAGATTCTGGTGCTACTATTCACATAAGTGTTTCTATGCAGGGTTGCCTGAACTACCGAAAGCAAATTGATGCTGAAAGATTCATCTATGTGGGCAATGGAGAATCGGTAGAGGTGGAGGCTATAGGGTCCTTTAGGTTATTACTTAAGACAGGACATTATTTAGAATTGAGAAACACATTTGTTGTACCGTCATTTAGACGAAATTTAATTTCTATTTCTACATTGGACAAATATGGATACTTTTGTTCTTTTGAAAATAATAAAGTTAGTGTTTCTTTAAATTCTATTATTATTGGTACTGGTTCCTTGTCTTACTACGATAACCTTTATATACTTGACACTATTACTCCATTTAATAAAACTTTGCATGTTTCTTTTATAGGTACAAAACGTAAATTAGCTAATGAAAATTTTGCTTCCTTATGGCACAAGCGATTAGGTCACATCTCTAAAATAAGAATAGAAAGGCTTATGTCAGAAGGAATTTTGGATTCTATTGATTTCACAGACTTTAATGTTTGTGTAAATTGCATTAAAGGAAAACAAACCAACAAAAGGAGATTACTAGCCAATAAAACTTCAGATGTCTTAGATCTCATCGACACAGACATATGCGGACCATTCCCTACAGCTGCTTAGAATGGTCAAACATATTTCATATCGTTTATAGACGATTACTCAAGATTTGGCTATTTGTATCTCATTAAAGATAAGTCCAGTGCATTGGATATGTTCAAAACTTTTAAAGCTGAAGTTGAAATCAACTTAACAAGAAAATTAAAGCCGTTAGATCTGACCGTGGTGGAGAATTCTATGGCAGATATGATGGATCAGATGAACAACGTCTAGGACCATTTGCCAAATACCTTAAGGAATGCGATATAGTCCCTCAATACACCATGCCAGGCTCTCCAAACATGAATGGTGTTGCTGAGAGACGAAACTAGACTCTTAAAGATATGGTAAGGAGTATGATAAGTCATTCAACCTTACCAAAGTTACTTTGGGAGAGGCACTTAAGACTGCAGCCTATATTCTCAACAGAGTACCAACTAAAGCAGCCACTAAGACCCCTTATGAGCTTTGGACGGGTAAGAAACCAAGTTTAAAGCATTTGCATATTTGGGGGTGTGCAGCTGAAGCAAGGCCTTATAGGCCAAGTAAAAGAAAATGGATTCCAGAACCGTAAGCTGCTACTTTATAGGTTACTCTGAATGATCTAGGGGTTTTAAGTTTTATGATCCCACTACCAAAGCAATTTTTGAATCGGGAATAGCAATGTTCTTTGAGGATATAGAGTTTGAGGGAAGAAATCAGGTTAGAGACATTATCTTTGAAGAAGAATCGATTCCGATTCCTACCATTACTTATAACAATGATCAGGATCAAGTTATAATTCCTGTCATTGATCAAAGAGTAATTCTGGAACTTCAAGATGATGCAGAAAATCTTTCCAATCAGATTGAAGAAATTGTTCCTAATGAACAATATCAAGAACAAACTCAACAGCCTCAAGAACAAGTGTCATTAAGGAGATCCATGAGAGAAAAGAGAAAGGCAATTTCGGATGATTTTATAGTCTTTCTCCAAGAACATGAGGATATTTTGACTTGACAGAAGATGATCCTATCAACTTCCGACAAGCTATGGAAAGTTCTAAGTTTCAAGAATGGATCAATGCTATGAAAGACGAGATGAAGTCCATGAAAGACAATGACGTTTGGGATCTCGTTTCATTGCCTGACGGAAAGAAACCCATTGGTTGCAAATGGATATTTAAAACCAAGAGGGATTCGAATGGCAATGTAGAGAGATATAAAACTTGTCTTGTTGCAAAGGGCTTTACTCAAAGGGAAGGTATTGATTTCAAAGAGACTTTTTCTCCAGTTTCAACGAAAGACTCTTTTAGGGTCATCATGGCATTAGTGGCACATTTCAACCTTGAGTTGCATCAGATGGATGTAAAGACAGCGTTTCTCAATGGTGACATTGATGAAACAATTTATATGAAGCAACCAGAGAACTTTGTGTCTGGTGATCCAAAGAAAATGGTTTGCAAATTTAAGAAATCTATCTACGGGCTCAAGCAAGCACCCCGACGATGGTATTACAAATTTCACCAAGTAGTACTCTCATTCGGTTTTGAGATGAATGTGGTTGATGATTGTATATACCATAAGTTCAGTGGGAGTAAATTTATTTTCTTAGTACTGTATGTCGATGATATTTTACTTGCAAGTAACGATATAGGCTTATTACATGAAACCAAGAATTTCTATCAAACAAATTTGAGATGAAAGATCTTAGTGAAGCATCTTTTGTGTTAGGTATACAGATATATCGAGATCGTTCTCGAGGTATCCTTGGGTTATCACAAAAGAAGTATATCAATAAAGTTCTCAAAAGATTCGGCATGCAAAATAGTAAACCTTTGGAAACCCTGGTAGCTAAAGGAGAAAAGTTTAGTCTCAATCAGTGTCCTAAGAATGACCTTGAAGTTCAGGAAATGAAGAAATATCCCTATGCGTCAGCATTAGGAAGTTTGATGTATGCTCAAGTTTGCACTCGTCCCGATTTGGCTTTTATTATTGGGATGTTAGGTAGATATATGAGTAACCCTGGAATGGATCATTGGAAAGCAGCCAAGAGGGTTATGCGCTACTTACAGAAAAAAAGAACTACATGCTCACATATAGAAGGTCGGATAGTTTAGAGATCATCGGGTACACCGACTTAGATTTTGCTAGATGCCAAGACAACAAACGATCCACTTCAGGCTATATATATATGTTGGCTGGAGGGGCTATTTCCTGGAGAAGTGCTAAGCAGACACTCATAGCCTCTTCAACCATGGCAGTAGAGTTTATAGCTTGTTATGAGGCATCCAACCATGGGATGTGGCTGCAAAACTTTGTCACGAGGCTGCATATAGTTGAAAGTATTGAAAGGCCACTCAGGATATATTGTGACAATAACTCAGCAGTAATGTATTCCAACAACAATAGAAGTTCGTCTAAGTCAAAGCACATAGACATTAAATTTATTGTTGTAAAAGAAAGAGTTCAAAGTAAACGGATATGTATAGAACATATAGGTACATATTTTATGTTGGCCGACCCACTAACTAAAGGACTTACACCCAAGGTCTTTCATAAGCATATTAATCAAATGGGTGTTGTATTATTTAATGATGTTTTGATTTAATGGGAGTCTGTATTTTGTATGATAGTTTCTGCAGAAATAAAGATTTCAGTATTTTATTTACTTTGATTCATACGGAATAAAGTTTGATCTCGCTAAAGAAAAGGATCGGTTGAAAATAGGTATGTTCAGATCACATTACATGTAATTTTCATGTTACACAACCATATTTGATCTATGTCGTTTGATTGTATTAGTGTATGTGACCATTGATGGTCCAGCTACTACCAATGTGAGCGAAGGCTGCTTTGATCCTACACTAGTGCAGTCAATGGCCAGATTGTTCGAAATCCTTAAGTTATGATAATAAAGGTTTTGAGTACTCATAAGGTAGTGCACATTTATCTGGTTACATATGAGGTCCAAGTGGGAGATTATTGGAAAATACTCATGTGGACCAACAATATGTAAATATGTATATTTAATTATCATAATGTTAGTCCAATAATATGTGATCTAATAAAGTTAATTGGACATTAAGGATTAATTTTTGATATGGAACACAATGTGTAGATACCGGTAACATGTCTCTAATTTTATGATAGGCTGAATAGAAACATGATTACATAAAGTCAAATGGTTATGGTCCCTGGTTTGAACACAATTAATAGGAAACGTCTCTTCGAAAAGGTCATGGGTATCTTTTCAGTAAAGAGATGCTTATTTGAAAATCGAAAAGATCTCGTCTCTTTGGAAAGGTCCTTATGAAAGGATAAGTTTTTCTATTTAAGCATTTCTGTTAACTCCCATCTTTATCAAAAAGAAAATTTTCTGCAATTGTGTTGACAAACAGGAAGCACCCTCCAACCAAAATCAGCCGACAACGCTATTGCATTTGGTTACAGTATTCTTCATTTTTTAATAATGGCAGAACAAGGTACGAATTCCGTACTTTCTTAATTATATATTGTGTTTCGATATTATTGACATAAGGATTCTCGGGCAATGGATTCATATTCAATTTTCTCGAATTCTATCATTTACAAGCTACTCATTTAGGGTCCTGTTTCGTTTAGATTCAAAATTAGACTTGAATTAAAGCCCAAAATGGTAGCAGACGAATCGAGTTTGAACAACTAATTAAAGCTTGTTGTATCTTGGAAGCTTTAGTCACTAGAATCAATCCATTGAAGTCTTTAAAAATGCACTTTGCACGCTTGAATCTTCGATCGATGGAATTTGCTTTGAAATTATTGTGTGCACTGCTCAGAGCCTTCAATTGTTGGGCAAGGTTAAAACCAAGACATGCTATACATTAATAGTTACCGTAATGTTTGTATTCAAACGTGGCTACCAAACCTTATTTTTTATTAGACCTAACTCAATCTTATTGAATCAATTCTAAGACCATCCATTAAACCTAAAATCTCCTTTTTCTTCTCTCATTTAGGATCTAATTAGATTTTTTTCAAAATTGAAGCCTGTAAAATTTCATATTAAACTAATTTATAAATATATACCGACTTAATTGCACTTAAGTGTACTATCTATTTAGATTAATTTAATCATATCTATATTGAACCATGGGGTGCTTGTACATTAAAAAATTTATATTTTGGAGATCCTAGCTGCATCAAATGATACAAAAATACGACACTTTAGATCAGATAAAAGAATATATGCACTATATGACTGTTTAATGCATAAGTTAGGAATCTTTAGTTATCATCAATTTTTATGTTCTAGAATTTTAAAAATAACTTATCATATCTGATGTAGCTCAATCATCAGATTTTTGTTTTTCTTTGTTTCTTTGCTATGAGATCTCTTACTGAAGGAAAAAGGAGTCCCCTTTCTTCAAGCATCCCCTCCCCTTCTTATCCCCTTCCGAGCTTCTTCTTTTTTTTTATGGGTCAGAAGGTCCACGTGTAAGATAAACGTTTACCCTAGCCCTGCGCTTACTACGTGGTCATTCCTCGGTAATTAACAATAAAGGTATTAAGAAACTTACTCATGAAGATAAGGATCTTCATGATGACCTTGGTTATCCCAAGGGAATGTCAGGGTTAGTGGGAGTGTCAGAGTCAGAGAAAAGGTATCTGGTCCTAAAACAGGAGCTCAGTATCTCCTTTTTCTAGATGAATGGCGATGTTCCAGTGTTTGTCTTATTCGAACCATTTAAAGCTTCATGATGCTTAATGATTCTCGATTTCTGTTCCGAACACGATAGCTCATCGTGTTTAGTGCCCCTGATACGAGAATGATTCCAAGATTGGGGGCCGTCTAGGACTAGGGGCTGCCCAGACTTTGGGGGCCGCCTAGGACCAGGAGGCCGCCCAGGACCTAGGGGCCGTCCAGGACTAGGGGCCGCCCAGACCTTGGGGGCCGCCTAGGACCAGGAGGCCGCCCAGGACCTGGGGGCCGCCTAGGACCAGGAGGTTGCCCAGGACCTGGGGGCCATCTGGGGCCAGGAGGCCGCCCAGGACCTGAGGGCCGTCTAGGCCTAGGGGCCGCCCAGATTTTGAAGGCCGCCTAGGACCAGGAGGCCGCCTAGGACCTGGGGGCCGTCTAGGCCTAGGGGCCGCCCAGACTTTGGGGGCCGCCTAGGACCAGGAGGCCGCCCAGGACCTGGGGGCCGCCTAGGACCAGGAGGCCGCCCAGGACCTGGGGGCCGTCTGGGGCCAAGGGCCGCCTAGGACTTAGGGCCGTCCAGGACTAGGGGCCGCCTAGACCTTGGGGGCCGCCTAGGACCAGGAGGCCGCCCAGGACCTGGGGGCCGTCTAGGCCTAGGGGCCGCCCAGACTTTGGGGGCCGCCTAGGACCAGGAGGCCGCCCAGGATCTGGGGGCCGTCTAGGGTCAAGTGCCGCCTAGGACTTAGGGGCCGTCCAGGACTAGGGGCCGCCCAGACCTTGGGGGCCGCCTAGGACCAGGAGGCCGCCCAGGACCTGGGGGCCGTCTAGGCCTAGGGGCCGCCCAGACTTTGGGGGCCGCCTAGGACCAGGAGGCCGCCCAGGACCTGGGGGCCGTCTGGGGCTAAGGGCCGCCTAGGATTTAGGGGCTGTCCAGGACTAAGGGCCGCCCAGACCTTGGGGGCCGCCTAGGACCAGGGGGCCGCCCAAGTCCTGGGGGCCGTCTAGGACTAGGGGCCGCCCAGACCTTGGGGGCCGCCTATGACTAGGGGGCCACCCAAGACCTGGGGGCCGTCTAGGATTAGGAGGCCACCTAGGACCAGGATCTTAATTTTTTGTTTTCCAACCATATCATTTACTAACCATTTTATTTATCAACTATATCATATGCCCCCTCGCCTATGTCCCTTGTATTCATGTGCGTTGCACACGTGCAAGGGAGAAGGGCGAAAAAATTCGAATTTCAAATCCCAGCACATGATACGTGTCGTTTCAGAAAAGGAAGAAAGAGGGGAGGCGCATATCTCTAGGAAGATAGTGTCTTTTCGCTTGTCCGGTCCCACTGGGGGACTGCCATGTGGCCTTGTGGCGCTCGAGGCGTTGCGTCTGAAATATAAAAAGGGGGCCGTCCCCTCCATCCCTTAATCTTTTATTTTGTATATCCTTCTGCGATTTTATCTCTCCAAGTCCAGGTTAGTCGTCTTCTTCTTCTCTTTTTCCTTTTCCATGGATCCCTCCCAAGATAGGAAAGGTAAAGGCCCCATGATTGAGCCTTCCCGTGAGGAGATTCTTCAGGCACGTCGACAGGCCCTCAGAGGGGTAACCATCCGCGGGGATCAACCTGTCGCTCGGTCCGCACAGCCTGTGTCTAGGTTGTTACCCCAGTCCCCTAGGGTTTCCTCCTCATCTACCAGCCGTGAGGTAGGGCTTCCTGCGGTTGCTTCCAAATCGGCCAGGCCGGCGGATGTCGCCTCAGTTACAACTTTCCAAGATCTTAGGAACCTTAGGGCTCAGTTTGGGATCCCTAGTGACATTCGGCTTTCTGCTCCCCTCCCCGAAGATAGAGTCACCCTAGCGCAACCAGGAAAGGTTGCGCTGTACGAAGAGTTTTTTAAGGGCGGTCTACGATTGCCCTTACATCCTTTCTTCGTAAACTTGTTGAACAGGTATCGCCTTATTCCCGCATAACTTACCCCCAATTCCATTCGTGTCATTTTTTCATTTCTAGTGCTTTGTTCCTTTCATGGAGCTTCCGCCCGACTTTCTTTATTTAGGGCATTATAGGATTCGAAACCCTGTTAGGGATGGGTGGTGGAGCTTCGCGTCGAGGCCTAAGAGAGTCCTTAGGCTTAACCTTCCTTCTAAAATTAAAGGGTGGAAGTCTCGGTTTTTTTACGCGCACTTGGAGGGGTTGGGCGTAGATTGGGGTAATCCGGATACCAGTTCTAACCAGAACTCGAGTGTTGATGAGAGAGACCGTGAGCTTTTCAACACTCTGATTTCCACTATCATTCCTCCTAGTAAGGAATTGCTATCGGAGGATAATCTTCGGGAGATTGTGTTCGTGCCGGTGTCGCTGGCTGCAGCGCCCGGTGAGCCTCGAAGAATTTTTCTTTTTATTATTATTATATTCGTAGCTAGTATATTTGGTGTCCTCCTTTTAGCTAACCGCGTGCTCTCTATATTGCAGCAATGAAGTTTTCTCAAGACTCGCTGATATCGGGCCTCCGAAAGAGAGGAGGAAGCGACTGTGGCACGACAGGAACTGAACCTAAAAGGCCCCGTCTGCCAGAACCGGACCGTCGTGCCCAACCTCTAGCGGCTCTTCCCGAAGCAACACTGATAGAAGACAGCGAGGGAGAGGCAAGTCCTCCTGAGGGGATACCGATAGGAGATCCTATCGAGGGGAGCCTTCCGGCGGTCGCCCCATCTTCTGCTAAGGGCGCCGGGGGATCGGTAGGGAGCGTGGAGGCCGTTGAGACTGATCCGTCAGGTCCGTCATCGTCAAAGGAAGCAGGCGCCCTCGCCCCCGCTCCCTTGGATGCTTCGAGAAGTCCATCCCCACCTTCTCAACCGCCTAACCTGGGTACCACATATCAAAGTTGTTTATCAGAAACAGTCCTCAAACTTTCGATCCTGCCCAGGTTTCAGGATAAAATGAGGAAACTATCACAGGAGGAGTCATTTGACACCATGTTCACAGCCGCGCTTCAGGTAGAGCTACGATCTTCTCCTCTTTCCTCTTTTCGTGATTATTGAGTTCGGGTATTTACCGAGTGTATTTTGCAGATGTCTAATGGCCTCTTTGTGCTGCGCGAAGACCTAACCAAGGCCAAGTCTCGTAGTGAGAGTTTGGATAAAGAATTGGTGGAGACGAAGGCCCGAGAGTCGAAAGCGCTACATGAGTTTCGGGACATCCAGGAGGATTATCGAACATGGCGGGGTAGGGCGGAGAAGGAGCTACGGAGCTTAGACGCCCAATTATCCGAAGTCCGGGCAAAATTGCTGCCAACAAAAGAAAGATTGAAGGAAACCACTCTCAGGCTAGAACATACTGAGAATCGAGCTGACAACGCGGAAGCCGCGGCTCGCGATGCTGCAGAAAAACTGGTTCTAGCCGAGAGGGACGTTAAGGAAGCTCTGGACAGGGTCACAGCAGTGGAGACAGAGGCCCGGGAGAGGATGACCGTAGCCGAGGCTAAAGCTCAGGAAAAGGTGGCCGCGGCCGAAGCCAAGGTCCAGGAGGCCATCAAAGAGTACAAGGATTCTTCGGACTTTGCGTCGGAGCTCCACGAGGCTGCCCTGGACGCTTTCATTCAGGGTTTTGAGAGGTGTAAATGGAGGCTAGCCCGGCACTTTAATTTAGAAAACCTTGAACGTTTTCAACCCGCGGATGATGAAGAAACATCCGATATGGAGGTTGAAAATACGGTGGATGGAGCGGTGATGACCAAAGACCCTGTCGCAGAAACGCCCACTACTGAGGAGCCGGCTTCTGGTCCAATTACTGAGAAGGAGCACCTCGAAGACCGATAGAAGGTGCCTAGGTTTATCTTGATCTTAGCTTTTTGTTCTTGACTTGGTCCTTTAAAGGACCTCCTTTTGTAAGTCAATTGATATCAGTTCACAGACAATATATTATAAAGTTTTATAGTGAATTGACTTTGAATGAGTAGACGCCACTTTTTGCTTACTTGATGTTATGCAATGCTTTATCTTCGATTCCCGATTTCTATCTATTGCTTAGGAGATCTATCCACGAGTTGACGTTAAGTTTGAATCTCGGGGTCATTTTCTGGTATGTTGTCTCAGGATGTAAGCCCTGGAACTCTGATGGGGCAGTTTAGGGACCTCCATGGGGAGTTTGCCCTGGGTTCGAGGAGGCATAATGTCCTTAGGATTGTGGGGCCGTTTGGTCCTTTTGCAGAATTGTGTCTCGAAGGTAGTCGGGTATCTGCCTAAGGGCGTGACTCGAGGCCGTCTAAGTCGAGGCTGCCTAAGTCATGGACTTGAACCTCTTCAGGGGTAGGACATACCAGCCTGGGGGTGTCCTTTGGACTGTGGGGCCGCCGAGCCGCTTTGAAGAATCGTCTCTCGGGGGCAGCTAGGTACCCGCCTAAGAGCGTGACTCGGGGCCGCTTAAGTCATGGACTTGAACCTCCTCAGGGGTAGGTTATACCAGCCTGGGGGTGTCCTTTGGACTATGGGGCCGCCGAGCCGCTTTGAAGAATCGTCTCTCAGGGGCAGCTAGGTACCCGCCTAAGAGCGTGACTCGGGGCCACTTAAGTCGTGGACTTGAACCTCCTCAGGGGTAGGTTATACCAGCCTGGGGGTGTCCTTTGGACTGTGGGGCCACCGAGCCGCTTTGAAGAATCGTCTCTCGGGGGCAGCTAGGTACCCGCCTAAGAGCGCGACTCGGGGCCGCTTAAGTCGTGGACTTGAACCTCCTCAGGGGTAGGTTATACCAGCCTGGGGGTATCCTTTGGACTGTGGGGCCGCCGAGCCGCTTTGAAGATCGTCTACAGGAAATCTCCAAACATGCACGTTTATTAATTTTTGGGTAAATACATTACATTACTGGTGGGATTGCCGGAGATTATCTGCGTTCCACGTTCGGGGGATAGTTGCCCATTCAGATCTCCAAGTCGATATGCTCCACGGTGAAGGACCTCTGCTATCTGGTAGGGCCCTTCCCAGTTTGGAGACAATTTGCCCCCCTCTGTTGGTTTAGACACCGAAGCCTTTCTTAGAACCAAATCTCCCTGGCGGAAGCTTTTTGAGCGGACGCGGGTATTATAATACCTCGCTACCTGCTGCTGGTAGGCTACCATTTTAATTCGAGCTCGATCTCTTGCTTCATCAATGAGGTCAAGATTGGCTCTTAAATTAGGAAGGTTGTCTGCTCCGTCATATGATTCTACTCGGCTACTTGGTAGGCCAATTTCGACGGGAATAACAGCTTCGGAACCAAAAACCAGATTGAACGGCGTCTCTCCCGTTGGTGTCCTAGGAGTTGTGTGGTATGCCCAGAGTACATCGGGAGCTTTTCCACCCACCTTCCTTTGGACGTATCCAGTCTGGTCCTCAGTCCCCGCAATATCATACGATTTGTAACCTCGGCCTCTCCATTAGATTGCGGATGGCCGACGGAGGCGAATCGCTGTATGATGCCGAGATCAGCACAAAAGGTCCGGAAGGTGATGTTGTCGAACTGTCAGCCATTATCAATGACAAGAGTATGTGGTATGCCGTATCGACAAATAATAGCTTTCCAGAAAAAGGCTTTGACTTTGGCTTCAGTGATCCTAGCGAGTGCTTCGGCTTCGACCCATTTAGTAAAATAATCGACGGCGACTAGCAGGAATTTTTGCTGTCCTGACGCCGGAGGGAAAGGGCCAAGGATGTCCATGCCCCACTGAGCGAAAGGCCAGGGAGCAGAAAGAGGGTTTAACTGGGAAGACGGTTATTATTGAATGCAGGCGTACCGTTGGCATTGGTCACATCTTTTCACCAGTTCGGCTGCATCTTCTTGCATGGTCAGCCAATAATATCCTTGTCGGAGGGCCTTGCGCGCTAGAGATCGGCCTCCTGAGTGATTCCCACAGATGCCTTCATGAATCTCCCTAAGGACATAATTAGCATCTACCGCGCTAACACATTTGAGGAGAGGCTGAGAAAAGGATCTCTTGTAGAGTCGGCCATCTAGCAGTACAAATTTAGAAGCCCTCCGCTTGAGCAGCTTAGCTTCCTTATGATCAACTGGGAGAACGCCATCCTTCAAATATCGGATATAAGATTCCATCCAGGTTTCCTCTTGGATAACGGGCAAAGCTTCTTCTACAGCGTCAATGCTAGGTGTCTCCAGGTACTCGATGTAGGTTTTGCCCATGGTGCTATCCACAGATGTAGCAAGCCGGGCCAACATATCAGCCCTAGCATTCTCACCTCTGGGGATATAGCTGATGGTGAAGTGATCTAACAAGGGAACTAATAGTTTAACCTTGCTCAGATATTGGGACATGATAGGGTCCTGAGCTTCATACTCCCCTGCCACCTGGGCAGAAATAAGCTGCGAGTCAGTGAAGGCTCGGAGATGCTTGATTCCCATCCCATGTGCTAGTTTGATTCCGGCTAACAAGGCTTCATATTCAGCTTGATTGTTAGTGGCTTCGAAGAGGAAACGAAGAGCATACTCCAGTACTACACCTTCTGGGCTGGCAAGAATAAGACCAGCTCCGCTCCCTTGGGAGTTAGAGGCTCCGTCGACGTGGAGGACCCATGCTTTATCATTCCCCTCGTCAGCATCTAAAAGAATCCGGGGGAACTCTTCTTGATGTTCCTTAAACCACGTGCATTCTACTAGGAAATCAGCCAAGACCTGGAATTTCAGAGCTGCTCTGGGCTAAAATGACAAGTCGAATTCCCCTAGTTTGATGGCCCATTTGGCCAACCAGCCAGAGGTGTCTGGTCGTGACAAAATGGCTCTGAGAGGTTGATCAGTGAGGACGACTATAGGATGGGCCTGAAAGTAGGGTCTGAGTCGTCGGGCGGAGATGAATAAAGCAAAAATGACTTTCTCTGTTTTGGAATACCTCTCTTCTGCACCATGAAGTACTTTGCTGGTATAATACACAGGTCTTTAAATGGCATGGTCGCCGATACGCACCAGAACGGAACTAACGGCTTCTGAAAAGCCGCAAGATAGAGGAAAAGCTTTTCTCCTTCTTCCGGTTTAGACAACAGGGGCGGTGTGGACAAGAACTCCTTAAGTTCTTCAAAAGCTTGTTGACAGTCTTTCGTCCACTCAAAACCGTCCGCTTTTCGTAAGACCTTGAAGAAGGGTAGACACCTCTCGACCGATCTTGATAAAAATCGGCTTAATGCTGCTATCCTACCGATGAGTTGTTGCACCTCTTTCTTACATATAGGCCGCCTCATATTGAGAATGGCCTGAATTTTCTCTGGGTTTGCCTCAATCCCCCGCCGGGTAACCAAGAAACCCAAGAATTTCCCTGCAGTAACTCCAAATGCACATTTACGTGGGTTGAGCTTTATTCTATGGAGCCGGAGGTTGTGGAAGGTCTCTTGCAGGTCGGCGACATGGTCAGTGGCACAGGTGCTTTTTGTTAACATGTCATCTACATATACTTCCATGTTGTAGCCGAGCTGGTCTTTAAAAACTTTGTTCATCAGTCTCTGATAGGTAGCTCCTGCATTCTTCAACCCGAAGGGTATTACTTTATAACAATAGATGCCCTTCTTGGTGATAAAAGAAGTATGCTCTTCGTCTAAGGGGTTCAATTTTATCTGATTGTACCCTGAGAAGGCATCCATGAAGCTAAGAAGTTCATAACCAGAAGTTGAATCTACTAACTGGTCGATCTGTGGCAACGGAAAACTGTCCTTAGGACAAGCTTTGTTAAGATCGGTGTAATCGATGCATATTCTCCATCCTCCGTTGGCCTTCCGGACCATGACCACATTGGCTAGCCAATTAGGATATTGTGCCTCCCGAATATGACCGGCCATAAGCAATTTATCCACCTCTTCGTCTATGACCCTCTGCCGCTCAAGGCAAAACTCCTTTTCTTCTGGCGAACAGGACGATAGCTTGAGTTGATATTAAGTTGATGAATAATCACCTCCGGAGGAATCCCGACCATGTTCGTCACTTTCCAGGCGAAGACATCCACATTTGCCGATAAGAAGGCTAGGAGTTGATCCCGGACTTCAGGGAAGAGGAGCTCGCCAATTTGCACGATCTTAGTGGGATCATCCCCCAGGGGGCAAGATATTAGAAGCTCCGCTGGCTCTCCTCTTCGCTCGACTTCTCTAGGGTCAAAAGACTCGGCGACCGGAGGAATTTTAGCCACCTGAGGACTAGGGGCTAAATGATAGCAGGGTCTAACCAAGTCTACCTCTCCGTGCATCGCACCAACTCCTTGGTTGGTAGGGAACTGCACCAACAGGCGCTTGGTAGATATAACTGCATCTAACATATTCAACCCGGGGCGGCCGAGTATGGCGTTGTAAGCCAGGGGAACCCGAACCACCAGAAAATCCAGCATTACCGTGCTTTGACATGGCGGCGATCCTGCCATTGCCGGTAAAGTAATCTCGCCTTCCACTCGTATAGAGTCTCCAGTGAAACCGACTAGAGGGACGGCTACAGGCCGAAGAGAGTCAAGAGGCAAATTCATCCGAAGAAATGCGTCATAAGTAAGCACATTGGCGGAGCTTCCACTGTCAATTAAGATCATCTTTACAGGATGTCTAGCGACCGTCATTGAAACAACGACGCTATCATCTTTTACAACATTACCCCCCGCTATATCTCCCCCAGAAGGGATTACATCATCTAGCTCTCCCCCTCCCCTTGGCCTCTTAGAAGATGAGGCTCTTCCGTGGGAAATCATGCCCACCATCCGTTCTGTTGGGGTGTTATCAATGTTGGCTTGAGCGGGAGGAGGTCCCATCAAAGCTGGTATAGGAGCCTCTTTCTTCTGGATGTACTGCCCAAGATATCCCCTTTGAATGAGTTCTTCGATGGCTTGCTTCAAGTTCCGACATTCTTCAGTGTCATGGCCATAATCCCTGTGGAAACGGCAATAACGGCTCCTGTCGCGGGCGGTGCCCTTCTTCAATGGGGGTGGGCGCCGTAAATAAGGCTCGTTTTCAATTTCCATAAGGATATGAGCCCGGGGCGCTAGGAGGGGTGTAAGATGGTCTTCTCTGGGAGCCAGGCTCTTGCGGCAGTCAGTCGGTCAACGCGAGGGTTCGGACTTCTTGGGAGGGGGCCCGTTCAACTCTGGGCGAGCGGGTCTCTTGCCAGTCCTTCCTGCGCACCTCTCCTTGATGAATCAGCTTCGTGGGCATGGATATACTTCTACGCACGGCTCAAGAGATCAGCATAAGAGGAAGGAGGTTTTTTGTCCAGAGAGTAAGTAAAACGGGAGGGACGGAGCCCCCGTTTTAAAGCCAGTGTGGCTACAGCATCTTCAAGATGATAGACTTCTAGGGCCGCCACCTTGAAACGGGTTATAAAATCTTTCAAAGGTTCTCCTTCTTACTGCTGCACGGAGAATAAGCTGTCTGCTACTCGAGGAATCTTTCGACAAGCGTCGAAATAAGTCAGGAAAGATCTCTCAGTTAACGAAAAGAGTCAATACTACGTGAGGGCAGACGAGAATACCAAACACGGGCCGCCTTACGGAGGGTGGCCGGGAAGGCAATGCATAAGAGGGCATCAGTCGCTCCTTGGACCTGCATAATAGCTTTATAGCTCTCCAGATGATCTAGGGGATCGGTGGTACCGTCATAGGGATCCAGTTGAGGAAATCAGAATCTCCTTGGAATGGGCTCTTCCATAACCCGCCGAGTAAGAGGGGGGCGGGTATCGTAATCTGACCCCGGCTGATTGTTGATCCTTTGACTAAGTTCCTCCAGCCTGCGATCTTGCTCCTCAAGACGCCTTTCCATCTGATCAGTCATACGTCCTCCGGCTGGTTCAGGGGAACTAGAAAGAGACTGATGATGCCACCGGCGGTGCTCCGCATAAGGTTCCTTCCCCCACCGCCGCCTGACAGGTGGGCTGCTAGGGGAATGGGTGAGAGAGCGCAAACCGTCCCGGGAGCTTTGAGAGCGCCACCCTCCTGAGGAATAAGGGCGGAGAGGCTTTGTCGGAGGGGATCTCCCTCGAGCTGATTATCGGCAGACAGGAGTAGCCGACCTGGGCAACAGAGGTGGCTCGAGCCATTGCCGGGCTCCTCTAGAGTGATGTTCCTGCATCTGTTGAACCATCCCAACAAGAGTTTGGACTTGCTGGGTAAGGATCAGCAGTGGGTCTTGAGGAATAGCTGGGGCCGGCAGCGGCGAGGAAGGAACCGGAGGGTTCGACTTCACTGGCTCAGAAGAGCTAAGAGTTTTGAGATCATGGTTGGGAGGCGAGAGATGCCCCCCAGACCAATCAGAGGGATCCTCTTCCAGAGATCTCGAGCTCATGTTCGTGGAACCGTAGAACAGGTATTACTCACTGCTCCAACGATGGCCCCCTACCTGGCGCGCCAATCTGATGTAGCTCAATCACCAGATTTTTGTTTTTCTTTGTTTCTTTGCTATGAGATCTCTTACTGAAGGAAAAAGGAGTCCCCTTTCTTCAAGCACCCCCTCCCCTTCTTATCCCCTTTCGAGCTTCTTTTTTTTTTTTTTGTGGGTCAGAAGGTCCACGTGTAAGATAAACGTTTACCCTAGCCCTGCGCTTGCTACGTGGTCATTCATCGGTAATTAACAATAAAGGTATTAAGAAACTTACTCATGAAGATAAGGATCTTCATGATGACCTTGGTTATCCCAAGGGAATGTCAGGGTTAGTGGGAGTGTCAGAGTCAGAGAAAAGGTATCTGGTCCTAAAACAGGAGCTAAGTATCTCCTTTTTCTAGATGAACGGCGATGTTCCAGTGTTTGTCTTATTCGAACCATTTAAAGCGTCATGATGCTTAATGATTCTCGATTTCTGTTCCGGACATGATAGCTCATCGTGTTTAGTGCCCATGATATAAGAATGATTCCAAGATTGGGGGCCGTCTAGGACTAGGGGCTGCCTAGGACCAGGAGGCCGGCCAGGACCTGGGGCCGTCCAGGACTAGGGGCCGCCCAGACCTTGGGGACCGCCCAGGACCTGGGGGCCGCCTAGGACCAGGAGGCCGCCCAGGACCTGGGGGCCGTCTGGGGCCAAGAGGCCGCCCAGGACCTGGGGGCCGTCTAGGCCTAGGGGCCGCCCAGATTTTGGGGGCCGCCTAGGACCAGGAGGCCACCCAGGACCTGGGGGCCGTCTAGGCCTAGGGGCCGCCCAGACTTTGGGGGCCACCTAGGACCAGGAGGCCGCCCAGGACCTGGGGGCCGTCTGGGGCCAAGGGCCGCTAGGACTTAGGGGCCGTCCAGGACTAGGGGCCGCCCAGACCTTGGGGGCCGCCTAGGACCAGGAGGCCGCTCAGGACCTGGGGGCCGTCTAGGCCTAGGGGCCGCCTAGGACCAGAAGGCCGCCCAGGATCTGGGGGCCGTCTGGGGCCAAGGGCCACCTAGGACTTAGGGGCCGTCCAAGACTAGGGCCCGCCCAGACCTTGGGGGCCGCCTAGGACCAGGAGGCCGCCCAGGACCTGGGGGCCGTCTGGGGCCAAGGGCCGCTAGGATTTAGGGGCCGTCCAGGACTAAGGGCCGCCCAGACCTTGGGGGCCGCCTAGGACCAGGGGGCCGCCCAAGTCCTGAGGGCCGTCTAGGACTAGGGGCCGCCCAGACCTTGGGGGCCGCCTAGGACCAGGGGGCCACCCAAGACCTGGGAGCCGTCTAGGATTAGGAGGCCGCCTAGGACAGGATCTTAATTTTTTTGTTTTCCAACCATATCATTTACTAACCATTTTATTTATCAACTATATCAATATCCAATAGCTTGAAACATTAATGTCGGATCTAAATGAAAATCCTCTTTTGGATATAGCCAAATCAAGCTTTGACACTTTCTTTATACATAAATATATAATCTTTGACTTTACTATATTTAAAAAGGATCTCCACTTAAGTTCAATTAAATCTAGAGTTGAATAACGTAGATTTTACATTGATAATCCAAGTTATTGAACGTTATTTCTATTTTTAAAATTTTTACATGCTAAATAATAAATATCATACAATTTAAAAATATTTAACCGATGTTTTCGATGATAAAATTAGATAGTCTAAATAGTATGAAATAATATATATTCTTTTTTAATTTATTAATGCATATAGTCTTTGTAGCACATGAGTTTTTATAAATAAGTAGTAAATTGCATTCAATGGCTCAAATAATTTAAGTAAAATATTCAACATCTAAATTTAACTTTTGGACTCTGACCTTTCTGCTCTTCGAGCCAACCTTGCTCTGCACCACTCTCTTCTCATTTAACAGGAGATCTATTGGAGGCAACGGTCCAGGATCCAGTGGATTCGAGAAGAGGACCGTAATACTAGATTTTTCCATCAGGCCACTCTGAAGCGGCGAGCTGCTAACAGAATCTGCAGATTAGTTGATGAGTCGGGGCACTATCATGAGGATCTTCCCTCTATTCGGGACCAGCTCCTTCATTTCTTTCAGACCAAATGGTCGGAGCCCTCTGGCAATGGCTTTCCGATCTCCCAGGTCCCGGACTCTAGGAAGGTTTCCTCTCTGGAGAATGACATGCTTATCAGACCTATCACTGATGACGAGATTCGCTTGGCTCTATGGGAGCTCGGGCCGGATAAGGCCCCGGGGCCTTATGGATTTCCGCTGTTCTTCTTCCATCGTTACTGGTACATTATTGGTCGGGAGGTGGCTTAGGCTATTCATCTTGTATTTCAAGACAAGGCCATCCCTGCTGATTGGAATCGGACCCTTATTACTCTTGTGCCCAAATGTCATGATGCTTCCCTTCCTCAGCATTTTCGGCCTATCAGTCTCTGCACTATTCTATATAAGGTATGTGCTCGTTTGCTTGCTAGCCATCTTCACTTGGTGATCCCGCTGCTTATAGCTGTGGAACAGGGGGTGTTTATCAGAGGACGTAGTATTTCAGACAACGTCCTTATTGCTCAGGAGTTTATGTATGACCTTCAGAGAGCCCCAGCCAGGTAGTGTCTTATGGCTATCAAGCTGGACATGGAGAGAGCCTATGATAGACTTAGCTGGGATTTCCTGCTCCATTCCCTTCAGGAGTTTGGTTTTGATGATCAATTTATAGACTGGATTATGGCATGCATTCAGAGGCCTTCTTTCTCGCTGATCATCAACAGAAGCATGACTGATTTTTTCATGCTTCCGTGGGTCTGCGACAGGGATGCCCCCTATCCCCTCTGCTGTTTATTTTGGCAGCGGATGATCATTCTCGTGCCTTCTATCAGGCTCAGGCTGATAGTAGCATTGCCCCTTTTATGGCCAGTCCCAGGGGGCCTGCTATCTCTCATCTTCTTTTCGCTGATGATTGTATTTTGCTTCGTTTGGCAACCACTGCCAATGCTTCTACCTTTGTTGTCATTATTCAGCGTTATTGTGAGGCTTCGGGTCAGAAGGTCAATGTATCCAAATCTGCTATCTGCTTCAGTCTGAAGACCTCCAGAGCTACCAGGGAAGTTGTTTCCCATACGCTGGGTATTTCCTCTCAGACTGACCGATTGCAGTACTTGGGGGTTCCCATGACTGGTCGGCATCCCCGCTATGCTGATTATTCTGATCTTGAGATGCGGGTTCGCCAGCGCATCGAGGGGTGGCAGGTTACGGGATTATCTATGATGGCTAGGGTCACGATCATTTGATCGGTGCTCTCCTCCCTTCCTATATATCTTCTTTCTAATGCTGCTATCCCGATTACATGCCTCGGGAGGATCGAGAGGTGCCTTAGGGACTTCCTTTTTGCCTCTATGCAGGACGGGCATGGTATTCATCTTATGTCTTGGGAGAGGGTCTATATGCCGACCCAGGAGGGGGGTCTTGGGATCCAGTCGCTGGCTGTCCGAAGGGAGGCCCTTTTGGCCAAGCATGCATCGCGGTTTATCCTGGAGCCGCAGTGCCTATGGAGTTCTTTTATGCGGGCGAGATATAGGGATTGGACTCCCTCCTTGCATATCCAACCATCTCGAAGGTGTTCTACCTTTTGGAAGGAAGTGTGTCAATATGGTAGCTCCATTCTAAATAACACTTTGTGGATGATAGGAGATGGCTCTTCCATTGATGTTATTCAGGATTTTTGGATCTCTGACATTCCGCTTTCTTGATGGCCGTCCTTCTTTAGTATTGATGTCCCTAGTAGTATGAGAGTTAAGGACTTGCTCTCTTCTGATCCTACCTCTTGGAGTGCCCTGCTGGTGACCCGGTTCTTTGGACAGGAGCTTTCCCGCCGGATCCTTTCCATTCTGCTCATCCCTGGTATTTCCACAGATGTCAGACTTTGGCGGAGATCTTGTCTTTCGCGGGCCCCCACTAAGGATCTTGTGAAGATTTTTAGGCCTCAGTCTCAGGGGTCGATGCATGTGGCATGGATCTGGAAGCTTTCCATTGTCCCTAGGGTCCAGCTCTTCATATGGAAACTGCTATGGGAATGTCTTCCTACTTGTGCTTTGCTTGCGAGGAGGGGCTTGCCTATCTAGCCTATCTGTCCGTTATGCAGCTTGGAGGCGGAGTCTACTAGTCATGCCATCTTTTCTTGTCCTAGAGTGAGGCAGATATGGCAGTCATCTGGCTATTATTATAGATTGGATAATATGGGCTCTCAGTGCTCCTCTTTTTTACACGACCTCCGCAAGGCCTTCCAATACAAATGTGCTCTATAGGCTTCTATGGCTTATCAGATTTGGTTGTCTAGGAATCAGGTTATCTTCACAGATAATAGTATATCCTTCCATAGGATCATATAGAAAATCATATCCCTGACATCGCATTGTGCCTGTGGTTTTTTTACTGGTGGTTTTGACTCCTCTGGCCTCTGGGGTTCCCCGGCTGCTTCAGCAGTGAACCGGCATACGGTTTTCATATCTTGGGAGCCCTCCTTCCAGGGTTTGTCAAAATCAACTTTGACGGGAGTGTCCGAGGTAGGCTAGCGGGTTCTGCTTTTGTCATCCGAGGTCTGGAGGGCGACCTATTGGCAGCAGATGGTTTTGGTAGTCTGGACTCTCTGTCCCAATGTCTGAGCTCTATGCAGCTTGGATGGGTATCTCCTATGCAGTTCGGACTCTTCATGCTTCTAACCTTATTATTGAGGGTGACTCTATATTATTATCAGGTGGTTGTGGAGGGATAACGGCTCTCAAGCCCCTATCAATCGCTCCTTCATGATATTTGTGCTATTTTGAAGGAGGTCTATGGAAGTCAGATTCGCCATACCTATCGTAAAGCTAATTTGGCGGCCGATTGGGTGGCATCTTTAGTGGCGCATCACTCTGATTATTGGAGATGGAGGTAAGGGGATCCCTGCCCTTCTGGTTTATAGCAGATTTTATATTCTGATCAGTATGGACTGATTCGTACCTATGTTGTATGATCACCCGTTTGTATCAAAAAAAAAAGGCTAGATTTAAATAAATATTTTTTGAATACCGACAAATTAAGTTCTATAAATATATATAGACATACATATAAATACTTTCAGGTCAGATTAGATAGTTTATATTACTTTTCTTGACTAATTTGATTTTTCAAATCAAACCTATTTTCTGTGGAGGCTAGTCCTACATATGTATCTACTTTTATTTGCGACTAAATTGATTTGTTTTGATTTGTATCACGTAATCAACTCTTGACCATGAGTAAAAAATACTGTTGGACTAACTAGATCTGCTTAGTTATCTTGATGAATACTCTTTCATTCATTCTGACTTTAGATTGTTTTGCACGTCCTTCTCAAGAATTTGTGCTTCGTCTTTCGGCTCGTGCGGAATGGTTGACCAAGGGTTATATAAATGATAAAGTCTTTTCGTTTGTATCAAGCCATGAAGAGCAATGTTTTAAAAGTTGGGTTGAACAATAAATCAGCTTAATTAATCAGTTTGATCGAATCAAATAATATTATAATTAAATTTTAATTTAATAATATAAATAATAAAATATAAATATAATTTAAATAAAAAATTAAAAAAAATTAAAATCTAATTAAATCATTTGAAATCCAAGATTCAAAGGATTTATTTTTAATTTTTATTGAATATATAAAAATTAATTTTAATAATAAAATTGTATTGAACTAATGATTAATTTTCGATTGAACCTATCGATTGGACTCGATTTTCAAAACATTGACGAAGAACTTCACTTGCATGGCTGCAGCCATGTTAATTAAGGCTACTTAATAAATCTTATTGCGCATCGTATGGCATACGCGCGCCACCAATCCACGCATGTGCAACAAGTCCTTTCCTGATGCAAATTTTTGTATTCCGTTCCCTAGCCTGCTTCAAGGTCCCAATGGAAAGCTGGCGACATGGTAAATCAAATTTCATCACTCCAAATGATGGAAAAAAGAAAGGGAAAAAATCTGCACAAATAAATGGCCGATAAAAGCAATGACATAGATCACAATGGACAGACGATGCCAAATTTTTGGTCCAGGACTAAATGGTTTACAAATTATATTTGGGATTCAAATTTCAGCGATTTAGGTAGTCCATGGGGGCAGAATGAAGGAAACGAGAGACTTCATTAGTTTACTACCGCTACTACTACTACTAATATAATAATAAAAAGAAGACCACGGCACAGAAATGCTGGGACTCCGCTGGATCCGTCGGTATATGGAATCTTTGCAATACCTACGATTTTTTTTTTTTTCTTTCTTTCTTCCAACAACTACTCGTCAGCTACCGAGTTTGATTAGTCCCACCAACAACTCATGGGCAATTACAACTCGCCAAAAAAAGAAATGAATTATGAATAGAAGAAACCAAAAAATTAGATTAAGGGAGAGGAGAAATGCGACTTAGTTTTTTTTCCATCACAATTCACAGCTACAGCACGTCAGTTTGGATCTAGAAATACACTTTCCCAAGAAAAATTAAATTAATTATATTTTACATCGGAAGAGAAAAATAATATCGAATTTAGTTTTCTCATCTACCATTAGTTCGCTGCACGCGACCGTTATGCAAGCTCACGTGAGCCCTCTCTACCGTTCTCCGGCAACCCGATCCGAACCGCTGCACGCCCGCTGACTCGGCCGCGGGCAGCGGAGCATCCAGGACTGGTGATCCGGATGCTCCGGATCCAGCGGCTCTGGTTTCACCTCGGGCGCCGCCGAACCCTGCGGCGGGTCCTCCCCGTCGTCCTCCTCCCGGAGCCGCTTCGCTCCAATCGAGACCCCGAAGAGCCTTGCACACGGGCCCGCCGGCGACAGCGGGCTCGTCACCTCTTCCGCCTTCACCCACTCCTCCCCCGCTCGCCCCGTCGGCATCAGCTCCAGCACCGCCGGCGCCACCTCCGGCAACGCCTGCTCACCCACTCCGGCGCCGCCGCCCAGCTGCTGGCTGGTGGTGTACTTCGACATGAGAAGGAGAATATTATTGCAGAGGTTCTTCATCTGCGAAAGCTCGCGGGAGAGCCGCGAGTTCTCCTTCCTTAGTCTCTCGTTCTCGTCCCTCAGCTCCGCCGCGCTGCCGGACGTAGACGGTAGCGGCAGCGCTCCTGGGGAGGAGTTCGAGGACAATACCTGCTCTTCTCCGGAGTTTGTCGGCGATCCGGCCAGGTTCGCCGGCACGGCCACCGGAATCGGCGTGGCGACCGGCAACGGAGCCGCCGCCGGGGGGGTGATCTTGCGCCGGTGGATGTCGCAGAGGAGCCGCTTCTCGCCTCGCCGGAAGCAGTCGTTGGCGAACTCCCACCGATCCGGCACGATCTTACGAAATCCCTACCAAAAAAATCCAAAGAAAATCGAACCAAGGGCCAAAATTAAGGATGAAAAATGGATCGAATTCGAGGACTAACATAGGTGTTGAGCTGGCGGACGAAGCTGGAGAAGTTGTTGTGCTTGAAGTATTTGGGGAGGAGGTCGCGGGCGAACTCAGCGGGCCGCCAGACGATGAAGGTGGATCCATCGTCGTTCCAGGAGATGATGTCGTCGACGGAGGAGTCGTCGACGAGTTGGTAGGTCTTGGTGAGGAACGGCGTGGGGAGCGACCGCTGGCCCCCATCCGGTGGCTGCTGCCCCGGCGACTCCCCGGCCTGCTCCCCCGCCGGAGCCATCGGAGGTGCCATCCCCGCCGGCCGATCCCCAAACGCCACCGATCCTTCCCGCTATTCTAACAAATCTAGAAACCGAAAGAAGATCTCGAGATCGGTTTGGGAAGAGAGAGAGAGAGAGAGAGAGAGGAGGAGGAGGAGGAGGAGAGGAGCGTGAGGGTTATAGAGGTTCTAGAAGGTTCTTGCTCTGGATAATATTAAATTATTAACGATTGTGGGGAGAGGTAGGAAGATGAGGACGAGAAGAAGAGAGGAAAGCGGAAAAATCGGGTTCGGATAAAGAAGGGGGTGGAAAAGAAGGCGATCCACGACCCCTAACCGGAAAAAAAAAAATAAAGGCGTCGGTTTCGCTTCATCCGAATTGTCCGCATATAAATCGTTTTATGCGATATCACGCATGTTTTTTTCCGATGGTCGAGAGAGGATGAAGGCGAGAAGGTTCGATTCGGTATTTTCTGGAAGGTTCAAAGGCGCGAGTGTGGGTCGCCGATGTCTGGACACGTGTCAAGTACAGGTGAGTTTGGATCCGATAGGGTCACGGTGACCGGGCCAGCCGCATTTTAAGCTTGGAAGGCGAAAAAGAGGGGCAGAGTTGGGCGTAGGAAGCGACACGTGAAAACGATCGCGTGCACGGAGGAGGCAAACGATTTGGAAGAAAAGACAGCGCTTTCTTCGATTACCCACCAAACGAAGAGTTTTTTTTTTTTTTTTAATTTTTTAGGTGAGGGATCGTTTGAGTTGAAGTGGCCCTCCAGAAGCCTCGAAGCTTCCCATGCGCAGATGCGACACGATGATCAGCGCTGCGCCGAGAAGGCACTAAACATAGCACAGTATGTTATCTTAATCTCATATCGCATGTAAAATCTAATCAATTATAACTTAAATAATTATAATTAAAATAACATTTCAAATAAAATTCATTATTATATACTATATGCATACCAATAACTTCAATCTCGAGCCAAAGGATCCCAATACTACAAGTAGTGCTGTTAAACATGAAAATTAATTATTTATTATCAGAATGGGTGATACAAAGGTTAAGAGGAATGCTTTGATAATATTTGGGACCACATAATTAATGCCAATGCAAAAAGATGCAAAAAGGGGAACCTTTTATCACATAGC
Source organism: Calamus simplicifolius (assembly GCA_900491605.1). Classification (NCBI taxonomy): domain Eukaryota; kingdom Viridiplantae; phylum Streptophyta; class Magnoliopsida; order Arecales; family Arecaceae; genus Calamus; species Calamus simplicifolius. The sequence goes on along the minus strand of UESW01004586.1, from coordinate 217,588 downwards.
TATATTTTGCTATTGAAGTGGTGGAAAAGACAATTGGTATGAGTATAAAGTGTTCAAGGGCAATAGTTTGGGATAATAATTATTATATTATTACATATGTGTTGATCTTGAGATTACTCACTTAAAATCATTTATAGCTGTTGCTGTTGCCAAATCATCCTCCTTGAACGTCCATGAGCGTTCGATCGCCTTCTTCAACGGAAACCCTTCAACGCTCAAGTCAGTGCTCTGGGCAACAACCGTGTGCTTGAGAAAGCTCGAAGAAAAAGGCTTAGAGAAGAACTCTATGTAAGCATATGAGCGTTTAGGAGTTATTGTGTGTTATCTAATCAGAGGCCCCTCCTATCTTTTATTGATGCTTGAAGTATGTGAGACTTGAGGTGTAACTACCTGTCAGAGAATTGATGATAGAGGCGGCATAGTAAGGTTTGCCTTCTTGTGACTTGTCAGTACTACAAGTCGTGTCCAATCCAGTTGGATGGCTACAGCTGGCTGGTGAATCCAGTCATATCAGAGCGGATGGCCACTTAGTTTCTGCAGGCTGTTGCAGGCTTGCAGAGCATGGATGACCGTTATAGTGTTTGCCAAATATGTTCCCCACGTCGCATGTCTGTTGTCCTATGCGGATAGTGACATGTAGTGGAGCCAAGCATGTGGGGGCCACAGGCAGCAGGTGCGGCCATAGGCGATAGCAGACCAAGTGGGGGCCACTGATGCTGGGGTCGTTGTCGAGAGCTGAGTCGGCAAGGCTGACGCTAAAATCGGCATTGAGGCCAACGCTGGAGTGGTGAGGCCGATGCTAGGGTCAGTTGCTGAGGCCGACGCTGGAGTTGGGGCCGCCTTGGGAGGCCAGGGCCAAGTCTGAAGACTGAGATCGCCCTGAGAGATCGAGGCCGACTTCAGAGACTGGGGTCGCCTAGGAGCTGGGGCCGCCTTGGAGCCAGGGCTACCTAAAAGTTAGGGCTTCCTTATCTCCGGGACCACCTAGGAGCTGGGGCCTCCTTGGGAAGGCCGAGGTCAATGAGGATGGGCCAACTGGGGGGTTCGGCCTTAGCACGATTACCGTTGCCCATGGGGGTTCACTGGCTCCATCAGATGACTCCCACATTCTGAGCTTGTGCGATCGCGTGCCTTGCATCCGTCAAGTGAAAGGAGTGTAGAATTCTTCATCTTTGCACTTGTCTTTTCATGCTAGCTTTGAACTCTGATTTCTTCCTAATGGAGAGATTTTTTTCTTTTGCATTGCTTTGGATAATTTTTGTCTACCTTATGTGGACATCTTTGACTGTCTGAGGGCAGCCAGTAACCCTCTCCTGATGTGGGGTCTGGAAGTGAATGCCTATCTATTGTGAGTCAAGAGTTGACCTCTCCCGACTGTGAGCTAGTTGGGTCTTCTAATTTTGACATTAGGTCTGGAAATGGGTGCCCGTCAACTATGAGCTGGGAGTTGATCTCTTCAAACTGTGAGTTGACTCGAGGCTTCTAATTGGCTTGTTGAGGGCGATTTGTTGCCATCTGTTGCAAGTGCATAATTTGAGTTAAGGCCTTATCTAGTTGGTCATTGGCCGCTGAAGCAGAGTTGAGCCGTTGAGGCAGAGATGGAGCGCAGCCTGGGTGGCCGAACAAATTGGAGTCCTACCCGGGAAACTAGCTAGATCTTCTTATTCGGCTGGGAGCGGGCCAGCCTTGTTAACCGAGAGCTGGAGAGTTGGTCTCTCCCAATTGTGAGTTGACTTTATCTTCTTGACTGGCTGAGAGTAGCCAGCACCGTCAGCTGTGAGCTGGGGAGTTGGTCTCTTTTGACTGTGAGCTGATATTGTCATCTTGGCTAGCTGATTGTAGCCAGCAGCGCCAGCTGTGGGCTAGGGAGTTGGTCGCTTCTGACTGTGAGTTGATCTTGTCTTTTTAGCTGGCTGAGAGTAGCCAACATTGTCAACTATGAGCTAGAAAATTGGTCTCTCCTAACTATGAGTTGACTTTGTCTTCTTAGTTGGCTGAGAGTTGCCAGCATCATCAACTGTGAGCGAGGGGAATTGATCTCTCCCAACTGCGAGTTGACTTTGTCTTCTTGGCTAGCTGAGAGTAGCCATCATCGTCAGCTATGAGCTGGGGAATTGATCTCTCCCAACTGTGAGTTGACTTTGTCTTTTTGGCTGGCTGAGAGTAGCCAGCACCGTCAGCTGTGAGCTGGGAAGTTGGTCTCTTCCAACTATGAACTGATTTTATCTTCTTGGCTGGTTGAGAGTGGCCAGCAACATGTTGCAGGTGTATAATTTGAGTCAGGCCTTACCGGGTTGGCCGTTGGCCGCTAAGGCAGAATTGAGTCGTTGAGGCAGAAATGAAGCCGTTGAGGCTGTGATGAAGCCGCTGAGGCTGAGATGAAGTCATTGAGGCAAAGTTGAAGCCGTCAAAAGCCTTTTGAACCCCGGAGGGTGATCCGAGGGTACTGGAACCATGCTCTGAACCATTTGAATCCCGGAGGGTGACCCGAGGGTGCTGAGACCATTCTTGGGAACCTTTTGAACCCTGGAGGATGACCTGAGAATTGCTGGGATTAAGCTCGGGAGCCTTTTGAACCTTAGAGGGTGACCCGAGAGTCGCTGAGACCAAGCTCGGAAGCCTTTTGAACCCCAAAAGATGACCCGAGAGTCGCTGGGACTAAGCTCAGGAGCCTTTTGAACCCCGAAGGGTGATCCGAGAGTCACTGGGATCAAGCTCGGGAGCCTTTTGAATCTCGGAGGGTGACCAAGGGTGCTAGGACCATGCTCGGAAGCCTTTTGAAAAGTTTATCTTCATTCTATAAGAAGACCGAATGATGGAGCAGCATGCTTGGAGCTCCTTCGTGAAATGTTTTTGGAGGAACTTGGCTCCTTCTGCTGATTTAAATACCTCAGCATGCTGCTGTTCTGCCCCCTAAGGGAATCATATTGACTAGGGATGAAAGGTGTTGTTGCCCTCGTTTGGGAGGCTTCATGATTGTGGTGCTTGTTGGTAAGCTTGATGTTGCTTTCGCTGATGAGTTTGAAGGTGCTCTTACTGATAGTTTAAAGATGCCTGTGCTGATGAGCTTGAGTGGCCTAAGGTAGTGATTATGGTGAAGTAGAGAACTGACCTCCTGTTGCAGCTTCTGAACAGTTGCTATCAATGCTTGAATTTGCAGGGTGAGGGTGGCATGCTGTTTTGCTTGAGTAGCCTAAGGTAGTGGTGATAGTAAAGCAGAGAGCTGGCATTCAGTTGCTTAGCTCGTTGAGGGTGCCTCCCCAACATGACTGGCGAAAGTTTCTTAGGCTCTTGCTATCACTATCTTTTTGATCCATCATTTTGATCTAAGGGGGATGAGGATTTGCAAGCCAGCATCGCTGACAATCTGTGCTCTGCCTCCCTTCATGGCGCACCAATCTGTTGTTACCAAATCACCATCCTCGAATGTCTGCGAGCGTTCGGTCTCCTTCTTCGGCTTGCCAAGGATCTTTCGGTGAGCTTCTCGTGCTTGGGAGCTTGCACAAAGTTTCAGAGATCAAAGATTTCGGTGGAAACCCTTTGATGCTCAAGTCAGTACTCTGGGCAATAGCTGTGAGCTTGAGAAAGCTCAAGAGAGAGAAAGGCTTAGAGAAGAGCTCTCTGTGAGCATAAAATCGTTTAGGAGTTGTTGTGTTTTACCTGATCGGGGTCCCTCTTACTCATTTTATTGATGATTGGAGTCTATGAGACTTGAGGTGTAACCACCTCTCAGAGCATTGATAATAGAGGCAACATAGTGGGGCTTGCCTCCTTGTGACTTGTCAGAGCTGTAGGTCGTGTCCCATCCATTTGGGTGGTTACAGTTGGCTGGTGGATCTAGTCTTGTCAGAGCGGGTGGCCACTTGGTTTAGACAGTTGCTACAGGCTGTTGCAGGCTTGTAGGGCGTGGGCGACTGTTATGACAATTGCTAGATATGTTTCCCACGTCGCACGTTTGTTGTCCTGTGCGGATAGTGACGAGTAGTGGAGTCAGGCATGTGGGAGCAGTAGGCAGCAGGTGCGGCTACATGGTGGCCATAGGCGGTAGTAGGCCATGTGGGGGCCACTGATGCTGGGGTTGGTGCTGGGAACTGAGTCAGTGAGGCCGATGCTGAAGTCGGCACTAGGGCCAACGCTGGGGTCAGTTGCTGAGGCCAACGCTGGGGTCGGTTGATGAGGCCAACGCTGGAGTCATTACTGGGGCCGACACTGGAGTCGGTACTGGGGCCGATGCTGGAGTCGGTGAGGCCGATGTTGGGGTCAGTTGCTAAGGCTGATGCTGGAGTTGGTGGGGCCGACGTTGGAATCAGTATTGGGGCTGACTGTGGAGTCAGTACTGGGGCCGACGGTGGAGTTGGTGAGGCCGATACTGGGGTTGATTGCTGAGGTCAACGCTGGAGTCGGTACTAGAGCCGATGCTGGGGTCGATGAGGCTAACGCTAGGGTCGGTTGCTGAGGCTGATGCTGGAGTCAGTGCTAGGGCCGACTGTGGAGTCGGTGCTGGGGCCGACTATGGAGTCGGTGCTGGGGCCAACGCTGGAGTCGGTGAGGCTAACCCTGGAGTTGGTATTAGGGCTAATACTGGGTCAAGGCCGCCTTGGAAGGCCAAGGCTGAGTTCGGAGACTGAGACTGTCCTAAGAGATTGGAGCCGACTTCAGAGACTGGGGCCGCCTTGGAGTCGAGGCCTCCTTGGAGCCGAGGCCGCCTTGGAGCCAGAGCTGGAGCCGGAGCCGGAGTCGGAGCTGTCTAGGAGTTGGGACCTCCTTAGGATTGGGACCGTCTTGGAGCCGAGGCCATCTTGGAAAGGCCGAGACCGATGAGGATGGGCCAACTAGGGGGTTTGACCCAGCGCAATCACCGTTACCCATGGGGTTTAATGGCCCATCAGCTACTACTGTCAATATTCATGGCATTCCTCTGCTACCGAACAAATCAAAAGCCTTTGCAAGTTTACAATGACTAGAAAGATTTCTATAACATTGCAATGATTCCTTCTTTCTTTTACTTCAACAATACCCAATTGTTAAGTCAAACATTCTAATTGATGCATGAACATAGAGATACCATCATCAATTAAAGCTATGGATCGAAGATGCTCGGCCATAGATTTTGTCCAATATAATTTAATTAATTCCTATCTACCATCATATCATCCTTTGTACAACGCAAAAGCGTCCACATTCCAGCAATGCTAAGCTGACCGCAAGTTTTTCGAGACACATACATGGGGTCCACCATTGATGCGACAATTAAACCGCACAAATGGTCCATCTCACATCAAACCATCTTATTTATCAAAATTCTGTTTGTAATAGATGTACATCCATGAGTGATAAATAAATAATAATTTAAATATATTTAACTTTTTTTTAAAACTATTTTGATTGAAGTAAAAAAGAGGATGAATAAGTTGATCAACGAAAAATTTTGACCAATTTTTTCATAAATTTTTTTATCAAAAAAAGAACTGCAACAGTATTTAATTTTTAATAATCTAAGATTATTATAAATTATAATAATTTAATTCACATAAAAAGATAGGTATCTAAGATTATTAAAGTTTGGTAACTTTAAATTATGCTCCTAACTTTTATATAAATATTTAATAATATTTAATTTACATTAGATAATATTTATATATTTAATATTATATTTATATCTAATATTAAATATTAAATATAATATTTTAAATTTAATATTAATGTATTATTTAATATTTTAAACATTATTATATATTTATATAATAATATTTACATATTAAATATTTATATAATATATTACTAAATATTTATATATATCATATATTAATACATATTATATAATGGGATGCTAAACAGTATTATAATATATATATAATATAATTTAAATATATAATATAATGCATATTATATTGTATATAATATATGTTAAACATTTATAATATTTAAATACATAATATTTCTAAAGTCATTTATGAATAATTTTGATTTTTACCATAATATTTTATATTTAGAAAAAAGAAAAAAATAAAAAAAAAAATAAAAAAGATTTATAACAAAATTTAAAAGCATAATGAACTGATTACCGTTTTTTATTATTATAAACTAAACGTGGTAATCTTTCATTACTGGGAATTTGATTATTAAGTATAAAATTATCAAAAAAAATAAAATTTTTGATAATATTACATTGTTATCAATCAAATGCCACCTTAAAACTATATAATCATTCACTGTTTCTCTCAAGTGCATTACAAGTGATGCTAATACCTGCTAAGATGAAAAATAGGCCCAAGCTTCCCCTGACTTTATTAAAGAAAGAGAAGCTAAGGATGTAGACTTACTAAAGAAAAATTACAAAGCGATGAAAATAAAGTCAATGGCACTACACAATAGGGTTAGGGTACAAAGACAATGGGTTCCAAACTTTGTGATCATCTAGTACTTTAGAAGTGCACAAGCATTCCCAAAACTGAATGAAAAAGAGAATCTTGAGAAGAATAGAATAAATAGAGCTTTAAGTGATACTAACGCCTACTATCATTAAAAAATTTAAAAAAAACAGTTGGGATGGAATGGAGATATCAGCCAGCAGACAATTCAGTAAGACCTACCATATACACCAAGAATGGTCATCAAATAATTAGTCTACATGCCCTCCCAGAGAGTTATTTCCATATCAATCCAATAGTAATAGTGAGCCAGCACTGAAGTTCGAGGTGCCCAACAACATGGTACTTAAGTTCCCTTTGGGTCTGCTTCAAGCCATACCTTTCCTGCCCCAAGGTCCCTTGTCAATATCTGAACACCTCTTTAGGCACCATAAGTTTGTCTTTCATTGGATTAATGGGTAAAGAGAGGGAACCCCAGCTCAAACAAGACTACCATGCCAACATAGTTGTTTCCTTCTTTTCTAACAAGGCCTGTTGGTAATTTTCAGCCATACAGCAAGTGCAAACCTGAAATTGACAGGCACCAATGCGGGAATTTGATACACCAATCAAATATCTTCTAATGGACTATTAGATGGCTAAACTAACAATACTTCTACCAATGGAAGTTGAGAGATAACCAACTGGGTTGGTGTTGGTGTTGGCATCTCAACTAAAGGGTGAAGTCCAGCGGAGGCCAGTGCAAATGTAGAGAAAATATGCATAAAAGGTCAAACCAGTGGAGCTAACAGAACCTAGAATAAAGTTGTTGACAGTGTAGCTTAAAATAGAGCTTTAGGCATGCTTTGACTGGAAACTAGCCCTAGAATGGAATAAATGGAGTCAGCAGGGATAAAGAATGCTTTGGTCTATAGCAAGTCTTAATGTTTACGTTGTAATGTGCATTGTTGAAGTGTTGCCAGCCAAACCCCTAAATTGATGGCATTCAGAATAGCATCATAGATTAGTTTAAGTACAGCAAAATTATACGACTTGAAAAGCAGTGATAAGAGAGAGAGGCCACAACATCCCTGTGAACGAAAGCAAAAGGAGCACTTTTATTTCATGAAAAGCAACTATAGACGACTTCAATATGGAGGGCGCACACTTCCTACAACCTAAGGACCTTTAAATGTAGTCAATGTAAATTGAAAATTGTTGACGCTAAATCACCTTTCTCGATTGTTCATGAGCATTCAGTTGCCTTCTCCGATGAGCCAGGAATCTTTCGGCAGACTTCGCATCGATCGGGGGCTTGCAAAAAGTTTCAAGGACCAAAGATTCCGATAGAAACCCTCGATCTGATGCTCAAGTTAATACTCTGGACAACAACCATGAGATTGAAAGAAAGCTCGAAAGTCTTAGAGAGGTGCTCTGTGTGAGCCTATGTTTACTTGAGTATCTTTGGTGTCTTACCTGGTCGGAAGTCCCTCTTATCCATTTTATTGAAGTTTGGAGCTTGTAACGTGATTGGATGCTAGAATGTGGTTTACAGCAGGACTGACTATTAGATTATTCATGGCAAGGGCAGCAACAGTAGGGCTTGCCTTCTTATGGCATGTCAGAGTTGGCAGGCCATGTTCCATCCCATATGGGTGGCTGCAACTGATTGGTGAGCTAGGTTTTGTTGGGCGTGAAAGGCCATAGCAAGATTGGTGGGTGTCGCTTGACTTGGACGGCTACTGCATGTAGCTGTAGGCTTGCGGGGCATAGGCGGCCATTACGGCACTCGCTAAACATGTTCCCCACGTCACACGTCTATCGTCCTCTGCTGATTATGATGAGTGGCGGAGCCAGGCATATGAGCCCCATAATGAGTCCTACCCAGATTGCCACTGGGGCACTACCTGGGTAGTTGCTGAGACCGTCTTAAAGCCATGGATGGTAGCTGGGGGCATAGCTTGGGTGGTTAAGTCAGATCCTACCCGAGAGGTCGGCTGAAGGTGCCTCTGGAGGAGTGATCACTGCCATTGGCCGAGCATGATCTCATTAGCTTCATCGGAGGTCATTGACAAAATATCGCTAAAAGTGCCCTCCTTCATGCACGTAGGCCCTCATACATTTGGTAATGGCATGCACTTAGTAATGGCATGCTCTTAGAAGGGCCCCCATGCACGTAAATTATGAAGGGATGGCCACTCTATAGTGGGTTGTTTGTTCACCGAATTGATCTCCCTCTACATTGACTTGGTGGACATCCTAATGACCTCGATTTGAGGGCTGAGCCACTGAGGCAAGGTGCGGAGGGCATAACGGCCTTGCATGGGCTTTTGGAGGGCGTGGAGCTCGTGGAGCTTCTTGGCCACCTTTATGTGGAAGCTGATGGGGCCAGTTGATTCCTTCCTCTACAATAACCGCATTTGAGCTTTCTTTCAGCAAGTCGGCCCATCCTTGGCGGAGGGCCTACAAGTTCTAGGTGGCCCAGGCAAGTTCTAGGCAGCCTCAGCTATTTCCAGGCAGCCCCAGGCTCCCTCTCTTCCCAGGCGGCCTTTGTAGGCGGCCCCACTGTTCTCCCGACCTTTCCATGGACGTCCCCGATCCGCTGATTTCCTTCCCGGCCTCGAGTTCCTCCTTAGGTCACAAACGTCCCGGCTTGCGGAGGTTCCATCACCTTTTCTCTCTCTCTCTCTCTCTCTCTCTCTCTCTCTTTTACCCTGCTGCAGCATAGAGGCAAATCGAGCCTAGGACCTTCTACGACCTTGGTTCTGGACGGCTTCAGGCGATGACTCCACAACCCCCGGCACCACAAGGAGGATGCTGAGTCAGGAATCATGGGGTCCCGACTGTCCCAGCTCCAAACAGAGGCCCCAACTTCCGGCTACTCCCAACCCCTTCGCACGGTTCTCCCAAGCCTCTCGGCTCCGTTTCTCCATGTCAAAGGCCCCAAGCTCTCACGGCAGCCCTCGATTTCCCTCGGCAGCCTCGGTCCTCCCCTACCTCCGCCCTGGCTCCATCCTGGCCTCCCAGTTTCGTCCCTGCCGACTCCATGGCCCCCAGCTCTCTGCTCGACGGCTCTGGTTCTTGATCTAACATCAGCGTCGTCCCAGACTCCCGCCCCTGTTTCGAGTGCGACTGAGACTCCCGATGCCGTCCCGGCTCTCCCCAGCCATCTCATTCGATTCCATTTCCTTCCCGGCTCCATACGATTGTCTCGTGAATCCCAGCTGACTCCGTCTAGGCCACGACTGCCCTCAATTCCTTTCTGGCTCTAGACGGACATCCCATCCTGCCTCTGATTCTCTCCTTCCGGCTACCATCTGCCTCCGGACGACATCCTTGACTCTCAGCCATCCCCAATTTCGCTATGGAATCTCCCTGCTGTCCATGGAGTCCCGGCAGCACCCGACCACTAGCTGCCTTCATCTCGGCTCTGCTTGCCTTTGTTTTCTTCCTGGCTTCACGTATGACCCCAAATCCAGGCACTTGGCTCCCTGCTTCTGGAGAGCAACGACACCGTCCTTCGGGCCAGTTTCTTCCGGTCTCTCCCTTGTTGCTGCCTCCACACCCCACAGACTGAGCAACCCAGCCTCATCCTCGTCAGCCCTATCTTTGTCGGCCTCGGCTCGTCAGCCTCATCCTCATTGACCCATCCTTGTCGGCTTCTCTCTTCTATCAGCATCTAGAAGCCACCAGCTCTTCGATCCATCTTGTCCTCGGATTACCAGCTCCCTATCTCAGACTCACTCTCGGCCTCCCTGCTCTCGGCTCCATCCCCAACTCAGTGCCCCTAGCATCCTGTTCAAGCTCTTTGACATGGCAGCAATCAGTTCTTGTCCTCCAAGGCGGCTTCCTGCTCCCGATTCTGTCCCAGTCTTCTCCAAGTCTAACGTCCTTCTCGAGAACTCCCTTTTTGAAGCCTTAGCCGTGACTCGTTCACTGCATGGATGGCGTGGCTGCATGGATTCAGTGTAACCAAGAATTTTTTATGAGCACGCGTGCTAGACTCTAACGTTCCCGTGGTGCAAGGAAATAACTCTTCATACATGACGAGGACAGCAGACAAACTGTGGGGAAGTCACAGATTGACTAGACTAAGCTCACCAACCACTTGCAGCCCATGTGCCTGAAAAGACCAGGCCCACTTATCGAGCATAGCTGTCCAAATCAAGCAGCACCCACCAACCAACTATGGCCACCCACTCTAACGAAACTTGACCTACAGCCCTGACATGCCAAAGAAAGAAGCAATCCCTGCCATTGCTGCTATCACCTTAAATGCTCTAACAAGTGGCAGCACCTCAAGTCTCACAGACATTACCTCTGTCACTTTACCCATAAAAGTCATCATTATAAGGCCTCAACCACTCAAACTAGACAGACTCAATGCATCTATAATTTGGATAAGAGGGACCCCAACAAGGTAACGACAACTCAACACACAACACTCCTAAACGCTCATTCTTGCTCACAGAGAGCATGGCTCTAAGCCTCTCTCTCTTCTCTCTTTCAAGCTTTCTCAAGCTCACAACTATTGCCCAGAGCACTAACTTGAGCGTCGGAGGGATTCCACCAGAATCTTCGGTCCTCAAAACTTTTTGTAGGCTCCAAGCGCGAGGAGCTCGCCGGAGGATCCCAAGCTCGCTGGAGGAGACAATCGGACACTCGCAGACGTTTGAGGATGGTGATTTGGCATCAACAGATTAGCATACCAAGAAGAAGGAAAAAGCATAGTTCTGCAATACTAAGCTACAAGCCCTCACTCCCTCTACGACAATAATAGTGGATAAAAAAGATGGTGATGACAAAAATCCAAGAGGCTTCTGCCAGTAATGCTGGGGGGGCACCCTTAATGAGCTGAGCAACAGAAGGCCGGCTCTCTGTTCCATCATCACCATTACCTCAGGCCACTCAGGAAAAACAACATGCTACCCTCATCCTGTAAAAATCTAAACATTAATGTCAGCTGCTCAAAAGCTATGGAAGTGATATTCCATGGCCACACAATGACAAACAAGAGCTCACGCTGATCCTTTAGTTGTCGCTCAAGCCAGCCATCATCCATCTGGTGGGAGATCTTTCCAGTGAGAGACTCGCCATTGTCATATCTCTCTGAGGCTCATCAGTAAGCTCGAGCTATCAGTAAAGAGCCCCTCCAAGCTTACCAATAAACACCACAAATGTGAAGCCCCCCAAACGAAGCAAAAGGAGATAAATTTCTCCAACGAAAAAGCTAAATACACTACACTTTGAGAAAAAGTTTCTTTTCATTAGTATTGAATGTATTATAGGAAAACTGACAAAATCAACCTTTCAAAAGGCTCTCAACGGTCCTTCGATCATAAGGTCACTCCCGGGCCAGCCGCGAAACCCCAAGGCGGTTTAAGACCTATGATTTCGGCGACCTTGAGCCACCCCTCGGGTCGGCACACAAACCCTCGAGACAGTTCTGGAAAAGCTCGGCGGCATTGCGGCTAACGGGTCACCACTCGGTCCGGCTTGAAGACACCCCCGAGGTAGTTCAATACCATGACAGCCCCGTACCCGCTCGAGTCGCCTCTCAAGCCGGCCATGAAACCCCCAACCGCGACTCTATTTCTGCTTCGGCAATCTTATCTCAGACTCAATGGTTCTATCTCTGCCTTGGCAGCCTTAAGTCGGCGGATAGCCACGAAAAGACTTTCAGACTTTATTGGCTCACAGGGAAGAGACCAACTCCCCGACTCACAGTTAATGGGCATCCACTTTTAGACCCTATGTTGATAAAGGATTGTTGGCTGCCCTCATCCGGTTAAAGGTAATTAACTTACCTTCAAACTTTGCTTAAAGTTTTTGAACAGGCAAAAAGCATGGCTTCAGAAAGCGTGCAGATGTTCACACAAGGCCAGTGCAAAAGGAAAGGGATTTCCTCACTTGGGCGGAACCAGAATTGAAGTTAGCAAAAGGAACAATCGCAAAGGTAAAAAGTTCTACACTCCTTTCGATTGGTTGATATAGGGCACACAAGCTCAAGTAGTGTGGGGGGGCATCTGATAGGGCCAGTTGACTCCTTCCTCTATATTAACCGCATTTGGGCTTTCCTCGACGGAGGTCCCTGCAAGTTCTAGGCAGCCTAGGCAAGTTCTAGGCTGCCTCAGCTATTTTTAGGCGGCCTTGGGCTCCCACTCTTCCCAAGCGGCCTTCGTAGGTGGTCCAACTATTCTCCCCGACCTTCCCACGGACGTCCCCGGCCCGCTGATTTCCTTCCCGGCCTCAAGTTCCTCCCTGGATCACGAACGTCCCTGGCTTATGGAAGTTCCATCACCTTTTCTCTCTCTTTCTTTTACCCTGCTGCAGCACAGAGGCAAACCGGGCCTAGGACCTTCCACGACCTCGGTTCTTGATGGCTCCAGGCGATGACTCCATAACCCTCGGCACCGCAAGGAGGACGTTGAGTCAAGAATCGAGGAGGAGAAGGGAGAGTCCCGTGGCTTCCCGACTGTCTCAGCTTCAAACAGAGGCCCCGACTTTTGGCTACTCCCAGCCCCTTGCATGGTTCTCCCAAGCCTCTCGGCTCCGTTTCTCCACGTAGGCGGCCCCAAGCTCCCACTGTTGGGAATTGTATCCTAAAGCCAATCATTTGATGATTGTGCTGATGTAAATTGTATATAAATTGATATATTAATAAAAGTTATTTGGCAGTTTATTCATTACAAGAACATCTTCTTAAAACTCCTAATAGTAATGAAGCCCTCAGGATCTTCCTTCATGATAAAGGAGGATTTATCTTTGAAGGTCCTTAAAATAGTTCGCGATCAAATGATATACTATGATAGGGCCATAGTACTATCAATTATAGGATGTTGTATATCATATTTGTTGGTTGTCCTCTTAACCAAGGAGTGTAAAGACACTGGTATGACATACAGGTGAAAGTGTAGGCGTACATTTCACCGAACGTGACTCATTTCTGGATACTCTACTGTCAAGAGTTAATCCGAGAAGATATAGGTACAAGTATCCTTCAGACCTGAAGATCACAACCAGTGGCTTACAAGAAACTCATTGTACTTAGGTGCCGGACCACCTGGATTTCTAATCCAGCTACGAAAGGTTACTGGGTGCAGTCAAGTACTTGTGGTAGTTAGTTGTGGATCAAGATGGAATTTGACCTATCCCGTTAAAAGGAGAAATGCTTGTGTTTCAATTTAGCAAGACCTTGGCCAAGGCACTTCATGTGAAAGTCACATGATCACTAAAATTGAAATCACTTTATGGATTTGTTGTTTAGAGTTGACAGGCTCTTAAGCCATCCTTAGCATTTGTGGTCAAGAGGATGAATTATACGGTAACTGTTTCTTAGGGTTCTTGGAGTTTGCTCGGCAACTCTTCGATCTATCTAGACGTCGGGTTTCATTGCTAGATGGGCACATCGATTAGTATAGAAAATTATTTCTATGCTACCGGCTTAGGTTCGAACCTAGAGAGTCACACACATAGAAGTTTCCTAGGATGATATATTTGCTGATCAACGATTGAGAATCGTATATGATTTAATTAATCAATTTGATTGATTGAATTATCTCAATTGGATTAAGTACAAGTGAATAAGATTCAATTTGGTTTAAATTTATTAGAAGGACTAATCAATTTCAAATATTGATTTGAAATTAGATTTGATTTAGATTTAAATAGATTCAGGATTAGCCAAATTTGATTTGGGCTAGGACCATGATCTATATTGATTTAATCCAATAAATTCAAATTAGCTTAAAACCAAAAATCCAAACCCCATGTGTGAAAAAGGTTTTCTCGCATGATGAGATAACTAAAATCTCATCTCATGAGAAATTAAATTCTCATGCAGAATTTAATTTATAACTTTTAGTCTTCTTCAAATGATTCCCAAGTTCAAGAAAAATAAATTTTGCTAAAATGTGCCTTTTTGGAAGAGCACTCCACACAACTCTCTGTGCATTGACAAGTGTGTAAATTAATGTGCCTCTTTGGAAGAGCACTCCACACAACTCTCCGTGCATCGACAAGTGTGTGAATTAATGTGCCTCTTTGGAAGAGCACTCCACATAACTCTCCGTGCATTGACAAGTGTATGAATTAATATGCCTCTTTGGAAGAGGACTCCACACAACTCTTCATGCATTGATAAGTGTGTGAATTTAATATGTCTCTTTGGTTTTCACAAAAACAGCAGCATTCTAAATGTTAGAATTCAATAGGCTGGCTAATATGAAACTATAAATAGAGGACATCCCTCACCAGATAACTAACACAAGATCAAAAGAGATCAAAAAAAAATCTAAACAGTTAGAACCAAGTGTTATAGTTCTAAGAGTTAGAACAGAAAATTCTGGTGTAATTTTAGTGTTAGCAAAAGCTTGGTGGATCTTGGAGGAAGATTCAAGTGGAAGAATTCAAGATCAGCAAAATTGTTTTTCTGCGAGCTAGCACTTCCCGGAATTCGATCATTCGGGGGCTTCGTGTGGACAATACTAGAGCCGGATGATTGAACGGCTGTAGAGCACAAAGGATTTACCTACTGTTCTTAAGGTGAGTGATTTGATCCTTAGATCTTAAGGCAGGCTTCAAGATGAGTAGTATGACTTCTCATCTTGAAGATTAAGATATGATCTTAATTATTTAATTTATATGCAATACTTAGATCAAATGATCTTATAATATAAGGCAAAGATATGATCTTGATGCATGTTAGAAAGATTAATATGTAATCTTTAAATTTTCGCATTGATAATTGTTATCAAATTTTAAAATATGCATGCCTCGGGGATTAACTCTCCCAACACCCATTGGTTTCCCTCGGTGGCCCACGAGCTCCCACGACGGCCTCGGTCCTCCCCTGCCTCCATCTCGGCTCCATCATGGCCTCCCGGTTTTGTCCCTGCCGACTCCACGGCCCCCAGCTCTTCGCTCGATGACTCCGATACTTGATCTAGCACCGGTGTCGTCCCAGACTCCCACCCCTGTTTTGGGTGCTGCTCGGACTTCCGACGTTGTTCCGGCTCTCCCCAGCCATCTCGGCCGATTCCATTTCCTTTCCGGCTCCATACGATCGTCCCATGAGCCCCAGTTGACTCCGTTCCGGCCATGACCGCCCTCAGTTCCTTTTCGGCTCCAGACGGACGTCCCGTCCCTCCTCCAGTTCTCTCCTTTCGGCTACCAGCTACCTTCGGACGACGTCCTTGACTCTTAGCCATCCCTGGTTCCGCCATGGAATCTCCCTGCTATCCATGGAGTCCTGGCAGCACCTGGCCCCTAGCCACCTTTGTCTCGGCTCTGCTTGCCTTTATTTTCTTTTTGGCTTCATGGATGACCCCAATCCAGGCACTCGGCTCCCTGCTTCTGGAGAGCAATGACACCGTCCTTTGGGCCAATTTTCTCCGGTCTCTCCCATGTTGCTGCCTCCACACCCCACAGACTGAGCAGCCCAGCCTCGTCCTCATTGGCCCTGTCTTTGTCGGCCTCGGCTCGTCGGCCTCGTCCTCGTCGACCCATCCTTGTCGGCCTCTCTCTTCTATCAGCACCTGGCAGCCACCAGCTCTTCGATCTATCTCGTCCCCATGTTACCAGCTCCCTGTCTCAGACTCACTCTTGACCTCCCTGCTCTCGGCTCCATCCCCAACTCCTACCCCTAACATCTTGTTCAAGCTCTTTGACCCAGCGGCAATCAGTTCTTGTCCTCCAAGGCGGCTCCTTGCTTCCAATTCTATCCCGGTCTTCTCCAAGTCTGACATCCTTCTCGAGGACTCCCTTTCTGAAGCCTTAGCCATGACTCCTTCATTGCATGGATGGCATGGCTGTATGGATTTAGCATGACCAGGGATTCTTTCATGAGCACGCGTGCTAGACTTAACGTCCCCGTGGTGCAAGGAAATAACTCTTCCTACATGACAAGGATAGCAAACAAACTATGGAAAAGTCATAAACTGACAAGACTAAGCTTACCAACCACCTGCAGCCCATGTGCCTGAAAAGACCAACCCACTTACTAAACATAGCTGTCCAAATTAAGCAGCACCCATCAATCAGCTACAACCACCCACTCTGATGGAACTTGACCTGCAGCCTTGATATGCCAAAGAATGAAGCAAGTCCTGCCATTGCTGCCATCATCTTAAATGCTCTTACAAGTGGCAGCACTTCAAATCTCACAGACATCAGCTCTGTTACTTCACCTATAAAATTCATCATTATAAGGTCTCAACCATTCAAACCGAATAGACTCCATGCATCTATAATTTGGGTAAAAGGGACTCCAATGAGGTAACGATAACTCAACACATAACACTCCTAAATGCTCATTCTTGCTCATAAAAAGTACAGCTATAAGTTTCTTTCTTCTCTCTTTCGAACTTTTTTAAGCTTACAGTTGTTGCTCAGAGCACTGATTTAAGTGTTAAGGTTTTTATCAAAATCTTCGATTCTCAAAACTTTTTGTAGGCTCCATAAAAAAACTTGCTAAAAAATTTTGGATTCACTGGATCAGATGCTCACAAACGTTTGGGGATAGATGATTTGACGTCAACGAGCTACCGTCCAGGACGTGCTCATGATGGCTGGTGTACTTGGGCTTTGGTTTGTGGGTGAGGTGGTCAGTGTACTTTGGCTTCACCTGCATGACCCCACAGAAGATGGCCGACAGGACTTATGGGGGGGGGGGACGGCGAGGATGTTGGACTAGGAGAAGACCGTGGAAGCCAGGCTGGAGCCGGGAGTCGGATCCGGGGAAGGTTGCGGCCGAAATGGATGATGGAGCCAATGTCGTGGAAGGCCGGAGGCGGTCAGGATGGATGATGGAGCCAGGATGGAGCCGGGTCCATCGCGCGGGGCATCAGAGCAGGGTCCAGCACCTGGTGCCGGACCGGAATGCCCGCGGGGGAGAAGTTGGAGCAGACCCGAGCGTCGGGATGGAGCCGGGAAGTCCGGAGAAGACTGAGATGGAGCCGTTGTGCTCCTCTCGTGTCGGTATCTTCTTGCTTGTTCTTCTGAGAGGCGGCGGAAGGGCTTGATGCCATATTTGAGGAGCTGAGGGGCGGCTTCCATAGCAGATGAAACTGGAGCTCCCCTCTCTCCTTCCCTTCCTTGATGTCAGATCTGAGAGAGATCAAGGGAGAGAGAGAATGAGGAGAGCAGAGGCGTCTGGGAGTAGAGGATTCGAGACCGAGGTCCGGCTCTTGATGCCGGATCGGGACACCCACAGAGGCGGAGGGGGCCGGAGCAGGGTTCGGCCCCTGGTGCCAGACCGGGACGCCCACGGAGGAGTAGGGATGGAGCCAGGGCATCGGAGTAGAGCTGTGGGAGGCCAGAGGCAGCTGAGATGGAGCATGGAGCCATGGAGTCAGAGCAGAGAGTCGGTCGAGACAGCCGGGATGGAGGATGGAGCCGGGACTCGATGCGGGGGATCCGATTAGTGCTCGGGCTGCACTTGATGCCAGTCCAGTCGCAGGGGTCGTCGTTGTCCTCACTCCAAGACGCAAGCTTGGAGACGGGGTCTTGGAAGTCCGCCGGATTAGAAGATGATGACAGCAGGGGAGTTGGGATCAGGAGGTCAAGAACCGCGATCAAAATAGGAGGGGCGCAGACTACGAGAAAGGAGGCATCATGGGCAAAGAGCCAGGGCCAGGGCCAGGGCCAACTAGACCCTAGATAACAAGGAGGAAAAGTGTTTGTACATCATCTTAGCAAATTCTAAGTGAACTACATTACTTTTTTTTATTGATTAATATTTATTAAAAAAAATTAAGATATTTTTATAATATTTTTTTTAAAAAATTATGACATCTTAATTTTAAACTTATGACATTATAGTTATAAAGTTAAGACATCTATTCAAAAAGCAAAAAAAAATTACAGACACCGCATTTTTAAACTTACGATACCGTAGTTATAAAATTAAGACACTCGTTCAGAAAGCAAAAAAACTTACGATATCCTAGTTTTAAACCTACGATACCCTAGTTTTAAACTTAAGATACCCATTCAAAAAAAGGTATTTGTACACAAATTCAAAAAAAAAACTGTTTGACATATTTAATACCCATTCAAAAAAAAACTGTTTGACATATATTAATACCCATTCAGCTTTTTTTTGAAATTTGTGTACATACACCTTTTTTGAACTGGTGTCTTAAGTTTAAAACTAGGGTATTGTAAGTTTAAAATTAGGATGTCGTAAGTTTTTTTTTGCTTTCTTAATGGGTGTCTTATCGTAAGTTTAAAACTAGGATGTCGTAAGTTTTTTTTTTTACTTTCTTAATGGGTATCTTAATTTACATGACATGCATTAATACTTTTTTTTGAATTTATGTAAAGATGAGTGAGTGTCATAATTTTATAGCTATAAGTTTAAAACTAGGGCATCGTAAGTTTTTTTTGCTTTCTTAATGGGTGTCTTAGTTTTATAACTACAAGTTTAAAACTAGGGTGTCGTAAGTTTTTTTTACTTTCTTAATAGGTATCTTAATTTTGATGTGATGTGCATTAATACACATTCAGCTTTTTTTTTGAAATATGCTACGGTGTCGTAAGTTTACAATTGGAGTGTCGTAATTTTTTTTTGCTTTCTAAACGTGTGTCTTAATTTTATAACTACAGTATAGTAAGCTTAAAACTAGGATATCATAAATTTTTCCCTCGGGATGTCGTAAAGTTATCTTAACATTTTTTAATGGGTATCATGCGTATGTAGACCATAAAAAGGGACGGTGCAGCCCACGTAGAACTTGCTGCACAAGAGGCGGTGTACAAAGTCTTTTCCTTCTATGTTTTCCAGCATCCATTGTGCTACCGCAAGGTTCACAACACCGGCAACCATAATTCCCACGGGCTGAGCAAAGGAGGCCAACTTCGAAGGCTAAGTACAGAGAAGGCCAATATTATCATTGGGTTTTCAATTGGCAGATACAAGTATTTTCTATGGCTATTTGGTCCTTGCATCTATCGGTGATAGCATTAGAAATTTTTTTCCTAACCAACCTAGACCCCATAATAATAAAATAAAATTCCAAACCAAGTTTCACAAACACAACAATATACTGAAAGCAAAGCCTTCCCAACTAAAGAACTTTTCACTAAGTAACTTTGGATACAATGAGGTTGCCCATAGGCCAAACACTTCTATGTCCCTTACAAAGATCACTCAAAGTGCCTGTCCCAACCTTACTTAAAAATACGAAACTAACCTTGGCGCCTCGTACCCATGCACCTCCTATGCATACTGGCTTAGTCTCGTCCGCATCCAAGCTTGCCTGACCTAAACCTTTGTACTGCCTTGATCTTTGTTGGTCAAGCCGTATGATCAAGACTGCGGGCTAGGTGTTCACTGAATTGACCCCTATGAAGACTCACTGCCTTTCTTTTATAGGCAGAAAGCCGCTGCCCATCTCGTGTCAAATCCGCATAGAAATCCCCATGAAATCACCGCCTCAAAGGCCTCTCCAAGTGCGCTTCAATCTTGGCCGTTGGATGGCTGGATGGAGGGCTATGATTGGCCTAATGCACCGCCCAAAAGAATTATCCAAAAGGAATACGACACTACTAGCTGGCTGGGCAAACCGCCTTGGCCACTACCAGGTTGGGTGGCCAGCCTAGACGCGCGTCCTGGATGCATGCCTCGCGTGCCTAGCTGGGCTGCGTGCCCAGCTAGGCCGCGTGCTCGTGCGCCCGCCTAGGCTGCACAGTAACAATATAGGTGGCCGAGTGGAAGAAGCCGACAGAGGGATCCGACTCAGATGCGATCACCATTGTCTATGAGGTTTATTAGCCCCATAAAAAATGATAGCTATATTAAATAACGATGGTAAGGAGCCGACTAAGGGTTTAGCTTAAATGCGATCATCGTTGCCTATGAAATTTATTGGCCCCATACAAAATGATAGCTATATTAAATAACGACGATAAGACTAATGTGAAGTGTGGTAGTCTAGCTAGTAGTTATACAAGAAGATTCAGTCTTTTCTTTTTTTTTTTCTTAAAAAAAATCCATGAATCCAATTTTCATGGATAAAAATCAAGACTTGGATAAGCTTGATTGACTACAAAAGTTAGAAGACTAAATTCATAAGATGGAAAGTCTAGCTAGATATTTATTGGGAAGGACAACAACAAAGAAGGAAAATTTTGGCTAATTTTTCTGATCCTAGTGGAACTGGAATTGTCAAAATTTGAAGATAATGACTAAGAAATCAGGAGGGGTCCACTGTAGTAAGCAGTAAATGAATTAATGACAAAAGTGTTAATGCTTCTGAAAAAAAAGATAATCCTGGATGATGAATGATCTCTTTTTCAGAAAAATTTAACTTACTGTTTAAATATTTTCTTAATGTTGCAATTGCAAGTATCTGGCATTTATTTTGATTTCAAAAGATTATATCTGATCATACTGTAGACACCCAATCAGGAGCTAACCAGGAACCGTTGACAAACATAAACTGCCCATCACGTTGATTTTTCGCATTGGCTATAATTCATTGACAATTTGATACAAAACTTTTGAAAATTTGCTTAGTGGAAAACTTTTCCCAGCGGGTTTCACTCTTTCTGATGGTTTCTATACGGCAGGAAAGGTTTTTTTTAAGGATTCTCCCATGGTTTTATTTTTTTTATTTTTTTATTTTTTTTTGTTACAAACGGCGATCACACAAGTCTTGTGCAAGTCAGCCCAAATAGATCCGAATACAAAATTTGCTGCAAAAGAACAGGCCTAGGTCGCCCGGCCTCCAGAACCACGAACCACCTTGGTGGGCCACTGAACTCGCCATCCAATCCACTGCAGAGTTGGCTTCACAATATATATGACGGATCTGGGTGCTATCAACCTCCTGTAGAATATACCAAATGTCCCTAATAATCGGAATAATGGGGCAATGAGAGCAATTCTCCTTCAGCAGCTAGGAAATGATAGTCATAGAGTCACCCTTAATCATGAGCCTATGAGCTTGAAGTATCCAAGCTGCATAAGAAATACCCGTCCAAGCAGCATAAAGCTCTGACAAAGGAATAGAGGAATCGAGAGTAGCTAAGCCTCACACCGCCAGCAAATCCCCTTGAGGCCCACGGATGATAAAAGCCGAACCGCAGCTCTACCACGGACACTACCATCGAAGTTGATCTTAACATACCCTGGAGGGAGGGCTCCCAGGAAATAAAAACCGGATGCCGGATCGCTGCCGAAGCAGCAGGGGATCCCCAGAGGCCAGCGGGGTCAGGACCAACCGCAATGATAGCACGGGTATAGTCTGTCGTCATCAATCTAATCTTCCACACAATCCTATGGGAAGAAATAAGGTCATCCGTGAAAATGAGCTGATTCCTCGACATCCAGATCTGATATGCCATGGCAGCCCAAAGACCACACTTAAACTGAGGGCCCCTCCGAAGATCACGAAGGAAGGAAGAGTGCGGCGATCCCATGACATCCAGTCTACTAGAATAACCCACCAGATACCATATCTGTCTAGCTCTGGGACATATGAAGATAGCATGGTCAGACGACTCCTCCTCCAGCCCACATAAAGGACAAAGCGGCTGGATAGGTAGACCCCTTCGAGAGAGAAGGGCAGACGTTGGGAGACAGTCCCATAGGAGCTTCCAAAGAAATAACTGAACCCTGGGAAGGATAGGAAGCTTCCAGATCCAAGCAGTATCCTCCGTATGCAAAGACTGGGGCCTGAACATCTTCATAAGGTCCCTGGTGGGGGCCCTAAAAAGACAGGATCGCTGCCAAAGCCTGGTGTCAGAGAAGTGCCCAGGAGTCAGGGGCATCGAGAGAATCTGCCGAGAAAGCTCCTCGCCGAAAAATTGGGTCAACGAGGGGATATTCCAGGCAAGGGAATCAGAGGAAATCAAATCCTTAACCCTTAAGCTGGAGGGGGTGTCAATATTAATAAAAGAGGGCCACCAAGAGAGAGGAAGCTCATAAATCCAAGTATCCTGGATAACATTAATCAAGGAGCCATCTCCAATCATCCAAGAGATATTATCCAGCATAGCCTGACCATACTGACAAACCTCTTTCCTAAAGGAGGAGCAGCCCTGAGACGGAAAGTGAGCAAGCCGGATGTCCAACCACCGTACTTTGCTCGCATCAAGGCACTCCAAAGACAATGCGGTTCCATAAGGAATCGCGTAGCATGCCTGGCAAGAAGAGCTTGTCTTCTGACAATCAGAGATTGGATCCCGAGACCACCTTCTTGGATAGACAGCCCCCATCTTGCATCTTGCATAGAAGCCCATAGAAAATCTCTGAAGCATCTTTCAATCCTTTTAAGACAAGTGATCGGGATGACAGCGTTGGAGAGAAGATACAGGGGAAGAGAGGAAAGGACCGAACGAATAATAATGACCCTAGCCATCATAAATAAGCCAATGACTTGCCACCCCTCAATGCGCTGACGGATCCGCCTCTCAAGCTCCGAATAGTCTGAACAACGGGGGTCTTTGGGCTGAAATCTGTCAGTTTGGGAAGAAATACCCGACAAGTTGATAATGGCTTCCCTGGTGGATCTAGGAGTCTTCGGGCTGAAGCATATAGAAGACTTCAGAAAGTTAACCCTCTGTCTCGAAGCCTGGCAATAGCGCTAATAATATGATGTAAAGAAGCCGCATTGTCAATAGAAGCATGTCCCAGGAGAATACAATCATCAGCAAAAAGAAGATGAGAGACCGAGGGGCCCTCACACCCAACCATAAACGGGGCAATCCGCCACTCCTGTTGAGCTTGATATAATGCCCGAGACAAGTCATCTACAGCCAGAATAAACAGCAAAGGGGATAAATGATACCCCTGCTACAGCCCCACGGAAGAGTGGAAGAAGTCAGTCGGACAACCATTGATGATCAAAGAAAAGGAAGGCCTATGAATACAAGCAATAATCCACTCAATAAATAGATTGTCAAACCCAAACTCCTGAAGAGAACGGTGCAAAAAGGTTCAGCTCAGTCTATCATAAGCTCTCTCCATATCAAGCTGAATAGCCATAAGACACCGACTGGCCGGAGCTCTCTGGAGATCATGCATAAACTCCTGAGCGATGAGGACGTTATCCGAAATAGAGCGCCCTCGAATAAACGCTCCTTGTTCTAAAGAAATAAGGCGAGGAATAACCAGCCGAAGGCGCTGAGCCAAAAGACGAGCACATACCTTGTACAAAGTAGTACATATACTGATGAGCTGAAAGTGCTAAGGGAGAGAAGCATCCAAACACTTGGGCACCAAAGTAATAAGTGTCTGGTTCCATTCCGAAGGAATGTGTTTAGACTGGAAGACAATTAGAATAGCCTGAACCACTTCCTGCCCAACAATATCCCAGTAGTGATGGAAGAAGAAAAGGCAAAAACCCATCAGGACTAGGGGCCTTATCCGAACCAAGCTCCCAAAGGGCTACCCTAATCTCATCCGCAGTAATCGGCCTCACCAACATAACATTATCCGAGGAAGAAACCTTCCTAGAATCAGGAACCTGAACAACCGGGGCCCCGTCACCAGTAGACTCAGCCCATCTAGACTGGAAAAAATGAAGAAGCAAGTCCCGGATAGAATGGAAATCCTCCTGATAGTGCCCCTCAGCATCAACAAGCCTCTGAATCCTGTTAGCAGCACGCCGCTTCAGAGTAGCCTGATAAAAAAATCTGGTATTTCGGTCCCCCTTCTGAATCCACTGAAACTTGGATCTCTGTCGCCAAAACACCTCTTGCTGCCGAAAAAGAGACTGGTGACGAGCTAGCTTCTCCCGAAGAGTAGAGAGATCCATGTCCAGCAGAAACCCATCCTGATCCTCCTTATTCTGCAGCACACTAATATCAGATTCAACCTATTCTATTTGTCTCACCAGATCCCCCACCTCCATTATGTTCCATCTGGAAAGTCTATGTCTTACCATCATAAGATGACGAGACAACCGATAAATATCATTACCCCTAACAGGAAGGTGCCAGATCTGAGAAATGATAGTACGAGCAGCAGAGTGGGCTATCCAAAACTGTTCGAATCTGAACTGTTTACGCTAATGGCCATCAACGTCAGTAGATATCAAAATTGGGCAATGGTCGGAAGCAATTCGAGGAAGGTGAGAGACAGTAACCGCAGGGAACAGATGCAGCCACTGAGCCGTAGCCAAAGCTCTGTCCAGTCTCTCCCAGACACGAGTAGACCCCTGACGATTGTTACACCAGGTGAATTGAGGCCCGAAAACCCCAAATCCAACAGCCCAGAAGAATCAATGAAGGATCAAAATTCAGTGATATCAACTAAGCCAGTGACCCATCTGTCCCCACATTTTTTAGTAGCCTCAGTGATACAATTGAAATCACCAGCAATTATGGTTGGAAGACCTTGAGCAAGGAGGGAAAGAAGCTCAGACCAAAGGACCCTTCTCTCCTGATAATTTGTACTAGCATAGATAGCCGAAAGGAGCCAGGGGTCAGAGTTTTCCTTAGAGATAAGAAGACCAATCTGCTGGTTACACTGATGAAAAGCATCAATCCTAACCACCGAGGCACACCAAATGGCCAACATTCCCTCTGATAGACCATCAGCCTCCATTGCATAAGAGGACCAAGAACGGGTAATATGCTTCCGAAACCTGGCCAGACTACACAGCCTAGTTTCCAGAAGGACACATATATCAAACTTATATAACTTCACCAATCTAGCACAGGAGGATCGAAATGAAGGCTTTCGAGGTCCTCTCACATTCCAAAGTAATATCTTCATTTACAGGCTGGAGGTAACTGAGACCCCTCCCTGGCCTCACCCATAACATTGTCTGGAAGACAACCTTTTGACAAGGTGCCTCCCTCAG
Source organism: Calamus simplicifolius (assembly GCA_900491605.1). NCBI lineage: Eukaryota > Viridiplantae > Streptophyta > Magnoliopsida > Arecales > Arecaceae > Calamus > Calamus simplicifolius. Next base: position 192,426 of record UESW01004586.1, on the reverse strand, counting down.
CTAGCTGCAAAGAGCAGGTTTGCAGACCTACCAAATCAATTCCACACTCAGCAGACCGGGAAGGCTGTGCCAAAGACATGGAAGCTGAGCCTGGGCCCTTGTTTTCCCCTACAACAGCCTCCAAGGAAGAAACCTCAACACTTTCTGGGTGGGACCTCTCCTTTAACTGACCACCTTCCTGACACCCAAGGGACAGGGCCAATCGGTCAGAAGAAAATATATTCACCCCACTTGGTTTAGACATAAGGGCCTTGCCTTTACCCTTCCGCTTATCGGATCTGGAGATTGACTGCGGAACCAGACTGACCTCCGGTCTGGCCCGCTTAAGGGGACCCGGAAAAGCATCCCTGTTATCCAAGTGGCCGACACCATCCGAACCCGATCCAAGAGAGGCAAAAGGGTTCTTGGACTCCACTAAATTAGTCAGAGTAGACCCCAGTGACCCAGTCTTCTCAGCAAGAAGCAGCTTCTTCTCAGGGGATTTAAAACCGGCACGGACCTCCTGACCCGGCACGGCCACCTGAACTAAACTCCCCTGATCCAAAGCCATAGCAAAGGGGGTTGAAGCATCAGCTGGGTGGACTACCTCCTTCAAAGCCAGTGGAGACTTCCGACGAGCTACCTTAACCGGAACAATCCAACCCTCAGACGAATCTCTAGAACCCGGTCATAGCTCAGAATTCTTAGCTTGAGGAACAGGGTAGTGAACTGAAGCACCAGGCGAAGGCCTCAGCTGAGGCTTTCTTCTCCCGGTCGACTGGGGACCGATGGCAGCCTTCCTCTGCGTGACTACTACCAACAACGGGCCATAGACCGAATTACTGCCATCGTCTTCCTCAGCAACCATGGCCGACTGAGAGCAAGGGCCACCAAGATGCAGCGAACCACAGAGCTAGCAAATCCCCTCTAAATTTTCAAAGGTAAACTGCCGCCAGAAAGGTTGATATAGCCCTTGAATTCGAGTCCCCGGCCGAAGATGGTGGCGGAGATCGACGCGAATGCAAGCCCTTGCGAACCCACCCCTACTCTTCGCCAAGGTAGCAGCATCGGCACACTTGAATTCACCAGCAGGCTCCAGAATTGCCCGGAGGAAGTCCTCCTTCCAAAACTCCAGCAGGAGGTTCGGCAAGCGTACCCACAGCAGCGCCGAGGGGACGGAATCCTCCGTCGGAGTGAACTCAGGCCTCCACTCTGCAGTCCCTATGACCTGGCCATTAACCACCCATGGGCGATTGAGAACGAATTCATAGGCTTCCGGAGCTTCAAAACGGAATATATGGCAGCGGAATTGCAGGCTAATCGGGACAATTTCACCTTGAATACCAGCACGCCTAAATTCCCTGATGAGAGCATCGGCTGGAACCCATTTGCGAAAGGAACGACCTATAATGGCTCTCTTCCGCCAGCTGGCCATCTCAACTTCAAGCTCCCCTGTCGGGACACAGACAACGTCCGGGAAGGTAGCTTCCAACCTCGCCATCATGGCCGGCGATGGAGACGAAAACACCCAATGAAACTCGGACTCCACAGGCGCCCTCCGAGGAATCCGACCTTTGGTAGCTGCATTAGACTCCATAAGAGAGGAGGGGGCAGTCGGAGGAAAGAGTGGAGAGAAGCAAAGACAACGGCGTGGAGAATCGGCCAAGATCGGGGACGAAGACGTTCGGAGCACATATCTTAAAGCATGGGCAAAACACAGCATCAGAGAGCTTCAAAGCACGATTTTAAAGCACGTTTTGTTTTTTTTTTTTTTGACCGTTGGGAAAAGATGTTTTGTTTTGTAGCAAATATTAGCAAAAAATTAATACAAATTACGGATATTTTGGAGTGAGAAGATAGGAAAAGATTTGCTATATTATCCTTCGGTGCAGTAAGTGTGTATCGATCCTACGAATTGATCATTCACTTATACCACCGCACGTGTGGTGCACGATAAGATTCATTGGGCCTCAGCATACGCGGTAGCCAATCTATTCGGCCGGTGCGCTTTTGCTGCACCGAAGAATGGTGTAGCAAGACTTTTTCGAGAAGATATATTAGTTTGGTTGTTGGGCTAAGGAAATAAACTTTTGGCATCTTAATCTCTTTTATTGCTATGGAAAAGATTTTGTACATCATCCTAATGAAGCATGACTTGCATCGAATGCGATGATTTGCTCGTGCATCAGCGATGCAGAACCTATGGATGAGCCTTATGACAGGCTCGAATAAGAACAAATCATTGCATCTGATGTAGGCCATGTTGCACCAAAAATAATGTATAAAAACTTTCCTTATTGCTCCTTGCTTGAGGCTGAAGTCCATCAGTAGAGCAATAGTTAGTAGCTCTCCGCCTCTGCCTCGTAACCTCTAGGTAATTTCAACCATGAAAAAAAGGGATAAAATACAGATAAAAATAATTTATCCCATTACTTTCTGTCCTCATACCCATTTTATTAGCTTCAAGCTTATGTGTTATTATATATATATATATATATATATATATATATATATATATATATATATATAATTATTCTTATATTTTTTATTTTATTAAAAAAATTAGTAAAATAATTTATTAAAAATTATATATATTATTAGAAAAGGGGTGGCTAAGGATGGGGATCATCATTTCTCGATGAAAAAAGAATTACGATTTGAGAATGCCCTAGGCTGGTAATAAAACAATTATACTAATGTAGCGTAGAAGTAAGGAGAGGGCTGCTCATAATTTCATCGTTCAAGTTGAAAAATTCTCCATGGCAGCAAAGGCTACACAGGTTACTAAAGTCACACTAATATCAAAGATGGACTCTGCTCAAAGTTTACTGGTCTAATCTATCAGGCTGCACTTTGGGCTTGGCTTGGACCAAAACAAAATGAACTTGCCCCCCTTTTAATTCAATTTTATAATATGTTTTACGCTATTTTCTTTGATTATAAGTTAGAATAAAAATGCTTTGTTCAAATAATGTTTATTTGATTAAAAATTGGAATAATCACAAAAGAGAGTAATAATATATAACACAGAACTTCACCTTAAAAAATTAGCTAGAATGTATAAATTAAATTTTTTAATTTTGTCAAAATAATCGATCGCTTTCTAATGCCAAGCAGAAGAGTCAAACTCATGGAAGAAATGGATCTCATACATATTTTCTTTTTAAATTTTGGCATTCTTGTTAAACTAATAATCTAAATATAGACAAATATTTCAGTCATAAAACATGTTAATATATTCCAAAGAGTCTATTGCTGGTGTTTGTTATGTTTTACATTAGTTTTATAATAAAAAGATTTTGAACCTTCATTAAATATAAGCAATACCTTTTGATGGCGCCAAGACACCTTTCTCGAACGTCGGGGATGACGGACGTCTCCCTCTTCGAAGTCCTGCAAGAAAAGTCCCCGGGGACCGGTGGCGCCGGTGGGGACCCTCCGACGATCAAGTCAGTTGCTTGGGCTCAGACAAAGAACCGCCTCAGCGAAGAAGAGCTGGGGCGGTTAGGATTTTTGCTGGGAGGAAGAAAGCTCAGAAAAACCAGAGTTCAGATTCCACTTACAGTGTGAGCGTGTGCCTTTTATACCTGTCTGAATACCCCAACTTGCGGCTTTGGAAGATCTCCATCGTACCGTTGACACGTGTGGTGCCACACGTGTTCGGTAACCGTGCGGGCGTTCAGTGTACGTCGCCGGTTGATATGACTGGGCACCATTGCTAGAGGTAGCGAGTCGTACGGTGTAGCGAGGCGTGGTGATGTACAGGGACATGCAACGCGCCAAACACTGTTATGAGGCATGGCCCTCCGTAACGGGGCACAATCACGGGAGTACCGAATGGTACGCCGTGGCAGGGCATGGTCATGCACAGGGGCATGCAACGCGCCAAACGTCGTTATGAGGCATGGCCCTCCGTAACGGGCACAATCACGGAAGTATCGAATGGTACACCATGGCGAGGCGTGGCCATGCGCTGAAAATCATGTGTAAGCACCGTGCCACCTGATATTTGCTGTTTTCCTTGGCAGTTGAGTCGCACGTTGACCGCTGATGACCCCACCCCCCGACCCCGAGGGGGCGCTGGGGGTGGAGGAATGACAGTGCACCCGAGACCGGTGGGGGTCTCGGGGTTAAGGAATGATGACCCCACCCCCCGACCCCGAGGGGGGTGCCGGGGGTGGGGGAATGACAGTGCACCCCGAGACCGGTGGGGGTCTCGGGGTTAAGAAATGATGACCCCCCCGACCCCGAGGGGGTGCCGGGGGTGGGGGAATGACGGTGCACCCCGAGACCGGTGGGGGTCTCGGGGTTAAGAAATGACCCCACCCGACCCCGAGGGGGTGCCGGGGTGGGGGAATGACGGTGCACCCCGAGACCGGTGGGGGTCTCGGGGTCAAGGAATGATGACCCCCCCCGACCCCGAGGGGGTGCCGGGGGTGGGGGAATGACGGTGCACCCCGAGACCGGTGGGGGTCTCGGGGTCAAGGAATGATGACCCCACCCCCCGACCCTGAGGGGGTGCCGGGGGTGGGGGAATGACAGTGCACCCCGAGACCGGTGGGGGTCTCGGGGTTAAGAAATGATGACCCCCCCGACCCCGAGGGGGTGCCGGGGGTGGGGGAATGACGGTGTACCCCAAGACCGATGGGGGTCTCGGGGTTAAGAAATGATGACCCCACCCCCCGACCCCGAGGGGGTGCCGGGGGTGGGGGAATGACAGTGCACCCCGAGACCGGTGGGGGTCTCGGGGTTAAGAAATGATGACCCCCCCGATCCCGAGGGGATGCCGAGGGTGGGGGAATGACGGTAGCTACCGTTACCTTTTCTGACGACACTGGGATCAGTCATATCAGATGCCCCCTCGCCCCTGGGATGGAGCGGGTCCCACCGCTGAGGCTCAAGGGGCGTTCTCCACGTGGCTGATCCCTGTCCTTGACCTTTATGCGGACGGCGTGGGGAATGTAAGGAGGCGGCCCTTCGTACACTGCGCCAGCCATGATCACCCTCGAGAATGAGGACGGGCTCTTCGGAGTCCGCGCGAAAAGGCGTATCATCATTTCCTCTCATTACGGCGACGTCAGCAAGGTCCTATCACTGGCTGGGGGCGTGCCGCACCACGCGCTGGGGCGTTCCTCGAGGCGAACCGGCGTATGGCAAGGAGCCGCGTGGCCGACGAGACATGGCGGGACATTTTGAAAACTCAATAAAGCTAGTTGAAGGGGGCGGACTGATGCCACATCGCCATCGTCTTCTTCCTTGCTTGCCCTCCAGTTTCTCCTGCGACCTGTGAGCTCGCACCCGGTTTTCTCCACCCTCCCAGGTTAGCTTCTCCTGTCTTATTCATGAGTTCCCCCTCCTGGACCTCGGAGGACGGTTCTGAGGACCGTCCTCCCTCTGTGAGGCGCCACATCTCTCCCACTCCCTCTCCCCCACTTGAGTGGTCCTCCGACCCAGAGGACCATATCCCTTTGGCCCGGCGATGGGCCATCGGGGGAGCCCCCTCGAGGGGCCACCGGCCGAGGGCCAGGACCTCCTCGAGGGCGGAGGAGTCCCCAGAGGGGACGGCCTCCGCAATGAAGCGGTCAGACCTGGAAAGGATCCGGGCCCACTACAGAATCCCTCGGGAGATTGAATTATTCCCGCCAACTCCCGACGACCGGGTCATCTCCTCCCGACCCGGTCGGGTAGCTCTCTACGAGGTCTGCCTACAGGCAGGTCATCGTCCTCCTTTTCATCCTTTCTTTGTCAACCTCCTTGATTTCTACTCCTTGACCCCCTCCCAGCTGGTCCCGAATTCTTGTCGGGTAATCAGTGCCTTCGTCATTCTTTGCCATCGTTTAGGTATCACCCCTAGGATCAGTTTATTTCGCAATTTCTATTCTCTCCGAGCCCAAAAGGGGTGGTGGCTGTTCCAGCCCCGACCCAATAGGGTTCTGAAACTCCTCCTGCCTTCATCAATCAAGGGGTGGAAACTCCATTTCTTTTTCGCCAACATCGACCAAGTCCGCCCCCGGTGGGGAGACCCCGACCTCCGGGGGAACGCCGTGGCTGTTCAGCCTGGAGACCGGGAGGCAATGGGGTTATTGCTGACTGCCGAAATCCCCGGTACACCTTGCTGCTATCTGAGGACAATTTGGAGTCGGTGGGCCTCGTCCCCCATCGGGGTAAGTCTTCTCCACACTTAGCCGAAAATTCTGCCCCTCCTTTCTTTTCTTTTTTTTTTTTTTGTTCTGAAAACCTGACTTGTGTCATGCAGCAATGAAAATTCCAACTGCGAAGTTGATAAGGGCCGCCAAGAAAAGGGGCCGAGAGGGGCCGTCTGGGAGCCAGCAGGCCCCGGCCCCAAAACGCCCGGTGGTCCGGGCCTCGCCCCCGACACCAGTCTCCCCACCCCCGGCTCTGCCACACGTCCCAACCGTACCGGAGGTCGATCTTACGGCCGACACCCCACCAGAGGCGGGAGCGACAGCGGGAGCCGTCTCCGAAGAGCCAGCAGCGGGGGCGCACGTGCCAACCGAGGAGCTCTCGGTCCCCGGGGAAGCGACCCCACCAAGCGCCGTCAGGGATTGGGGCGAGGGACCATCCGGCCCCGCGAGCCCACCCCCTGGGGGGCCGCTTGGGAGTAGCCCGCACATAGAGCCGGGGACATCCGAGATGGCGGGGGGAGGCGCGGGTGCACCCAGTCTGCCCCGAAATTCCCTAGACGACGGCCATTGGGCCGAGCGGGTCCTGGGTCCAGTCTTTGATCTTAGGATCATTGAGGATCTCAGTCATCTGGGGGCGGGTGCATTCTTCCGGGACTCTTACGCCGCCGTGGTCAAGGTAAACAATCTTTTCGTTTTTTCCCCTTTTATTGTTCATATATATGTATTTTGCTGACCTGGGCTTGTGTGTGCAGATCGCGCACTCCCTGAGGGCTGCCAGGGAGGTAATCCAAGGGGGAAAGAACGTTCTGCGGGAGACGCAGAAGGAGACCGAGGAGGCCCTGCGTCGCGCGGAAGAGGCAGAGAGGGTGCTGGAGGCGATCAAGGACACCTGCGCTAGCGAGGTGAGGGCCGCCACGAGCCGGGCGGAGAAGGAGGCCGACCGCGCGCGCGCAGCGCTTTCTCAGATGACGGAGGCGGAGAGCGCGGTCATGGCCAGAGATATGCATATCTCAGAGCTGACCTCAGCTCTCCAGGAGGCCGAGGACCGGGCTGGCGCGGTGGCGGAAGAGTGGCAAGGGAGGAGGCCTGCCGGTGCAAGGAGGAGATGGGCCGCGCTCGAGAGGAGATAAGCCGCGCTCGAGAGGCTGAAAGGGTCGCGGTGGAGGCCCTCGCTGCGGAGAAAGCCCGGGCCACCGGGCTCGTTGAGGAATACAAGGCGTCTGAGCGTTTCACAGACGACCTGGCCGAAGCTTCGGCCGCCGTATTCCTTGACGGGTTCCAGTACGCCAAGGAGAAGGTGGCCAGGGATTTGAATTTTCCCCGGGCCCTGGAGGTCGAAATGGATCAGTTGTCAGACCAGGCCCCTTCCGACGGCGAGCCCGCACCAGCGGAGCCATGAGTTCGCGCCCGTGATTTTGCTTTTTCTTCTCTTGCTTTTGTAAGCCCGACTACGTCGAAGTTTTGTAGTCCTCAGTTAATGAAAATATTCTTCACAATGATCTTCAAATTGTTGTTGACTTCGTCGATTGATATGTGGCCCCCCCGACTCTATTCATTCTGATAACTCCGGGGGACACCTCCCCACCCGCGCCACCCCGCCTTAGTCGCTTGAACTCTAGAGTTAGGACTAGGTGGAGTTAAATTTTAGGAGAAGGGACGCCGCCGGTTGGAGATTACGCTGGTAGGCTCTCTCGGGGTCATAGGCGTAGCGCCTTGTCAAGTATTGGACCTGGTGCTGGTCTGGCGCGCAGCTTGATGCCTGCGGGACTTAGCTCTCATTTGACTGGCAGGGTGTCAGGTTTTGACTGTGAAGAATCGTTTGTGCACCGCTCCGCCGGCGGTTAGCGGGGCTTTGTGCCTGGCTAGTGCAGGGCCTTGAGTGCCGACGGGGCGCCGGGCTTTTGTTATTGAGAGCCAGTGGCACACTGCTCTGCCAGTGGTACACTGGGCTTTGTGCCTGGCTAGTGCAGGGCTTTGAGTGCCGACGGGGCGCCGAGCTTTTGTTGTTGAGAGCCAGTGGCACACTGCTCTGCCAGTGGTACACTGGGCTTTATGCCTGGCTAGTGCAGGGCTTTGAGTGCCGACGGGGCGCCGGGCTTTTGTTGTTGAGAGCCAGTGGCACACTGCTCTCCAGTGGTACACTGGGCTTTGTGCCTGGCTAGTGCAGGGCTTTGAGTGCCAACGGGGTGCCGGGCTTTTGTTGTTGAGAGCCAGTGGCACACTGCTCTGCCAGTGGTACACTGGGCTTTATGCCTGGCTAGTGCAGGGCTTTGAGTGCCGACGGGGCACCGGGCTTTTGTTGTTGAGAGCCAGTGGCACACTGCTCTGCTAGTGGTACACTGGGCTTTGTACCTGGCTAGTGCAGGGCTTTGAGTGCCGACGGGGCGCCGGGCTTTTGTTGTTGAGAGCCAGTGGAACACTGCTCTGCCAGTGGTACACTGGGCTTTATGCCTGGCTAGTGCAGGGCTTTGAGTGCCGACGGGGCGCCGGGCTTTTGTTGTTGAGAGCCAGTGGCACACTGCTCTGCCAGTGGTACACTGGGATTTGTGCCTGGCTAGTGCAGGGCTTTGAGTGCCGACGGGGCGCCGGGCTTTTGTTGTTGAGAGCCAGTGGCACACTGCTCTGCCAGTGGTACACTGGGCTTTGTGCCTGGCTAGTGCAGGGCTTTGAGTGCCGACGGGCATCGGGCTTTTGTTGTTGAGAGCCAGTGGCACACTGCTCTGCCAGTGGTACTGGGCTTTGTGCCTGGGTAGTGCAGGGCTTTGAGTGCCGACGGGGCGCAGGCTTTTGTTGTTGAGAGCCAGTGGCACACTGCTCTGCCAGTGGTACACTGGGCTTTGTGCCTGGCTAGTGCAGGGCTTTGAGTGCCGACGGGGCGCCGGGCTTTTGTTGTTGAGAGCCAGTGGCATACTGCTCTGCCAGTGGTACACTGGGCTTTGTGCCTGGCTAGTGCAGGGCTTTGAGTGCCGACGGGGCGCCGGGCTTTTGTTGTTGAGAGCCAGTGGCACACTGCTCTGCCAGTGGTACACTGGGCTTTGTGCCTGGCTAGTGCAGGGCTTTGAGTGCCGACGGGGCGCCGGGCTTTTGTTGTTGAGAGCCAGTGGCACACTGCTCTGCCAGTGGTACACTGGGCTTTGTGCCTGGCTAGTGCAGGGCTTTGAGTGCCGACGGGGCGCCGGCTTTTGTTGTTGAGAGCCAGTGGCACACTGCTCTGCCAGTGGTACACTGGGCTTTGTGCCTGGCTAGTGCAGGGCTTTGAGTGCCGATGGGGCGCCGGGCTTTTGTTGTTGAGAGCCAGTGGCACACTGCTCTGCCAGTGGTACACTGGGCTTTGTGCCTGGCTAGTGCAGGGCTTTGAGTGCCGACGGGGCGCCGGGCTTTTGTTGTTGAGAGCCAGTGGCACACTGCTCTGCCAGTGGTACACTGGGCTTTGTGCCTGCTAGTGCAGGGCTTTGAGTGCCGACGGGGTGCCGGGCTTTTGTTGTTGAGAGCCAGTGGCACACTGCTCTGCCAGTGGTACACTGGGCTTTGTGCCTGGCTAGTGCAGGGCTTTGAGTGCCGACGGGGCGCCGGGCTTTTGTTGTTGAAAGCCAGTGGCACACTGCTCTGCCAGTGGTACACTGGGCTTTGTGCCTGGCTAGTGCAGGGCTTTGAGTGCCGATGGGGCGTCGGACTTTTGTTGTTGAGAGCCAGTGGCACACTGCTCTGCCAGTGGTACACTGGGCTTTGTGCCTGGCTAGTGCAGGGCTTTGAGTGCCGACGGGGCGCCGGGCTTTTGTTGTTGAGAGCCAGTGGCACACTGCTCTGCCAGTGGTACACTGGGCTTTGTGCCTGGCTAGTGCAGGGCTTTGAGTGCCGACGGGCGCCGGGCTTTTGTTGTTGAGAGCCAGTGGCACACTACTCTGCCAGTGGTACACTGGGCTTTGTGCCTGGCTAGTGCAGGGCTTTGAGTGCCGACGGGCGCCGGGCTTTTGTTGTTGAGAGCCAGTGGCACACTGCTCTGCCAGTGGTACACTGGGCTTTGTGCCTGGCTAGTGCAGGGCTTTGAGTGCCGATGGGGCGCCGGGCTTTTGTTGTTGAGAGCCAGTGGCACACTGCTCTGCCAGTGGTACACTGGGCTTTGTGCCTGGCTAGTGCAGGGCTTTGAGCGAAGATTTAGATAGCTAAAATTGAATCTTGTTAGCATTGGATAAGGGGTGAAAACCCAAGCAAACACAGGGATGATACTTAACATGAAAAGAGGGATACATTACTGGTAATACCGGCGGAGGTTATCCGCATTCCACGTCCTAGGGAGTGGTGTCCCATCGAGTTCTTCGATTTTGTAAGCCCCGTGGTGCAGCGTCTCGGTGATCCGGTAAGGTCCTCCTAGTTAGGGGCCAGCTTGCCTCCCTCAGTTGGCTTTGAGACCTCAGCCCGTCGAAGGACTAGATCTCCTGGTAGGAACGTCCGGGGGCGCACACGCGCGTTGTAGTATTTCGCGGCCCGCTGCCGGTAAGCTGCCATTCGAAGCCGCGCCCTGTCCCGCACTTCCTCCACCAGGTCGAGGTTGGCTCGCAGTTGGTCAGGGTTACCTTCTTCGCTATAAGCCTCCACCCGGGGACTGGGTGCTCCAATCTCCACAGGGATAACAGCCTCAGAGCCGAAGACTAGGCTGAACGGCGTTTCGCCAGTGGGGCTCGAGGCGTTGTATGATAGGCCCATAGCACGTTGGGGAGCTCCTCTGCCCATCGTCCCTTGCAGCCATCCAGTCGAGACTTCAGTCCCTGGAGGATGATTCGGTTGATCACTTCAGCTGCCCCGTTGGTTTGAGGATGCCCGACGGAAGTAAACCTCTGAAAATACCCAGCTCGGAGCAGAACTCCCGGAAAGGCACATTGTCAAACTGCCGGCCATTATCAGTGACTAATGTGCGCGGCAGCCCGAACCGACATATGATTGACTTCCAGAAGAAAGATCTCACTTTGCTCTCGGTAATCTTGGCCAGAGCCTCAGCTTCGACCCACTTGGTGAAGTGGTCCACCGCCACCAAGAGGAACTTCCGCTGCCCGGAAGCCGGGGGAAATGGACCCAAGATATCCATGCCCCACTGGGCAAAGGGCCAAGGCGCCACCAGGGGGGTCAGGTGAGATGTCGGCTGTCGCTGGATATTGGCGTGACGTTGGCAGCTATCGCACTTCTTGACAAGCTCGGCCGCGTCCTCCTTCATTGTCAGCCAGAAGTACCCTTGGCGCAGGGCCTTGTAAGCTAGGGCTCTGCCCCCCAGATGACTCCCGCACACACCTTCGTGGATCTCCCTGAGGATATAATCTGATTCCGCTAGGCCCCACACACCTGAGGACCGGGTACGAGAAAGACCTTCGATAAAGCTTCCCGTCCATCATTAAGAATCTCGGGGCCCTTCGTTTGAGCAGCTTGGCCTCAGCGGGGTCCTCCGGGAGAGTGCCATCAGTCAAGTACCGGATGTAGGCATCCATCCAGGAGGGCTCCTGCTCCACCGGCAGCGCTTCATCCGCGACCTCAATGCTTGGGACTTGTAGATGCTCCACGTATGTTCTTCCCAACGTCCGTCGACCGAAGTGGCCAAGCGGGACAGCGCGTCAGCCCTGGCATTCTCCGCCCTGGGGATATAGCTGACACGGAAATAAGAAAAATGAGACGCCTGGGACTGCACCTTGCTCAAGTAGCGGGACATGGTGGGGTCCCTAGCCTCGTACTCCCCGGCGACTTGTCCCGAAATGAGTTGAGAGTCCGTGAAGGCCCTTAAGCGCCCCGCGCCCAGCTCCTCGGCTAGTCTCATCCCCGCCAGCAGGGCTTCGTACTCCGCCTGGTTATTGGTCGCCAGGAACTGGAATCTGAGAGCATACTCCACCACGTCTCCCTCCGGGCTCGCGAGAATGAGTCCGGCTCCGCTCCCTTGAGAGTTTGCCGCTCCATCCACATGCAGGATCCAGTCCTCCGCCTCTCCAGTGAGGGAGAGTCCTTAGGCTCCTCCGGTCGCTCCTCCTCCACGTCCTTCTCGGTCCAGGAGCACTCGACTAGGAAATCCGCCAACACTTGGGACTTCATGGCTGATCTTGGCCGGATGGACAGGTCGAACTCGCTTAGCTTGATGGCCCATTTAGCCAGCCGGCCGGAGGTGTCGGGGCGAGACAGGATAGCTCGCAGGGGCTGGTCCGTGAGCACCACGATGGGATGGGCTTGAAAGTAAGGCCGAAGGCGCTGAGTAGAGACCACCAAGGCGAAGATAATCTTCTCAGTTTTTGAATACCTGGTCTCAGCGTCATGGAGTACCTTGCTGGTATAATAGATTGGCTTCTGGGCTCCGTCGGTATCCATGCGCACAAGCACGAGCTAACAGCCTCGGGGGAAGCGGCCAGATATAAAAAGAGCTCCTCTCCATTTTCAGGCTTGGACAGTAGCGAGGAGTGGAGAGAAACTGCTTCAACTCTTCAAAGGAGCCCTGACACTCTTTCGTCCACTCGAAGCCGTTAATCTTGCGCAGCGCCTTGAAAAAAGGTAGGCACCTCTCCGCCGACCTTGACATGAAACGACTCAAGGCCGCCACCCTCCCCGTCAGGCGCTGCACCTCCTTCTTGCTGACCGGAGGCCGCATCTCCAGGATAGCTCTGATCTTGTCGGGGTTGGCCTCGATCCCGCGCTGGGTCACCATGAAACCCAGGAACTTGCCAGCCGCTACTCCGAAGGCGCATTTGTGGGGGTTGAGCTTCATCCGGTACCGGCGCAGATTGTTGAAAGTCTCCTCGAGGTCTGCTACATGGTCTTCTGCGTTGGTGCTCTTGGTCAGCATGTCATCCACATATACCTCCATGTTGCGCCCCAGCTGATCCTCAAAAACCTTGTTCATTAATCTTTGGTAAGTAGCCCCGGCGTTTTTCAGTCCAAAGGGCATCACCCTGTAACAGTAGATCCCCTTCTCCGTGACAAAGGAGGTTGCTTCTTCATCTGCTGAGCTCATCTTGATTTGATTATACCCCGAGAACGCATCCATGAAACTGAGCGTCCCATGCCCGGAGGTGGCGTCTACCAGCTGGTCGATTCGGGGGAGCGGGAAGCTGTCCTTGGGACACGCCTTATTGAGGTCGGTGAAATCCACGCACATTCTCCAGCTTCCACTGGCCTTACGAACCATCACGACGTTCGCCAACCAGTCGGGGTAGCGCACCTCGCGGATGTGGCCAGCCGCCAACAGCTTCCGCACCTCCTCGTCAACAGCCTTCTGCGGTCCGGGGCAAAACTCCTTTTCTTCTGCCTGACGGGCCGGCACTCCGGTCGAATGTTGAGCTGATGTGTAATCACCTCCTCCGGGATCCCGGGCATGTCGGACGCTGACCATGCGAAGACGTCGGCGTTGGCCCGCAGAAAGGTAAGGAGCCGGTCACGAGCTTCGTCCGGAAGTAAGGCTCCAACTCGAACCGTCTGCATGGGGTCCTCCCCGAGGGGGAAAGTGAGCAGCCGCTCGGCCGGTTCCCCCCTCCTCTCCAGGTCTCGCGGGTCAAGGGCCTCGGTGTCGGTGCAGATGGCGGTGCAGGGGCTGCCTCCTGGGGACTAGGGGCCAAGTGATAGCAAAGCGCCGGTAGGCCCTGCTCTCCTCGCATCTCGCCGACCCTCTGGTGGTTGGGAACCTCACAAGGAGCCGCTTGGTGGATATGACGGCATCCAAGAGGTTGAGCCGGGCCTCCCAAGAATCGCGTTGTACGCCAGGGGCACACGGACCACCAAAAATTTTATAAGGACAGTGCTTTGGCACGGAGCCGTTCCAGCCGTCACGGGAAGAGTAATTTCCCCTTCGACCCTCACAGAATCTCCTGTGAATCCCATCAAAGGCGTGACGACAGGTCGAAGTAGATCATGCGACAGATTCATGCGAACAAAGGCATCGTAGTTCAAAACATCTACGGAGCTTCCACTGTCGACTAGGATTCGTTTTACAGGATGTTTAGCAATCGTCATGGATACGACGACGCTATCATCATCTTTATTTACAACCCCCTCCAAGTCCTTTTCGAAAAAAGGAATTACAGCTTCCACTCCTCCCTCTCCCTTGGTCTCTTCGACGGGCCTCCTGCCCCCCAGGAAATCATCGCCACTGTCTTCTCCGTCGGGGTGTTATCAATCACCGGCGGTGCAGGCGCTGACGGGCCGGGAGCTCCCGGGTTGTTCCTTTGGACAAACTTCCTCAGATGGCCTTGTTGAATGAGGTCTTCAATGGCTTTCTTCAGCTGCCGGCAGTCGTCGGTGTTGTGGCCATGGTCCCGGTGGTAGCGGCAGTAGAGATTTTTGTTCCGGGAATCTTCGGGTTGATGGGAGGAGGGCGTTGCAGATAGGGCTCCCCTTCGATCTCGAGCAGGATCTGGGATATCGGGGCAAGCAGCGGAGTGTAAGGCCCGTCTCTCGGTGCAGGAGGTCGAGGACGGTGGTCTGGTCGGCGAGGAGGCTCGGGCCTCCTGGGGCGGGCTTCGGCAGGTTCTGGCTGGGTTGGCTTCCTGGGTATGCTCCGCCAGCTTCACGCCGGGAAAAGTCAGCTTCGTCTGCCCGGATGTACTTCTGGGCGCGGATCAAAAGTTCGGAGTAGGAGCCCGGCGGCTTTTTGTCAAGAGAGTATGCGAAGCGAGAAGGGCGGAGCCCCCGCTTCAGAGCCAAGGTAGCCACCGAGTCTTCCAAGTTGTAGACCTCCAGGGCGGCCTCTTTAAACCGGGCGACATAGTCCCGCAGAGGCTCGCCATTCTTCTGCTGAACGGCAAACAGACTGTCCGCCACCCTCGGGATCTTCCGGCAGGCGTCAAAGTGGGCCAGAAAAGCCCTCTCCAACTGGCGGAAGGAGTCGATGCTTCGTGGCGGCAGGCGAGAATACCAAGCCCGGGCAGCTTTTTTCAGAGTAGCCGGGAAAGCCACACACATAAGCGAGTCAGTGGCCCCCTGAACTTGCATGAGTACCTTGTAGCTCTCCAAATGGTCCAGGGGGTCCGTAGTCCCGTCGTATGGGTCCAGTTGAGGAAGGCGGAACCTGGTAGAGATAGGCTCCTCCATGATGCGGCGGGACAGGGGAGGTCGACTGTCGTAGTCAGTCTCTGGCAGGTGGGTGATCCGACGGCTAAGTTCTTCCAGCTTCTGGTTGCACTCCTCGAGTCGACGCTCAGCTCGACGAGGCATCCGGCCATCAAAGGAGCCCTCCCCGAAGATTCAGAAGAAGAACGGGGGCGGCGATGCCGGCGCGGGCGCTCCGCCTCCTTTCCGTGCCGCTTAGGAGAAACGCTGGCGTGACGAGAAGGAGACCGGGGCCTTTTGGATGCTTCGCGGTGATGCGGCTTGGCCGGGGATCGGCGGCGATGATCTGCAGGAACTGGCGATCTCCGGCGGGAGGAATGCTGGCTAGGCTGCATCACCCCAGGGACAGACGGGTTCGGCTCCGGTTGTCGCAAGGCTGCTTGCTGTGCTGCATGCCTTGAACCATCGCCGCCAACGACTGGACCTGCGTGGCCAGGGCAGTGAATCGATCTTCCTCAAGTTGCTGTGGAGCAGGCGCAGGGACGTCATTTTGCGGAGCAGAAGGCCCTGCCCCCTGGAGATTCGGAGGCTCCGGAAACAGGATGCGAGAGCCGGGGGGGCCTCCGCGGGTGGACCAGCCCCGCAGCGCTGCCCCCAGCGCGGCCGGCTGAAGCTCCTTTCGTTCGAGTCGTCACCATGGGTTTGAAGAGCTCGAAGTCAGGAGAAGAAGAAAGCTGCTGGTTCGACGTCTTTCTTACACACCCCTTCCTGGCGCGCCAATCTGATGGCGCCAAGACACCTTCTCGAACGTCGGGGATGACGGACGTCTCCCTCCTCGAAGTCCTGCAAGAAAAGTCCCCGGGACCGGTGGCGCCGGTGGGGACCCTCCGACGATCAAGTCAGTTGCTTGGGCTCAGACAAAGAACCGCCTCAGCGAAGAAGAGCTGAGGCGGTTAGGGTTTTTGCTGGGAGGAAGAAAGCTCAGAAAAACCAGAGTTCAGATCCCACTTACAGTGTGAGCGTGTGCCTTTTATACCTGTCTGAATACCCTAACTTGCGGCTTTGGAAGATCTCCATCGTACCGTTGACACGTGTGGTGCCACACGTGTTCGGTAACCGTGCGGGTTCAGTGTACGTCGCCGGTTGATATGACTGGGCACATTGCTAGAGGTAGCGAGTCGTACGCCGTAGCGAGGCGTGGTGATGTACAGGGACATGCAACGCGCCAAACACCGTTATGAGGCATGGCCCTCTGTAACGGGGCACAATCACGGGAGTACCGAATGGTACGCCGTGGCAGGGCATGGTCATGCACAGGGGCATGCAACGCGCCAAACGTCGTTATGAGGCATGACCCTCCGTAACGGGCACAATCACGGAAGTATCGAATGGTACACCATGGCGAGGCGTGGCCATGCGCTGAAAATCATGTGTAAGCACCGTGCCACCTGATATTTGCTGTTTTCCTTGGCAGTTGAGTCGCACGTTGACCGCTGATGACCCCACCCCCGACCCCGAGGGGGCGCTGGGGGTGGGGAATGATAGTACACCCCGAGACCGGTGGGGGTCTCGGGGTTAAGGAATGATGACCCCACCCCCCGACCCCGAGGGGGTGCCGGGGGTGGGGGAATGACAGTGCACCCCGAGACCGGTGGGGCTCTCAGGGTTAAGAAATGATGACCCCCCGACCCCGAGGGGGTGCCGGGGGTGGGGGAATGACGGTGCACCCCGAGACCGGTGGGGGTCTCGGGGTTAAGAAATGACCCCCCCGACCCCGAGGGGGTGCCGGGGGTGGGGGAATGACGGTGCACCCCGAGACCGATGGGGGTCTCGAGGTCAAGGAATGATGACCCCCCGACCCCGAAGGGGTGCCGGGGGTGGGGAATGACGATGCACCCCGAGACCGATGGGGGTCTTGGGGTCAAGGAATGATGACCCCACCCCCCGACCCCGAGGGGGTGCCGGGGGTGGAGGAATGATAGTGCACTCCGAGACCGGTGGGGGTCTCGGGATTAAGAAATGATGACCCCCTCCGACCCCAAGGGGGTGCCGGGGGTGGGGGAATGACGGTGTACCCCGAGACCGGTGGAGTCTCGGGGTTAAGAAATGATGACCCCACCCTCCGACTCTGAGGGGATGCCGGGGGTGGGGGAATGACAGTGCACCCCGAGATCGGTGGGGGTCTCGGGGTTAAGAAATGATGACCCTCTCCCCTGACCCCGAGGGGATGCCGGGGGTGGAGGAATGACGGTAGCTGTCGTTACCTTTTCTGACGACACTGGATCAGTCATATCACCTTTTGTTTATATTTTTAAGTGAAGCCCTCCACCATCATCAGCGAATGGCGAGATAGAGAACTCACGCATTAAGTAATCACAAAATTAAATAGTTTAAAAAGTACTATATATATATATAAACTATTTAAAAAATTTAAAAAATAAAAATTATATAACTTTTATATTCAAATACTTTACATATATTAAATCACATCAATACCGATGCATTTAAATCTATAATCCATCGGATTTGAACATGAATACAAATATAATAATGCTAACGATGAAGATGTATGGGAAATTAAAGATGGTTAAATAATAATTTTTGATGATATAAATAATAATTTTAAGAAACTAGGAAGGAACACTTGTTACCCCTCCCTCCCTCCCTCTCACAAGCACAATGGTGTACCCCGTCCATGCCACCTCAAACCTCACTCCAATATCAAAAAGCACGGCCCAGGCCGCCTCCACTGCGTTGGATTGCTGCATGCCATCCGCTACCCGAGTCGTTTGCCTCCATTTCCGTGGTCCTCGTCATCGTCCACCGAGGTCGTTGATCACCGTGGAGACATTAAGAGGTAGTGTTTGATAGAAAAAATATTAGTCATGGATAAGTGTATGGAATAGAATTTATCCTTTGTCTATTTCTAGGAATATCCTTTGATTATCCCATTGATCATATCAAATGCAAAAAGATAAATTCATAGGATAACTTTTTTTAACTTTTATTTGGAGGGATAACCAGCTATTCCTGTATTCTTCAGGAAATAAATTGAGCGGATATCCCATGGTTAACCATGGATTATCCCTTCGGTTAACTTTATTCCCAGCTATCCCTTATAGTTATGGCTTTTGGGAATAAGAGGGGATATCCCCTGGATATCCCCTCTTATCCTGGATATCCCCTCTTATCCCCTATTTCAAACACTACCTAAGAGATCTTGAGTTCGATCTCCACGGAAGGTATATGTTGCCGCCGGGATCTGTCCTCCAACTCGGGCGCGGTCGATCTCCTGGTCTGGGCTTCCTCCTGGGCGGACCTGCACAGAAGTTCTCGCGCGAGAGGCGTTGGGGGTGGCCCTCCGCGGAAGACCCTCGGACGCACAAGTCAGTGGGGATCGGTGATCAACAGAAAATGGGGAGAGGGATCTCTCCGAGAAGTCTCTCCAGGGGTGGCCGATCGGGAGCTCCAGAGGAGCGCCGACGAGCAGTGGAGGAGAGCGAGAGTGAGAGTGAGCCAGGAGCTATGAGCGCATACCTAAGAGAATCTGGGGATGCCATATTTATAGGTAATGACCTAGATCTTGAGCGCCTTCTGGAAGGTTCGAAGGTTGTTAGGATACGTGAATGAATCGAATCAGGCCGTTGTGAGGCCGGTGGGATCCGTATCTTGTTCGTTGAGGGATCGACGGCCGGGAGAGCTCTTTGATGGCCTGAGATCTGATAGATGCGTAGGTACCAGGTAGTTATATTAGGTCCTAGACCACTCTTCAACATGATTCTTTGTTTGGGATTCTGTGATGATGGGCCTAGGCTCTCCCGCGTCGGGCTCCACGGAGGTGAGTGTCGAATCGCGGATTGTTCATGGGAGTCAAGCTGTGGAAGCTCGAGGAAACCGAGCTTTGGGAGGCTCGGGGGAGACCGAGCCACGGGGAGCTCGGGGGAAGGTGGGCCGAGTTACAGTAGCTCGGGGAAACCGAGCTGTGGAAACTCAGGAAGTCCAAGCTATAGGTAGCTCGGGGAAGCCAAGCTATGGGAGCTCATAGGATCCGAGCTTCGGGAAGCTCGGGGAAAGCCGAGCTATGGGAAGCTCGGGGAGAGCCGAGTCATGGGAGGCTCAGGGGAAGCCAAGCTATAGGTAGCTCAGAGAAAAATGAATCATCAGTAAATTGAGGAACCGAGCTCTAGGAAGCTCGAAGAAACCGAGCTGCGGGAGGCTCGGGGAAAACGAGCTGTGGGAAGCTCGGGGAAGCCGAGCCATGGGAGGCTCGGGGGAAGCCGAGCTATAGGTAGCTCGGAAAAACCGAGCCACGGGAGGCTCGGGGAAATCGAGTTGTGGGAAGCTCGGGGAAGCCGAGCCATGGGAGGCTCGGGGGAAGCCGAGCTATAGGTAGCTCGGAAAGAACCGAGCTATGGGAGCTCAAAGAGGCCGAACTATAGGTGGCTCGGGGAAGGTTGAGTTACGGGTAGTTCGGAAAGGTTGGGCTATGGAAACCCGGAAAAAACAAGTCAGGGGTCGCATGGCCTGCCGGACCACATTAGTTTAGTTTGTTCCTCGGAGGCATATCATAGCGGGCGGAGGGATGGGGCTGATCTTAGCCCCTTCGTACGATTATCAATGCAATGATGATTCTACCCCTCAACAGTATATATTGTGGTGGAAATGATGCGCAGTTGGCTGATGCCATGGGCGGTGATTGACAACGCCATGGGTGATCGACGGCGGAAGTGATGAAGCCATGGGCGAGCAGCAGGCCGAAGGGAGCACCGGCGAGAAATGGAGGTGAGGAGGCCATGGATTGTGGGCAGGTGGCGGAGGAGATCATCCCAAGAGTTTTTATCACTTCTAATTTTACCTACATCGGTCAGATAGCGAGCCAAGGGTAGGAAATTGAGAACAAAGTTTGCAGGATCGAATAGATGGAGAACTTAGATTTTTAGTTGATTAGTAAAAAATCGACATATTGGTGACCACTGTAGATCACCAAAATTTCCAAAGTAGGCCAAGTTTTGTAATTCGGGCGAAGAAAAGAGGAAGGAAACATCTCATATTCTCATCTCCATTACTTTTCATTTTCTTGTGTCCTCCACCTCCGGCACATTGGGTGCAGGAATTGATCGTGCATGCATACTGTTGCCACAGAAATCCGTTTTTCGACTCGGATGCTGTTGGGGCTTCGAATCTGGGCTCGACTCCTTGCTGGGACCTGCAAAACAGTCCTCGAGCAGAGGGTAGTTTGGGGGGTGCCCTTTGCAGAAGACCCTCCGATGCCCAAGTCAGTGGAGATTCACAGCAAGCAGACAATGAAGAGAAGGATCCCCGAGGAAGAGTTCCTCTAAGGGTGGTGCTAGGAGCTCTGGCTGAGCTCTAATGGAGTTTTTCTCAGAGTGTGAGTGAGTGGAAGAGAGGTGTCTTGGGTGTGTAAAATGCCATACCTAAGGTGATATGAGGCTGTGATATTTATAGGTGATCACCTGATTCCTTGGACACGTCACAGAGGGTCTGAAAGTTATTGGGATTTGAAGCTGATTCGAATCAGGCTGTTACAGGGCTGGTAGGATCCGTATCCGGTTGGTTAGAGGATCAACGGCCAGGAAGAGCGGACGGTGCTTCAAGATTCAGCGACTACATAGGCTCTAAGCCATTTCTGGTAGCGTAGGCATGATTTCCTATTTGAAATCTTGTTAATTTAAGCGTGTTCCGCAGAGGTGCTTGAGTACCTCGGTCGAACCGAGGTATAGAAGATGGTCAAATCCGCCGAAGTATGGTGAGACTCAATTTACCGAGGTATGAGATAGTTCAGCTTTCTTGAGACACAGAATGGCTCGGCTATCGGAGGTATAATGAGGCTTGGCCTACCATAGCACAGGATGGTTCGATGGTGATAGCTCGGCCTGTGGGGGTATGATAATAGCTCGATCAACCAAGGTATAATAATAGTTCAGCCAACTGATACACGAAAGCTGTTTGGAGGGGGTAGCCTACTCATTGCTGCCTTTGGATGTGACAGCTATGCGACAGGGTGTACAGGCTAGCCTTAGCCCGATGTCTTGAATTACACGAACATTAATGTAATGATATTTTACCCCTCATCACATGCCCCCCACTTCCTAGTCTAAAGTGTAACTTCAGATTTAGGGAGTAGAGTCTAGAATAATCTTATCCGGAAGGATTTGAAAAGGCGCAATGATGGCTCCGAAATTGACAGGCCGTCAATTCGCTATCATTATTTGCTATTGCACGAAGAGGAAATTCTTCGGATTCTGTAAGCGGCGATTGGTGGAGTCTCTTACGACACCTATTGCGGGAGCCTTAACGCTTAAGGCAATCTTCCGGATCGCTATTTAAAGGGGAGAAAGAAGGTCAGGGCGGCGTCCTTCCCATAATACTCTTTCATTCCTTCCATAGAGACCCTTTTCTCTCTTTCCCTTTCCACAGATTTGCCTGTGTTTCGCTCCTTGGCTAGAGAACATGAAGGGCCCAAACGATATTGCCTCGGAGATCTCCCTGGGGGACCTGGAGAGTATCTACCGGCTTTACAGAGTCCCTGGAGACGTAGTTCTATATGCGCCGAAGGCCGATGATAGGGTTTCGACCGAGTTAAGTCTGGGAGATTTCTTCTATGAGGAAAGTCTCAGGGCCGGCCTTCGATTTCCTCTTCACCCATTGGTACAGGAGGTGATGAGGTTCTACAATATCTATCCAACAATGGTAGCACCTAACAGCTGGTGCAACCTCATCGGGTTTATTTCGCTCTGTAGTCGCGTCGGGGTGACTGTGACCCTCCCCATGTTTCGAGTCTGTCATAATCTGGTTTCCGAGAGGGGTTTCGAGTGGTTGTATATCGGTCCCCGAAAGTCGTTCAAGATGATCATCGATAATCCATCCTTGATAAAGGAGTGGAAGTCCATATTTTTTTATTTCCGATGGGAACATCGGCTCGGATTTTCCAAGGGGATGATCGAGCTATGTGAAGGATCCAGAGGCGCACCCGGAGTTGAGCGAACAAGAGAAGAGGGGTCTGGTGACCCTTCGTGGTGGTTGGATGGTGTCGGCTAGCACCCTGTTAGCAGAGGATGCCCTTTTTGCCGCCGAACTCAGTTCTATCAACCCTCAAGGTGAGCATACTTTTCTTCTTTGGTCATGACGACCGGTGTGCTCGGTTATTCCTGTCTGATTGACCCGTTTGATGTGTTCCTAGCTGAGAGGTCGGTGTTTGTGGGCCAGATGAAGAAGGAACTGGGCAAGCGCCACAGGGGCCCTGGCTCTAGAGAGAGGCATAAATCTGAGAAGAGGCCTCACCCTTCTGGGCCCCGCCCGATGGGATCGAAGAAAGATGGTTCCAGCCGTCCCTCTCCCATCCCAATAAGAGAGGAAGTGGGGCTGCGAATCAGGGTCGAGGAGTCCTCTTTTCCTGAGGGAGGCAGAATGGCAGAGGAAACGGCTAAGAGGAGTTCAGAGGGAGCTGTTGGGATTTCCTCTCTCCAAATTTTAGTCGTATCGGATGATGCGGAGGACACATCACCGGTCGACCTGGCGGTCCCCCGCAAGAGATGCTCCAGTCATCGGCTGTGAGAAGTCCACCGCATGCGGAAGAGGCCCCCGTACAGGCGGAGGGGTCAAGAGAGGTAGTAGTCGCTGTCGGAGTTCTGACGGAGCTACCTGCTGAGAGGTCGGTGGAAGTTGTGGTGCCTTCCACCGAGGATCTCTCTTCCGCAGCTCCGGAGGACACCGCAAGAGAGGTTGGAGTTCAAGTGGAGCCTGCCGAAGGCAGAGCGTTGGTGGAAGAGGAAGAAGAAGAATCGCAGAGTGAGGGGGATATTCGGGCCGAGATTCCTTCAATCGAATCCAAGGTATTCGAGGCCGGGCAGATTAGAGTCTTGACAGAGGAGGCCGGGCGGACGATTCCTCAGGTTGGAGCTCTTCAGGCCAGCTCTTCAGTTATGGGCTCTTCCGTCCAAAGCTCGGAGTTGGATGATATGCTCACCGCCTTGATGAGGTTTGTTTTGCGCATGGGGGAGGGTTCCTCCACGGACGAATCTGCAGTCGAGGATATCATCGATGTGGCCTTTCACCGGCTTGGGGTGCCGAGGGATATTTTCCTTCTCCCAGAAATCAGTAATGACACTCTCATGATGATGGCTTCAAATTACGCTGCTTGGGTAAGCCACAATACCGAAATTGTAACTCATGATTGGTCAGACCATAGCTTCTCACTTGTATTTTCTTTGCAGAATTCCTTGATCACAAGGGCGTTGATCTGGCGCCTAAATTTGGTCGTTGGGGCCTATGCTCAGGCCAGGAGGGAGGCGGCCGAACTTTGGAAGAGGGTGCAATCAATCGATTCGCTTTCTAGGGCCATGGCGTTCAGCAAAAAGGACTTTGAAAGGGTGACCGAGTCTTTCCGTCTTGCAGTCGAGAGGGCTTCTTGGCTCGAGACTCAGGTCGAAGAGCTTCAGGGCTTTCGCGAGCGATCGGACAAAGCTTGTCTGGAGTTATCCCAGATTAAAGCAGAGCATGACAACAAGGTTAAGGCCATGCAGCAGTATTTTAAAAAGAGATGGGACCAGCTGAAGGCCAGTCATGCTGAAGATAGAAATAATTGGAGTAGGAGGCTCGAGGAGGAGGAGCACAAGTGTCGGCAACAGCGAGACCAGCTCACCAGTTTGAATAAAGAACTCATCGAAATGGAGAATCGGCTGAAATGGTTAAATGGACGGGTTGCTCGGCTCACCGACGACCTTGATTATGCTCAGCAGAAAATTGGGGACAAGCAGTCCCGGATTGATGATCTCAAAGATGGCCTTCGCCAAAATTAGTCAGCTAAGTCGAAGGCCTTGGAGAAGGTACAAGAACTGAGCAGCGAACTGGCTCGGCAAGAGGAAGAGGTATGGTGTCTCTCTTTTTCGTTTGCCTTTAGCACTTTATTTCGTCTGTGGGTTTGAGCATTTTGATATTTTGTAGAAGGGCAAAATTGAGTCCAAGGCGCGGGAGCAAATCGATGCCTTGGGGGCGGAGCTATCCGCGAGTCGCCAAATAAACCTAAAGCTTCAAGGTCGACTAGCTGAAGCCAATGACCGAATTGCCTCGGCCGTGGAGGAATATAAAGGTTCCACCCAGTTTTTAGAAGAATGTAAAGAAGCCTGAGCCGACGCATTTCGGTTCTACGAAGTGGAGATTCGAGCAAAGATCTCTCGGATGCATCCCGAGTGGGATTTATCCTTTTTGGATGTCGAACCTTTTGAGGCATGTACCCCGGGGGCTGAAGAAACTGAGTATGAAGATATTTCAAACGTCGATCTTGATGTTATTTTGGGTTCTAGTGAGGCCGCGGCTCCCGAAGAGCACTCTCAGCTTGCCATCGAGGAAACAACGATATTTGAGGTAGGCGAAACAAGCCAAGCCCCCCCCGAACGTTACTGAGGAGGCTGCTGGAACCGATCCAACCCATGATTCTTAAGGGTCACTTGTGTACTTTTCGCTTCTTAGATTTGTAATATGGTTGAAATTTTCGTTGAATGGGTCTTTCGCCTTTGCTTTTTTTCCTTTTTTGGATGATCTCCTTATCTCGAGTTTTCTTCTGACTGTGAACGAATTATAATTCATTCGCGATCTTAGGTCGGTTTGGTTCGGACTTAAGTAAACGTCTCGGTTAAGGCCGAGGTATAAGGATAGCTTGGTTTGTCTGAAAAAATTGGCGCGCTCAACCGAGGTATAAAATGGTCCGGCAGATCGAAGGGAGCTTGGTCCCAAAAAAGAAAGGAAGCCACTTGAGTGCCTCGCCACTATTTATTGATCTACCTTGGTGAGGGGGTGCAACTCTTCGTTTCCTGCGAGCGCCCACTGAGACGATGACGCATGGCGAGTTTTCGCGAGTTGAAATTGATGGCCCGGGTAATCGAAATACTCGCCAGAAGTAGTTTAAATACGGATGGGGGGCGTCATTGTTAATCACCTTTTCAGATGATCCTTCAAAATTTTTGGATAATGAGATGGCTTCCGGAGGTGAGGGACGATCGACCGAAGCGCCAAGCAACGGTGTTAATGGTCATGGGGTGCCCCATAGGAGTCACACTACGGTAACCATCAATGGGGAGGTCCTGGCGTCACTGTTCACAGACCGCGAGCGACTCCAAAAGGCGGCCGACCAATACCTGGCCATTTCTATGAGAGAGAACAAGCTCCTTCGTCAGGCCAACAGCTGGCTGGAGGGGCAAGTAGCATCCCTCCAGCGACAGATTGCCAAGTTAGCTCTGCGGTGCGGGGGGAGCTCGGTAGCGCCCGAAGAAGATGGCAGGCCCTAGTGAGGGATCATGTACTTTTTTACTTTTCTTTTTGTTTTTCCCTTTTATGATGAATGAAAAAGAGTTTTCACAACTTTCGTGCTTCCTGCCATCTTTGAAATGTCCTTATCATGTGAGTCTTACGAACGAACCACCCCCTTGAGGGGATCTCTGGTGATCTTGGCGAGACTGAGGTATGGTGTCCCCGTTTTAGCCGAGGTAAGGGGAACTTCACAAGTCACAGTCGGAGCGTAGTATATCGCCCGGTTTTGTCGAAACATAACGAGTGTCCCGTTAGCGCCGGGACGAGTGTTGCTATCTTGGTTTGGACCGAGGGATAAGGGAACGTTCGGTTTTTCCCGAAATAAGGGGACTATCTCGGCTTTGAGTGATGTCTCGGTTAGGCCAAAATACAGTAGATGGCTTGGCTTGGAATGGTCAAGAATTGCAAAGGTATCCCGGTTAGGGCCGAGGTTAGATAGTACGACTTGTCCAAAATGAAGAAGTGGGCATACTTCAGGCCGAGGTACACGAAGCGGCTTTGCTGAAGAGCACTTTGCCATTGTCAGGGGCATTTACTTCATTGGCCTTTTTCGATGCAGGTATTTTTTACGTACACGACAAGCATTTGATCGCCATTGGATGGCGTCGTTTTCGAAAGGGGATTTCCCAGGCCTGCTTGTATCTCAAGGACCTGCAGCCGATTTCATGCATTTAAGGCTCTCGATTTGAGATCAGGGGGAAATCTTTTGTCTTGCGTCATGGTCTCGGAAATACGTTTGGCACGCTTTGGAAAGCACTCTCTTATCCTGAACCGTCACATGGTAGCGGGGCCAGGGCATTTTGAATTCCGGGGTTTTCTGCTTTAATGGCTGCCCCCGGTCTTGCTTGCCTATAAAATGGGGACAGCGGGCCGTGTTAGGCCATCTCCCAAGACTTTGTTCTCCTGTGAAAGTTTTCATGATGTTTATGTCCCTGAGGTTGAGAGTGGAGAGACTGAGCTTTCCTTTTGCAAGTCGATTTCCTCCGGATAGCTGGGGTGATGAAGAAGCCACTGAAGAGCAGACCATCATCAAGAGAGGAATTTTGGAGATCATATGGAGAGCGCACAGGAGATCCGTAGAGACCATATGGGGAGCGCACGTATGCGCTTCCTGTATGTCCTTTGTCACTTGCCATGGGGACCATCGGAAATGCAAAGCATGCATATCCCC
This sequence comes from Calamus simplicifolius, assembly GCA_900491605.1. Classification (NCBI taxonomy): domain Eukaryota; kingdom Viridiplantae; phylum Streptophyta; class Magnoliopsida; order Arecales; family Arecaceae; genus Calamus; species Calamus simplicifolius. Next base: position 165,795 of record UESW01004586.1, on the reverse strand, counting down.
ATGGTAAGGATGGACTTTTCCTTCTCCCTCGGGCTGGATCCCTTAGTTCATCCGACCGAAGAATCTTTCACCACATGAAGAGGGAGGAGGGATGTGTGGGTCTGCTGGTTCCCTGCCTATGTGCTTGGGCGGTGGCTAGCAGACTAGCATCCCACTTGGGGGGATGCTCCATTGGCATAAGCATCCACGGGCCTTTGGCCTGGTTATGATCCCTCCATGTATTCATCCGAGATCCGTGGATGGTCTACTTTGTTCTTTCGCATTAACCAGTGGCTCAGCCGAGCTGTCTGGTTTCTCTGATTTCTTGAGTCAGATGCCAGAACATCATTATTAACCGATGCTGATCGAAGTTGCTTAACCAAGCTTTTATCTTATTTGCATTTCCTATGCTATGATGCACTTGTAATGCCTCTCAAGAGGCTGTAACTCTTTCATTAATAAAGAAAGTTTTCTACTCTTTCTTCTTTTATCATCTATTTCTTTTCTGATATGATTGTGTTGAGAGTTGCCGCTCTCGTTTTGTGCTTTCCGGCCCGTAGCCTAAGCTATAAATCCAGCAGCATTTTTGCTACTTTGTTTTCGTTAACATGTCATTCAATCCTCTGTGGAGGAAGTGTTTGTCTCTGTTTAAGTCAGAGGGAGGCCTGGGCGGCCCTAGCCACATTCAAGGAATAAATCGCATGGTATCGCTAATAGGCAGGAAGAAGTCACTCACCTCTTCCAAACTATAACAGGATGTTTTCATCACCTTAGAACATATAAGAAGTCATTCGATTCGACCGAGGCTTTAGATAATATTTTAGGTATGGAGATACCACTTGGTTCATCTGAGCTTCATATTATTTAGAGATGTATCACTCGGTTTGGCTGAGGATTCAGATCATTCAGAGATATATTGCTTGATTCAGCCGAGGCTTTAGAAATGTATCACTCGGTTGTAGCCGAGCCTTCAGAGAATAATAATATTACTCGGTTGTAGCTGAGTCTTCGAAAATGTATCACTCGGTTGTAGCTGAGGCTTCAAGATTATATTTTACTTGGCGCTGCCAAGGTACGGAGTCCTCCCAGCCCATCTAGGATATATTTTACTTGGCGCGGCCAAGGTCCGGAGATTGCTTGGCCCAGCCGAGGATTTATAAAGATTATATTTTACTTGGTGCTGCCAAGGTACGGAGTCCTCCCAGCCCAGCTGGGATATATTTTACTTGGCGCAGCTAAGGTATGGAGTCTTCCCAGCCCAGCTGGGATATATGTTACTTGGCGCGGCCAAGGTACAGAGTCCTCCTAGCCGAGCTGAGATATATTTTACTTGGTGCGGCCAAGGTACGGAGATCGTTCGGCCCAGCCGAGGTTTTATAAATATTATATTTTACTTGGTGCTGCCAAGGTATAGAGTCCTCTTAGCCCAGCTAGGATATATTTTACTTGGCGCAGTCAAGGTCCGGAGATTGCTTGGCCCGGCCGAGGATTTACATGACTTGCTTCTCACCGTAGCTTTCAAGGAGAGTTATAAGAATTTTGTAGGCCTTTTAAAAACCAAACTTAATTCAATGAATAAAAAATGAGGTTAGCAAGAGCATACTTTTATTGATAATATGCACAGAGATTATCCGAGTTCCATGTTCGAGGAATTGATTTCCCACTTAGCTCTTGGAGTTTATAGGTACCGGGCCCGACGAATTCCGCCACTTGATAGGGGCCTTCCCAGTTCGAAGACAGCTTTCCTTGTTTCGTTGGTTTGGAAACAGATGCCTTTCAGAGGACAAGATCGCCGGGCGAGAAAGATTTCCCCCTGACTCTGGAGGCATGATAGCGAGCCACTCTCTGCTAGTAGGCAGCTACTCTGATCCATGCTTTCTCTCTGATCTCCTCCAGAAGGTCGAGGTTGGCATGGAGTTTCTCATCATTAGAGTCCTTCGAATAACCTTCTATGTGAGGGGAAGGGAGCCCAACCTCCATAGGAATAATAGCTTTAGTGCCGAAGACCATTTTGAAAGGAGTTTAGCCCATAGGCATCCTCTCGGTGGTTCAGTAAGCCCACAGCATGTGGTAGAGCTCTTCTACCCATTTGCCTCATGCTCGATTAAGACGAGCTTTGATTCTTTGCAAGAGGGTTCGGTTGGTTACCTCGGCTTCTCCATTAGCTTGGGGATGTCCCATCGATGTGAGGCGATGAACGATGCCATGATCCTCGCAGAATTCCCAGAACTTGGGATTATCAAATTGCTTCCCATTATCGGTGATGATTATGTGGGGAAGACCGAAACGACAAATAATGGACCTCCAGACAAAATCCTTAGCCCGAGCCTCGGTGATCTGGGCGACTACTTTGGCTTCAACCCATTTGGTGAAGTAATCAATCGCAACAAATAAGAACTTCCTTTGTCCCGTTGCAAGGGAAAAAGGACCGAGGATATCCATTCCCCACTTAGCGAAGGGCCAGGGGGATGATATAGCAGTCAAGTGAGTAGAAGGGAGTCTTTGGATGTTAGAATGTCGTTGACATGAATCGCAGGCTTGGACAAGGTCGTTGGCATCTCTCTGCATAGTCGACCAATAGTATCCTTGGTGAAGTATCTTATGGCATAGAGCTCTGCCGCCGAGGTGGTTGCCGCATATGCCTTCATGAACCTCCCGAAGAGCATAATCAGCCTCTGAAGGTCGGAGGCATTTGAGCAGAGGCATAGAGAAGGATCGTTTGTATAGCCGATCGTCAATCAAGACATAATGGGAGGATTGCATCTTTAGTTTTCTTGCCTCTTTTCGATCGGAAGGTAGTAGCCCTTCTTTGAGATATTTATATATGGGATCCACCCAGGATGGCTCGGTATCGACTTGCATCATCTGATCAGAATCAGCGATGCTCGATTTCTTCAGGACCTCCAAATGAAATTTTCGCTCAAGGTCCATTGAGTTCGCAGTCGCTAGGCAAGATAAGAGGTCGGCGCGTGCATTTTTGCCCTTGGTATCTGAATAATTTCAAATTCAGTGAAATGGGATAACAAATCACGCACCTTTTGTAAATACCAAACCATATTCGGCTCTCGAGCTTCGAATTCTCCTCGTACTTGGCCTGCCACTAACTGGGAGTCAGCATAAGTGTTTAGCTTCTCGACTTTGAGCTCCTGAGCGATGCGGAGTCCGGCAATTAGGGCCTCGTACTCTGCTTCGTTGTTGGAAGTTGGGAAGGAGAAACAGATGCCATACTCAAATGTCACTCTTTCTGGGCTAGTGATTACAAGACCTGCGCCAGAGCCGCTCGCACTAGAGGATCCGTCGGTGTGAAGTAACCACGGAGCGTTGAGCTTCGGTTGTTCAGAGGAACCTAAAGTAGAGCCATCCTCGGGTATGGTACACTACAGAAGGAAATCCGCCAGGACTTGGGCTTTAATGGCTAGACGAGGATAATATTGAATGTCATGCTCGCTCAGCTCCACAGCCCACTTGGTCATCCTTCCCGAGGCCTCTGGGCGATGGATGATAGATCTAATGGGTTGGTCGATCAGAACTGCTACGGTATGCACCTGGAAGTATGGCCACAGTTTCCGAACTAATGTCACCAGGGCCAAGGCCACCTTCTCGACCTGGGTATATCTTGTCTCGACATCCCTGAGCAATTTCCTGATATAATAGATCGGCCTCTGAACCTTGTTATCCTTCCTGACCAGCACTAAGCTGATGGCACTCTCAGAAACCGCCAAATATAAGCTCAGCATTTCTCCTTGCTTCGGACTGCTAAGGAGAGGTGGTGAGCCGAGGTATCTTTTAAGATCTTCGAAGGACTTCTGGCAATCCGAGGTCCATTGGAAATTCTTCGCTGATCGGAGAGCTTTGAAGAAGGGGAGGCATTTCTCGGCCGATCGACCAATGAAGCGGCTGAGAGCTGCTATCCTTCCAGTGAGACGCTGCACTTCCTTGACCGGCATCAGAGGGGTCATTTGTTGCAGGGCTTGGATTTTTTGGGTTTTGCTTCAATTCCCCGCTGTGAAACCATGAAGCCTAGGAATTTACTAGAATTAACTCCGAAAGCACATTTAGTTGGATTGAGTTTCATCTTGTACTTTCGGAGTGTTGCGAAGTGTTGGCCCAGATGGCAACCCAAGAGGGGGGGGGGGGGTGAATTGGGTTCTTAAAAATTTAAGTCTTTTTAACTTTAGTTGATTAGTTAGCAAAATGTGCAAGTGAGAGGCTAACTTTAATCAATACACAAGCAAATAATAAAGAGAGATAGAGAGAGAGAAAATAGCACGACAAACACAAGATAATTTTATAGTGGTTCGGTGCAACCAACACCTACGTCCACTCCCAAGATTCACTTGGGCCCACACTATAATCTCTTCGATTACAGCGAGTTGTTTTCCAAGCTCACAACTCAAACTTGTTGTTTTCACGGGCGCACAACGAACCCAGCCGGTTTTACTCGGGCTCACCAGCACAAAACCCTACACGTTGTTTTTCACGGGCTCACAACTAACCCAAAACGTAAGCTATCCCAAGCTTACAACGAGGTACAACAACCTCCACTGATTCAATCCACTGATTGAATCAGTACTCAAGAAAATAAATCAGAGTTTAAATATTGAAATGCTCCCCTTGAGCAAATATACAAATAAAGTATAAAAGGTTAGAAAAGCCTGATAAGATTGCAGATGGTTGTGGCTTTGGCTTTCTTCCTTCTCCTCTTTAACTCCTCTTGAAGTATTGAATCCGGCCTCAGCAAGATTCTTGACCGTTTGAAAACTTTGGAGTTGAGATGAAGCTTTTTCTCCTTTTGTTGAATGTTGAAAATCCTTCGATTTGATCTTTGAAAAGCTTTGGATTTTCTTTTGACTCTTGTGGATTGATGATCTGGAGCAGACGAAACTTCCTCTTTGATTTCACTCCTTTTGAATCACTCTATTTCAACTAGAAGATTTTTCCAATAAAGCTCTGTTTTTCCCTCTTTTTGGATAAGGCAGTAATCTCTCTTTTTGATTTTCTATTCTCTTTTTTGATTTGAAAAGAGCTCCTCTATTTATAGATTCTGCAAAAATATATCCGTTAGAAACACAGAAAAATAGCCGTTATTTGAAAATCTTACCGTTGGGGCTGATGTGTCATCGTGAAAAATCATGCCCAGAATTCGCGGAGTCGACTCGAGCTTTGTGGGAGTCGGCTCGAAGTCGATTACTAAAAATAGAAACATTTTAAACGTTAGAGGGTCGACTCGCGAAAAACCAAAGTGTCGGCTCCCAAAAGTCGGGGGTCGACTCGAGGAAAATGGGGAGTCGACTCGAGAAGTGCTCAAAAAACATGGTTTCTGTTGTTTGAGCGGAGTCGGCTCGCACAGACAGGAGTCGGCTCGCACAGAGTCAGGGGTCGACTCTTGAAAACCAAGGGTCGACTCGAGAAAATCAGAAATCTCAGTTACTTACAGGAGTCGACTCTGAAACTCTAGAGTCGGCTCCGGAACGTATCAAAAGTCAGATATTTTTCTGATTGACTTTGAAATTCGTCCCAGAATAAATTTAAATGATATTTTGACTTGAATACATAAATATGACATTAAGCATGAATTCAAGACATGTTTCAAGAAATCATGGAATGAAATATATAGTGTAAAATTCCTTTTGAAATATTAAATATAGAGCTTGAAACTTCTTTTTCAAAAATGATTCAAACTCAGTGAATTTAAACATTGAGAGTCCATTGCTTTCATTTAGAATAAGCTCAAGATTTTTGATAAATAAACTCATTGTTTCTTTTAAAATACTCATGGCTTTTGGAAATCATCAAAATCAATAAAGTTGGGGTAAATACAATTTCCCAAATTTCTCAACAATCTCCCCCTTTTTGATGATGACAAAAACATTGAGTATATGCATGTTTGTATTGAAAAATTTTCTGAACCCAAAATCAATTTTTATGTTCATTGAGAGGCTCCCCCTAAATGAGATAGCTCCCCCTATGAAACTCAATTTTATAATTCATTCAAAATTTTCAATTGTTAAGTTCAAGCAAATAATTTTTCCCTTTTCAAACATTAAGCATAATGATAACTTAGTTATCTCTCCTTTTTACTTAAATTAACTCTCCCTCTTTAATATTCAAATTATCTCTCCCTTTCAAATTAAATTTTGACTGCATTGAAAGTATATTGAAAGCATATTAATTGAAAGCATATACGATTAAATAAAATCTCTCCCCCTTTTTTGTAATCAACAAAAAGGTTAGGAAGTTCAATATCAATTTCATTCTTTATTTTTTCCATTTAAATTATCAATTGAGGATAATCATTCAAGATATTCAAAGATGCTTACTATGGACATAAGTAATGCATCAAACTTTCTCATTACTTCAAAATGATATTACAAGAAAATGTAAACATGCTCATTACATTGAAAGTAAACTTGATTACATCAAAAAGAGATTACATAAAAAAATCAAAAGTTTCTTCTTGTAATCCTATTCAAGTGATCAACTATCTGCTTCATTCCTTCACATTGTAGTCTAACATAATCTTTAAGCTTATTATCTACAAAAGTACAAGCAGTAAATCTTATCCTGAAGCTCGGCGTTGCACTGGGAATAGGTCTCTGAGTCACCGCAGATATCCTTAAGTTCTCCAAAAATATTCTTCAAGTCTTCACTTAAGGAGCTGGTGGATGAACTAAGAGTAGATTCAATCGATGCAACCCGATCACTAAGTGAATACAAGGCTTCTTTCAAATTCATAAACTTTTCATCAAATTCATTTTTCAGTCTATTTTCATGTTCACTTATCTCAGATTTGAATAAGGATCTAAGCTGATCTAATTGTACATCAGAAAAGCTACCAGATGATAAGTAGAAGTCTGAGCAGGAGCAATAGCAGGAGCAGGGGTAGAATCAGGGGCAGGAGCTGGAACAGAATCTGGAACAGACGAGCTCTGAGGAGGCTCAGGTGATGAATGTCTCACAGAAGGTCTGGGGGCCTCAGCATCTATAGCTCTGTCCTCAGTAATATTCTTTCTCTCCCAACTTCCATTCCTCTTAACAAACCCCATTCGATGTATAGTAGCCAAAGAGTAAAAATCAGTATGCCTTAGTTCCTTTTTCGGCTCACTATCACCAAATGCAATCCCTTGGCTTTGAAATAGCTTCGTTAGAACCATGCCATAGGGCAAACTTGACTTCTTCTTCCCACCACAATCAGCAATGTACCATATGATCATCCGAGGTAGATTAATAGGCTTCCCAGAAACAACAGCATCCATAATAAAAATATCTCTCTCAGATACATAGTCGAATCTGCCGGTCTTGGGAAACAAAATTCTGCTGCAGATGTTGTGAAGTAATCTCAGCTCCAAAGGCAACTGACTTGCAAAAACTTCTTCAAATCCCTCAAAATTTCTGTTCAATAGTCTTGTGAGGGCTGGAGATCTATCCTCTGGGGCAAAGGTGGATGGTCCAGACAGGGGTAAATTTAACAATCTAGATAGAATAGTGGAAGTGATGTTCAGACCAATGCCTCTCACTACGCTCACTAAACCATCATCTCCTCTGGTCAAATTTTTGTAAAACTCCTTAACTAGAGCAGGGTACGTGGGACAGTCCAGTGAACACATTTCTCAAATCCCATCTCAATCAACTGCCTACCTATTATAAATCCTTCATTCTCAAACAACTCAAAATCAACCTTTCTACCTGTTGTATAACTCTACTGGCAAGGTGATCTACCTGAAGAGTGGTAGCTGGAGCAGGAGAATCACTCGGAGAAGGAGAGGACGAATCCGGAGACGGCTCGCGAACGGGTCGACGAACGGTCCTTTCCTCTTCAATCCGGCCACTACTGCTAGCTCCACGGGTTTTAGGTGCCATAGATCTCAATGGAGTGATTAATCAGAGGTTTTTGGAGTTTTGGAGGGTTTGGGAAAGCTTTGGAGAGAGTTTGGAATGATTTGAAGTGAATGAAATGTCCGTGGGGTCGACTCGTGCCCTAATAATCAAACTGGGACCACGTCGAGTCGACTCGCGCAAAGTGGAGTCGGCTCCCGACTAGTCACAGAGCACGGACCCGACTCGAGTCGACTCGCGCAGAGCGGGGGTCGGCTCCTGAGTTTCAGCAGAAACAGGGGTCGACTCCGATACTGTCCGAGTCGGCTCCGAGACCATTTCAGAGAAAAAAAGAATAAAGATTCAGAGAATCTGAAATGAGTCCGGAAATTGATCTTTGAGTATGATTAAAAATCATGGATTTTGAGAGATCAAATTGATATGAGTTCTAGATAAAATTTCCTTAAGATTTTGAGAAATTGAAAGAACTCTAGATACATTTCCTTAGGGTTTCAAAATCTATTCCAAAGGATCACAAATCCCTAACTCTCCTCTAAGATAACAAAATCTTTCTTCGCTTAAAGGTTTTGTAAAGATGTCAGCTAGTTGTTCTTCAGTGTTTACATAATCTAAACAAATTTCATCATTAGCTACATGTTCCCTTATAAAATGATATCTAATTTCTATGTGTTTTGTCCTTGAATGTTGAATTGGATTTTTAGTTAAATTGATTGCGCTAGTGTTATCACATCTTATGGGTGTTTTATCAAGTGTGATACCATAGTCTTCAAGTTGTCGCTTAATCCATAGGATTTGCGCACAGCAACTTCCAGCTGCTACATATTCAGCTTCAGTAGTTGATAATGCAACTGAATTTTGCTTTTTGCTAAACCATGTGATTAAGTTACTTCCTAAGAAATGGCATGCACCACTTGTGCTTTTTCTATCTAGTTTACATCCAGCATAATCAGAATCCGAATATGCAATTAGGTTTAAAGTTGAGTCTCTAGAATACCATAAACCTACATTTTTCGTTCCATTTAAGTATCTTAAAATTCTTTTAACAGCTATTAAATGTGATTCTTTAGGTTCAGATTGAAATCTAGCACATAAACATACTGAAAACATAATATCTGGTCTACTTGCTGTTAAATAAAGAAGGGATCCGATAATACCTCGATAATACTTTTGATCAACCTTTTTACCTTCTTCATCTTTGTCCAGCTTGCATGAAGGACTCATTGGAGTTCCGAGGGGTTTCATTGTTTCCATACCAAACTTTTTGAGTAGTTCTCTTGTGTATTTGGTTTGGTTGATAAAGATTCCCTCCTTGCATTGTTTGATTTGGAGTCCAAGGAAGAAGTTGAGTTCTCCCATCATGCTCATCTCGAATTCTCCCTGCATCAACTTTGCAAATTCTTGACAAAGAGAATCGTTAGTAGCACCAAAAATAATGTCATCTACGTATATTTGTACTACAAGCAAATCTTTATTTTTCTTTTCAAAAATAGTGTTTTATCAACATTACCTCTTGTAAAATCATTTTCTATTAAGAATTTACTTAACCTATCATACCAAGCTCTAGGTGCTTGTTTCAAACCATATAAAGCTTTGTGCAATTTAAAAACGTGATTTGAAATTCATGATCTTCAAAACCTGGTGGTTGTTCTACATAAACTTCTTCATTTATAAATCCATTTAAAAATGCGCTTTTAACATCCATTTGAAATAAGTTAAAATTCATATGACATGCAAATGCAAGTAAAATCTAATGGCTTCTAATCTAGCTACAGGTGCAAAGGTTTCATCAAAATCAATACCTTCCTCTTGATTATATCCTTTTGCAACTAATCTAGCTTTGTTTCTAATTACTATGCCATTTTCATCTAGTTTATTTCTAAAAACCCATTTTGATCCTATTACTGAATGATTTTTAGGTCTTTCAACTAAAGTCCAAACATTATTTCTAGTAAATTGATTTAGTTCTTCTTGCATTGCTAACATCCAATTATTATCTTTTTCAGCTTCTTCAATAGTTTTAGGTTCAATTTGAGAGACAAATGCAAGATGATTACTAATATTTCTCATAATGATCTAGTTCTTATTCCTTGAGATGGATCACCTATAATCAATTCCTTAGGATGACTATAAGCATATCTCCAATCTCTTGGAAGATCTATATCATTATGATCATATTACATCATCGTCCTTATGTGAATCATCATCTTTAGCCTCTTGTTCATGATCAGAAGATACTTCAATATTAAGTTTTTCAAGATCTTTTTCAATTATGTTTGTATCTTCCTCATCATCAATCTTTTCAGATCCAGTTGCTAAAGATTCATCAAAAACTACATGTATGGATTCTTCTACTATTAAGGTTTTCTTGTTAAAGATTCTATATGCCTTACTAGTCGTTGAATAACCTAGAAAAATTCCTTCATCAGATTTAGCATCAAATTTTCCTAAGTTGTTTTTACCATTATTATGAATGAAACATTTACATCCAAATGCATGAAAGTATTTTATATTTGGTTTTCTTTCATTCCATAATTCATAAGGTGTTTTCTTTAATATTGGTCTTATTAATGCTCTATTTAAGATGTAACATGCTGTGTTAATTGCTTCCGCCCAAAAATACTTTGGTAAGTTGCTTTCGCATAGCATGGTACGGGCCATGTCTTCTAAGGTTCTATTTTTTCTTTCAACTACACCTTTTGTTGTGGAGTCCTAGGGGCTGAAAAGTTATGATTAATTCCATTTTCAGAACAAAAACTTTCAAATAAGTGATTTTCAAATTCAGTTCCATGATCACTTCTTAGAGACACTATGGTAGTGTTTTTCTCATTTGTGACTTTCTTGAAGAATTTCAGAAATATCGAGAAAGTCTCATCTTTGTGAGCTAAAAACATCACCCAAGTGTACCTAGAGTAATCATCTACAATCACTAAACCATATTTCTTTCCTCCTAGACTTGTGGTTCTAGTTGGTCCAAAAGGTCCATGTGAAGTAGCTCTAGAGGCCTAGAAGTTGAAACAGTGTTTTTAGATTTGAAAGAACTTCTAGTTTGTTTTCCAAATTGACATGCATCACAGATTTTGTTATTTTCAAAATCTAACTTAGGTAAACCTTTAACTAAATCCATCTTAATTAGTTTTGAAATAAGGTGTGTGCTTGCGTGACCTAATCTACGATGCCATAACCATCCAATATCATTTATGTTAGCATTGTCAGCAATTAGGCAATGACTACTTTCAGATAATTTGTCTAAGTCAACTAAGTACACATTGCCATGTCTATAACCAGTAAAAACAATGCTATCATTAATGGAATCAGATACTATGCAAATAGAAGATTTAAATGAAACATTAAAGTTCTTATCACATAGTTGGCTTATACTAATTAAATTGTGCTTTAAACCATCAACATAAAGTACATTATCAATAAATATAGATGGAGTTATGCGAACTTTACCAAGGCCCATAATTTGACCTTTACCGTTATCGCCAAACGTCACAACTCCACCTTTCTTTTCTTCTAGGGTGATGAATTCCTCTTTGTCACCCGTCATATGTCTTGAGCAGCCACTATCAAGATACCACTTTTTCTTTGATCTTTTGGCTACAAGACATTCCTGCAACATAATCAAACTTTATGTTTAGGTACCCAAGCTTTCTTGGGTCCTTCATGGTTAGTAGCAACAAAAATTGTTCCTTTCGGAACCCATATTTTCTTTGCTTTAACATTTAACTTTTTGTTATTATTTTGTTTTGCATTCAAATGATTTATGACCTTTTTCATTTAAAACAAGTATATTACTTTGGTTGGCTTTTACAAAAATATTTTTAAAGATTTTTGTTTCTTAACGTGTTATACCCTAAACCAGCTTTGTCAAAAACTGCTTTTTGACTATCTAAAATCATGTTTAGTTTAGTTGAACTTAAGTGAATTTCTCAACAATGTCTTTATATTTTTAACATCTTTCTTAAGAAAATCATTTTCATTAGAGATTGATTCTTTTTCTTTAATTAGATTTTCATTTTCAGATTTTCAAATCAATCTTATGAACTCATTCTTTTCATTAAGAAGTTTCCATTATCTTTTAAATCTTTAACTACAAGATTTAATTCATTTTTCTTTTTAATTAAATTTAATTTTCATTTTTCAAATTATACTTCTTTTTCAAAGATTTAAAATCAATCATAAGTTCATTGAAAGCTTCAAACATTTCATCAAAAGTAAATTCATCATTTGAGTTTTCAGAACTTACCTCATTGTCGTTGTCGTCGTTGTTGCCATGAAGCAGATATTGGCAACTTCCTTTTGTTCTTCTTCTTCGACGAGGAAGATTCATCAGACCATGTTGCCATGTATGCTTTCTTCTTTTTCTTGTAGGCCTTTTTCAGCAAAGGACAATCATATCTAAAGTGCCCTGGCTTTTTACACTCATAACATACTAAGGGCTCTTTCTCTTTTTCTTTCTCCTTGTCCTTTCTCTTATCTTTTTCTCCATCAATTCTTGCTCCAAATTTCTTTTTATGGAAGGGCCTTTTTCTCATAAACTTTCTGAATTTTTTGGCCAAGAGAGCAGTTTCATCATCATCATCATTACTTTCACTGCTGCTTCTTCCATTTCTGCAGTTTTGAGGGCAAGTGTTTTCTTTCTTTTTGTTTCCTCCTCAACATGCTGCTTCATTGTCAGCTCGTGGGTCATTAGGGATCCTAGAAGCTCCTCTAAAGGTAATGCATTGAGGTCCTTTGCTTCTTGGATAGCAGTGACTTTCGCTTCCCACGATCTTGGTAGTGACCTAAGAATTTTGCGCACAAGGTCAGCATTAGAATAAATTCTACCAAGACTCTTTAAACCATTCACAATATCAGTGAATCTAGTGAACATGCATGTGATGGTTTCAGTTTGTTCCATTGTAAACAATTCATATTTATGAACCAAAATGTTTATTTTTGATTCCTTAACTTGGTTTGTTCCTTCATGTGTTATTTCCAACCTATCCCAAATTTCTTTTGCGGAATTACATGTTGAGATTCGGTTGAATTCATTAGAGTCTAAGGAACAATATAAAATGTTAATGGCTTTAGCATTTAATTGAGCCATTCTTCTATCATTATCATTCCAATCCCTTTCGGGCTTAGGAACAAGAATGCCTTCAACTAAGTGTGTGGGTGTACTAGGTCCATTAGTTATTACTCCCCATAATTCATAGTCAGAAGCTTGAATGAATATTCTCATTCTTGCTTTCCAATATGAATAGTTGGTTCCATTAAATAAAGGAGGTCGATTCGTAGAATGACCTTCAGCAAAACATGAACCACTTTGTGTTGCCATAAGGATCTTTAGCCCTTGATCGTGAGATCAAATTCTAAATGAGCACTTGCTCTGATACCAATTGTTGGCCCAGATGGCAACCCAAGAGGGGGGGGGGAATTGGGTTCTTAAAAATTTAAGTCTTTTTAACTTTAGTTGATTAGTTAGCAAAATGTGCAAGTGAAGGCTAACTTTAATCAATACACAAGCAAATAATAAAGAGAGATAGAGAGAGAGAAAATATAGCACGGCAAACACAAGATAATTTTATAGTGGTTCGGTGCAACCAACACCTACGTCCACTCCCAAGATTCACTTGGGTCCACACTATAATCTCTTCATTACAGCCGAGTTGTTTTCCAAGCTCACAACTCAAACTTGTTGTTTTCCGGGCGCACAACGAACCCAGCCGGTTTTACTCGGGCTCACCAGCACAAAACCCTACACGTTGTTTTTCACGGGCTCACAACTAACCCAACACAAGCTATCCCAAGCTTACAACGAGGTACAACAACCTCCACTGATTCAATCCACTGATTGAATCAGTACTCAAGAAAATAAATCAGAGTTTAAATATTGAAATGCTCCCCTTGAGCAAATATACAAATAAAGTATAAAAGGGTTAGAAAAGCCTGATAAGATTCCAGATGGTTGTGGCTTTGGCTTTCTTCCTTCTCCTCTTTAACTCCTCTTGAAGTATTGAATCCGGCCTCAGCAAGATTCTTGACCGTTTGAAAACTTTGGAGTTGAGATGAAGCTTTTTCTCCTTTTGTTGAATGTTAAAAATCCTTCGATTTGATCTTTGAAAAGCTTTGGATTTTCTTTTGACTCTTGTGGATTGATGATCTGAGCAGACGAAACTTCCTCTTTGATTTCACTCCTTTTGAATCACTCTATTTCAAGCTAGAAGATTTTTCCAATAAGGCTCTGTTTTTCCCTCTTTTGGATAAGGCAGTAATCTCTCTTTTTGATTTTCTATTCTCTTTTTGATTTGAAAAGAGCTCCTCTATTTATAGATTCTGCAAAAATATATCCGTTAGAAACACAGAAAAATAGCCGTTATTTGAAAATCTTACCGTTGGGGCTGATGTGTCATCGTGAAAAATCGCGCCCAGAATTCGCGGAGTCGACTCGAGCTTTGTGGGAGTCGGCTCGAAGTCGATTACTAAAAATAGAAACATTTTAAACGTTAGAGGGTCGACTCGCGAAAAACCAAAGTGTCGGCTCCCGAAAGTCGGGGGTCGACTCGAGGAAAATAGGGAGTCGACTCGAGAACTGCTCAAAAAACATGGTTTCTATTGTTTGAGCGGAGTCGGCTCGCACAGACAGGAGTCGGCTCGCACAGAGTCAGGGGTCGGCTCTTGAAAACCAAGGGTCGACTCGAGAAAATCAGAAATCTCAGTTACTTACAGGAGTCGACTCTGAAACTCTAGAGTCGGCTCCGGAACGTATCAAAAGTCAGATATTTTTCTGATTGATTTTGAAATTCATCCCAGAATAAATTTAAATGATATTTTGACTTGAATACAGTAAATGTGATATTAAGCATGAATTCAAGACATGTTTCAAGAAATCATGAATGAAATATATAGTGTAAAAATTCCTCTTTGAAATATTAAATATAGAGCTTAAAACTTCTTTTCAAAATGATTCATAACTCAGTGAATTTGAACATTGAGAGTCCATTGCTTTCATTTAGAATAAGCTCAAGATTTTTGATAAATAAACTCATTGTTTCTTTTAAAATACTCGTGGCTTTTGGAAATCATCAAAATCAATAAAGTTGGGGTAAATACAATTTCCCAAATTTCTCAACACGAAGCTTTCCGCAAGGTCCTCCACATGGTGGGGCGCCTCCTTGCTTTTCACCAGCATATCATCAATATACACCTCCATGTTTTGACCGATTTGCTCTTTGAAGATTTTGTTGACCAACCTTTGGTAGGTGGCACCTGTATTTTTTAGACCAAAAGGCATAACTCGGTAGCAATAGATACCTCGGTCGATGATGAAGGCTGTCTTTTCCTCATCTTTGGATGCCATTTGGATCTGGTTGTACCCCAAGTAGGCATCCATGAAAGTCAGCATATGATGGCCCGATGTCGCATCTACGAGTTGGTCAATCCGAAGGAGAGGGAAACTGTCCTTCGAGCAAGCTTTATTGAGGTTGGTGAAGTCGATGCAGATCCTCCACTTGCCATTTGACTTTTTCACCATAACGACATTTGCCAACCAGTCAGGATAGTTGACCTTCCGGATAAAGTTGGCCTTGATGAGCTTGTCTACCTCTTCCTCGATAGCTTTCTGACGCTCGGGGGCAAAGCTTCTTTTCTTCTGTTTGATTGGTCAAAATGTCTCATCCATGCTGAGGTGATGGACTAAGACATCTGGACTAATCCCTGGCATATCTGAGGCAGACCAGGCGAACACATCGGCATTCTCTCGGAGGAAATTGATTAAGTCTTGCCAAAGCTTTCCCTTTAGCTGTGACCCAATCTTTATGGTTCGGTCGGGCCGAGCTTCATCCAGCGGCACTTCCTCTAGTTCCTCGGCTAGTTCTCCTCGCTGCTCAGCAAGTCTTCACGAGCATCTAGCCCATCCACCTCGGGCTTCCTGAACTACAGGTCGGCGACAAAGTAATGCCGAGCAATGATTTGGCTACCCCGAATAACCCCTACTCCCCATTCAATGGGGAATTTCATGGCAAGATGGGGAATTGAAATGATGGCCTTGAGGGATATCTGCCTCGGCCTACCGAGGATGGCATTGTAGGGGGACCGAAGCTTATTCACGAGGAAATCCATGAGCGTAGTAACTACGCGAGGCCATGTGCCGGCTCGGACCATCAGAGTAATGACTCCCTCAGGGGTTATAGGATGCCCGGGAAACCCACTAGAGTGGATTCCATGGCTCGGAGGCTTTCCGCCTGGAGTTTCAGTTTCACGAAGGCATCGAAGTACAAAACATTAACGGAGCTTCCGCTATCAATTAAAATGCGGTGTACATCGTAGTTGTTCATATTCAAAGATACAACCAGAGCATCGTCGTGAGGGTGTTGTACCTCCTGCAAGTCTTTATCAGAGAAAGCAAGCTTGCCGATTCGAGCCTTCTTCGGCAGATTTCCCTCCGCACTTGGCCCAGATGATGGAGAGTCGATCGCCGCTATCATGTTGACATTGCCAATGACCGAGGGATTCGGCGAAAGAAGCTAGCGGGGTTTAGGTTGACGATCTCCCTCATTCGTTGGCTCAGGTGGCCCTCTGAATCGGTCTAATCTGCCACGCCAGATTAGACGCTCGATTTTGTTTCAGAAATGCCAGCACTCTTCGGTATCATGTCCGTGGTCTCGGTGGAAGTGACAGTACTTGGTCATATCCCTCCGGGCACCGTTACCTCGAAGGGGAGGAGGCCGAGGAATCTAGCGCTCGGTCTCCATCAGAATCTGCACCCTCGGTGCAGTGAGAGGGGTATAACGGTTGAACCTTTGAGCTGGGCTTCGGGTCCAATCTCGAGGTGGCGGTGGAGGGGCTCCATGGCGGCGAGGCGGGTAGCTCGGCTGTAGGCTCGATGCTTGTCGGAGCTTTTTGCCTCCTTCTTTTTCTGCTGCTCAGACTGAGCCAACCTTCTTGACTCCTCGACTTTGGCGTACTTGTCTGCCAGAGACATCATGTTCGAAAGGCTCTTCGGGTAGTTGACCTCTAGGGCCAAATAAAAGTCTCCTGCCTTTGATACCCATCCGGCCAAGGCGGACATGGCCACCTCGTGATTGAGGTGGTCAACTTCTAGCAGGGCCATGTTGAAATGGCCAAGGTAGTTCTTCAAGGATTCCCCTTCTCTTTGCTTAACTTTCGAGAGGGAATCAGATCTCCACCAGTGACGATGGCTGCTGATGAACTAGCTGATAAACAGACAGCTCAGCTCGTCAAAAGAGTCAATAGAACCTGGCTTCAGGCTATTGAACCAAGTTCGAGCAGACCCTCTAAGGGTAGAGGGGAAAGCACGGCATAAAATCGTGTCTAACGCTCCGTAGAACATCATGATAGACTTGAAGCTGCAGAGGTGGTCATCGGGATCAGTAGATCCATGGTAGGGCTCGATGGTAGGAAGCTTGATATGGAGGGGAATCACTTTCCTCATGATCCTTTCGGTGAAGGGGATGCCCTGATCTGTCTTTGGCTAGGACAGAAGAGCTTGCCTGATGGTGTCTAACTCCTGACGCCATTCCCACCGCATCTCCTGTATCTGCTGTCTGATTTTCTCGTTCAGAGTGATAGGAGGGATCGGGTGATGGGATGGCGACAGCGGTGTCGAATCTTGGGAGGACACCGAGGAGTGGGAGCGAGCTCGATGGGATTGAGTAGGCTCCCTTCTCTGGCCTGGTGGGGTATTGGCTTCGCCCCTGCAGGTCGGTGAAGGTAATCTGCTGCCCTGTGCAGATTAGAGGGAAGAGTTGCTGGAGGAATGGGGACGGCCTCTTCTTCATGAAGTGGCAAAATAGGAGCCGCTGGGTGGGGAACCCTTTGAGCTTCTTGAACAAGCTGGGTTAGGGCCTGGACCTGCTGAACCAGGTAAACTGGTCCATGGTCACCGCCGAGGTTGACGGTGAAGCGGTTTTAGTTGGTGGTGGTAGTAAGGGCTCTATGTCGTTGGTTGGATCAGGCCTCTGAGATGCAGCCTGATCCTGAGCCTCAGAGGCAGCTCTCTTACGGTTGGCCATTAGAGGATTTTTCTTCCGATCTGGATCCTTGTCTCCTAGAATACAAGTTTACGGGACTTGCGGCCCTTCCTCTAGCGCCAATCTGTTTCCACGGAAATCCGTTCTCTGACTCGGGTGCTATTGGGGCTTCGAATCCGGGCTTGACTCCTGGCTGGGACCTGCAAAATAGTCCTTGAGCAGAGGGTAGTTTGGGAGGGTGCCCTCTGCGGAAGACCCTCCGACGCCCAAGTCAGTGGAGATTCACAGCAAGAAAATAATGAGGAGAAGGATCCCCAAGGAAGAGTTCCTTTAAGGGTGGTGCTAGGAGCTCTAGCTGAGCTCTAATGGAGTTTTTCTCAGAGTATGAGTGAGTGGAAGAGATGTGTCTTGGGTGTGTAAAATGCCATACTTAAGGGATCTGAGGCTGTGATATTTATAGGTGATCACCTGATTTCTTGGACACGTCACAGAGGGTCTGAAAGTTGTTGGGATTCGAAGCTGATTCGAATTAGGCTGTTACAGGACCGGTAGGATCCATATCCGGTTGGTTAGAGGATCAACGGCCAGGAATAGTAGACGGTGCTTCAAGATTCATGACTACATAGGCTCTAAGCCATTTTGGTAGCGCAAGCATGATTTCCTATTTGGAATCTTGTTAATTTAAGTGCGTTCCGCAGAGGTGCTTGAGTACCTCGGTCGAGCCGAGGTATAGAAGATGGTCGAATCTGCTGAAGTATGGTGAGACTCAATTTACCGAGGTATGAGATAGTTCGGCTTTCTTGAGACACAGAATGGCTCGGCTATCCGAGGTATAATGAGGCTTGGCCTACCAGAGCACAGGATGGTTCGGTGGCGATAGCTCGGCCTGTGGGGGTATGATGATAGCTCGATCAGCCGAGGTATAATAATAGTTTGGCCAACTGATACACGAAAGCTATTTAGAGGGGGTAGCCTACTCATTGCTGCCTTTCGGATGTGACAGCTATGCGATAGGGTGTACGGGCTAGCCTTAGCCCGATGTCTTGAATTGCACGAACATTAATGTAATGATACTTTTATCCCTTATCACATGCCCCCCACTCCCTAGTTTGAAGTGTAACTTCAGATTTAAGGAGTAGAGTCTAGAATAATCCTATCTGGAAGGATTTGAAAGGGCGCAATGATGGCTCCGAAATTGATGGGCCATCAATTCGCTATCATTATTTGCTGTTGCACGAAAGAGGAAATTCTTTGGATTCTGTGAGCTGCGATTGGGGGAGTCTCTTACTACACTTATTGCGGGAGCCTTAACGCTTAAGGCAACCTTCCGGATCGCTGTTTAAAAGAGAGAAAGGAGGCCAGGGCAGCGTCCTTCCCACAACACTCTTTCGTTCCTTCCATAGAGACCCTTTTCTCTCTTTCCCTTTCCATAGATTTGCCTATGTTTTGCTTTTGGCTGGAGAACATGAAGGGCCCAAACGATATTGCCTCGGAGATCTCCCTGGGGGACCTGGAGAAGATCTGCCGGCTTTACATAGTACCTGGAGACGTAGTTCTATATGCGCCGAAGGCCGATGATAGGGTTTCGATCAAGTTAAGTCTGGGAGCTTTCTTCTATGAGGAAAGTCTCAGGGCCAGCCTTCGATTTCCTCTTCATCCATTGGTACAGGAGGTGATGAGTTTCTACAACATCTGTCCAACAATGGTGGCGCCTAATAGCAGGCGCAACCTCATCGGGTTTATTTCGCTCTGTAGTCGCGCCGGGGTGACTGCGACCCTCCCCTTTTTCGAGTCTGCCATAATCTGGTTTTCGGGAGGAGTTCTGAGTGGTCGTATATCGGTCCCCGAAAGTCGTTCAAGATGATCATCGATAATCCATCATTGATAAAGGAGTGGAAGTCCAGATTTTTTATTGCCGATGGAAACATCAGCTCGGATTTTCCAAGGGGATGGTCGAACTATGTGAAGGATCCAGAGGCGCACCCGGAGTTGAGCGAACATGAGAAAAGGGGTCTGGTGACCCTTTGTGGCGGTTGGATGGTGTCGGCTAGCACCCTATTAGCAGAGGATGCCCTTTTTGCCGCCGAACTCAGTTCTATCAACCCTCAAGGTGAGCATACTTTTCTTCTTTGGTCATGACGGCCGGTGTGCCCGGTTATTCCTATCCGATTGACTCGTTTGATGTGTTCCTAGCTGAGAGGTCGGCATTTGTGGGCCAGATGAAGAAGGAACTGGGCAAGCGCCACAGGGGCTCTGGCTCTGGAGAGAGGCATAAATCTGAGAAGAGGCCTCGCCCTTCCGGGCCCCGCCCAAAGGGATCGAGGAAAGATGGTTTCAGCCGTCCCTCTCCCATCCCAATAAGAGAGGAAGTGGGGGCGCGAATCAGGGTTGAGGAGTCCTCTTTGCCTGAGGGAGGCAGAATGGTAGAAGAAACGGCTGAGGGGAGTTCGGAGGGAGCTGTTGGGATTTCTCCTCTTCAAATTTTAGTCGTATCGAATGATGTGGAGGACACATCGCCGGTCGACCTGGTGGTCCCCCCGTAAGAGATGCTCCAGTCATCGGCTGTGAGAAGTCCACCGCACGTGGAAGAGGCCCTCGTATAGGCGGAGGGATCAAGAGAGGCAGTAGTGGCTGCTGGAGTTCTGACGGAGCTGCCTGCTGAGAGGCCGATGGAAGTTGTGGTGCCTTCCACCGAGGATCTCTCTTCCGCGGCTCTGGAGGACACCGCAAGAGAGGTTGGAGTTCAAGTGGAGCCTGCCGGAGGCAGAGCATTGATGGAAGAGGAAGAAGAAGAATCGCAGAGTGAGGGGGATATTCAGGCCGAGATTCCTTCAGTCGAATCCGAGGTATTTGAGGCCGGGTAGATTAGAGTCTTGACAGAGGAGGCCGGGCGGACGATTCCTCAGGTCGGAGCTCTTCAGGCCAGCTCTTCAGTTATGGGCTCTTCCATCCACAGCTTGGAGTTGGATGATATGCTCACCGCCTTGATGAGGTCCATTTTGCGCACGGGAGAGGGTTCCTCCACGGACAAATCTGCGGTCGAGGATATCATCGATGTGGCCTTTCACCGGCTTGGGGTGCCGAGGGATATTTTCCTTCTCCCAGAAATTAGTAATGGCACTCTCATGACGATGGCTTCAAATTACGCTGCTCGGGTAAGCCACTATACTGGAATTGTAACTCATGATTGGTCAAAACACAGCTTCTCACTTGTATTTTCTTTGCAGAATTCCTTGATCACAAGGGCGCTGATCTGGTGCCTAAATTTGGCCATTGGGGCATGTGCTCAGGCCAGGAGGGAGGTGGCCGAACTTCGAAAGAGGGTGCAACCAATCGATTCGCTTTCTAGGGCCTTAGCATTCAGCAAAAAGGACTTCAAAAGGGTGACCGAGTCTTTCCATCTTGTAGCCAAGAGGGCTTCTCGGCTCGAGACTCAGGTCAAAGAGCTCCAGGGCTTTCACGAGCGATCGGACAAAGCTTGTCTGGAGTTATCCCAAATTAAAGCAGAGCATGACAACAAGGTTAAGGCCATGCAGTAGTATTTTGAAAAGAGATGGGACCAGCTGAAGGCCAGTCATGCTGAAGAAAGAAACAATTGGAGCAGGAGGCTCGAGGAGAAGGAGCACAAGTGTCGGCAGCAGCGAGACCAGCTCACTGGTTTGAATAAAGAACTCGCTGAAATGAAGAATCGGCTGAAATGGTTAAATGGGCGGGTTGTTCAGCTCACCGACGACCTCGATTATGCTCAGCAGGAAATTGGGGACAAGCAGTCCCGGATTGATGATCTCAAAGAGGGCCTTCGCCAAAATCAGTCGGCTAAGTCGAAGGCCTTGGAGAAGGTACAAGAACTGAGCGGCAAACTGGCTTGGCAAAAGGAAGAGGTATGGTGTCTCTCTTTTTCATTCGCCTTTAGCGCTTTTATTTCGTCCATGGGTTTGACATTTTGATATTTTGTAGATGGGCAAAATTGAGTCCAAGGCGCGGGAGCAAATCGATGCCTTGGGGGAGGAGCTATCCGCGAGTCGCCAAATAAACCTCGAGCTTCAAGGTCGACTAGCTGAAGCCAATGGCCGAATTGCCTCGGCCATGGAGGAATATAAAGGTTCCGCCCAGTTTTCAGAAGAACGTAGAGAAGCCTGTGCCAACGCATTTTGGTTCTACGAAGAGGAGATTCGAGCAAAGATCTCTCGGGTGCATCTCGAGTGGGATTTATCCTTTTTGGATGTCGAAGCTTTTGAGGCCTGTACCCCGAGGGCTGAAGAAACTGAGTATGAAGATATTTCAGACGTCGATCTTGATGTTATTTTAGGTTCTGGTGAGGCCGCGGCTCCCGAAGAGCACTCTCAGCTTGCTACCGAGAAAACAACGATATTTGAGGTGGGCAAAACAAGCCAAGCCCCCCCCCCCCGAACGTTACTGAGGAGGCTGCTGGAACCGATCCAACCCCTGATTCTTAAGGGTCACTTGTGTACTTTTTGCTTCTCAGATTTATAATCTGGTTGAAATTTCTGATGAATAGGTCTTTCGCCTTCACTTGTTTGCCCTCTTTGGATGATCTCCTTATCTCGAGTTTTCTTCCGACTGTGAACGAATTATAATTCATTTGCGATCTTAGGTCGGTTTGGTTCGGACTTAAGTAAACGTCTCGATTAAGGCCGGAGTATAAGGATAGCTTGGTTTGTCCAAAAAAAATTAGCGCGCTCGACCGAGGTATAAAATGGTCCGACAGATCGAAGGGAGCCTGGTCCCAAAAAAGAAAGGAAGCCTCTTGAGTACCTCGCCGCTATTTATTGATCCTCCTTATGAGGGGGCACAACTCTCGTTTCTTGCGAGCACTCACTGAGGCGGTGACGCGTGGCGAGTTTTCGCAAGTTGAAATTGATGGCCCAGGTAATCGAAAAACTCACCAGAAGTAGTTTAAATACGGATGGGGGGCGCCATCGTTAATCACCTTTTTAGTTGATCCCTCAAAATTTTTGGATACTGAGATGGCTTCTGGAGGTGAGGGACGATCGACCGAAGTGCCAAGCAGCGGTGTTAATGGTCGTGGGGGGCCCCATAGGAGTCGCACTACGATAACCGTCGATGGGGAGATCTTGGTGTCACTGTTCGCATACCGCAAGTGACTCCAGAGGGCGGCCAAGCAAAACCTGGACGTTTCTATAAGAGAGAACGAGCTCCTTCGTCGGGCCAACAGCTGGCTGGAGGGACAAGTAGCATCCCTCCAGCGACAGATTGCCAAGTTAGCTCTGCGGTGCAGGGGGAGCTCGGCAGCGCCTAGAGAAGATGGCAGGCCCTAGTGAGGGCTCATGTGCTTTTTTACTTTTCTTTTTGTTTTTCCCTTTTATGATGAATGAAAAAGAGTTTTTGCAACTTACGTGCTTGCTGCCATCTTTGAAATGTCCTTATCATGTGAGTCTTACGAACGAACCACCCCCTTGGGGGGATCTCTGGTGATCTTGGCGAGACTGAGGTATGGTGTCCCCGTTTTAGCCAAGGTAAGGGGAACTTCACAAGTCCCAGTCGGAGCGTAGTATATCGCTCGGTTTTGCCGAAACATAACGAGTGTCCCGTTAGCACCGGGATGAGAGTTGCTATCTTGGTTTGGACCGGAGGATAAGGTAACATTTGGTTTTTTCTGAAATAAGGGGACTATCTCGGCTTTGAGCGATGTCTCGGTTTAGGCCGAAATACAGCAGATGGCTCGGCTTGGAATGGTCAAGAATTGTAGAGGTATCCTGGTTAGGGTCAAGGTTAGATAGTTCGACCTGTCCAAAATGAAGTAGGCATGCTTTTGGCCGAGGTATACGAAGCGGCTTTGCTGAAGAGCACTTCACCATTGTCAGGGGCATTTACTTCGTTGGCCTTTTCGATACAGGTATTTTTTATGCACGTGACAAGCATTTGATCGCCATTGGATGGCGTCATTTTCGAAAGGGGATTTCCTAGGCCTACTTGTATCTCAAGGACCTGCAGCCGATTTCATGCATTTAAGGCTCTCGATTTGAGATCAGGGAAAAATCTTTTGTCTTGCGTCATGGCCTGGGAAATACGTTCGGTGTGCTTTGGAAAGCGCTCTCTTACCCTGAACCGTCACGTGGTAGCGGGGCCAGGGCATTTTGAATCCCGGGGTTTTCTGCTTTAGTGGCTGCCCCCGGTCTTGCTTGCCTATAAAGTGGGGAGAGCGGGCCGTGTTAGGCCATCTTCCAAGACTTTGTTCTCCTGTGAAAGTTTTTATGATATCTGTGTCCCTGAGGTTGAGAGTGGAGAGATTGAGCTTTCCTTTTGCAAGTCGATTTCCTCCGGATAGCTGGGGTGATGAAAAAGCCGCTGAAGAGCAGACCATCCTCAAGAGAGGAATTTCGAAGATCATATGGAGAGTGCATGGGAGATCCGCAGAGACCATATAGGGAGCGCACGTATGCGCTCCCTATATGTCCTTTATCACTTTCCATAGGGACCGTCGGAAATGCAAAGCATGCATATCCCCATGGTAAGGACAGGCTTTTCCTTCTCCCTCGGGCTGGATCCCTTAGTTCATCCGACCGGGGAATCTTTCGCCACATGAAGAGGGAGGAGGGATGTGTGGGTCTACTGGTTCCCTGCCTATGTGCTTGGGCAGTGGCTAGCAGACTAGCATCCCACTTGGGGGGATGCTCCATTGGCATAAGCATCCACGGGCCTTTGGCCTGGTTATGATCCCTCCATGTATTCATCCGAGGGATCCATGGATGGTCTGCTTTGTTCTTTCGCATTAACCAGTGGCTCAGCCTTGCTATCTGGTTTCTCTAATTTCTTGGGTCAGATGCCAGAACATCATTATTAACCGAAGCTGATCGAAGTTACTCAACCAAGCTTTTATCTTATTTGCATTTCCTGTGCTATGATGCACTTGTAATGCCTCTCAAGAGGCTGTAACTCTTTCATTAATAAAGAAAGTTTTCTACTCTTTCTTCTTTTATCATCTGTTCTTTTCTGATGTGATTGTATTGAGAGTTGCCGCTCTCGTTTTGTGCTTTCCAGCCCGTAGCCTAAGCTATAAATCCAGCAGTGTTTTTGCTACTTTGTTTTCTTTAACATGTCATTCAATCCTCTGTGGAGAAAGTGTTTATCTCTGTTTAAGTCAGAGGGAGGCCTAGGCGGCCCTGGCCACATTCAAGGAATAAATCGCATGGTATCGCTAATGGGCAGGAAGAAGTTACTCACCTCTGCCGAAGTATAACAGGAAGTTTTCGTCACCTTAGAACATCTGAGAAGTCATTCGATTCGATCGAGGCTTTAGATAATATTTTAGGTATGGAGATACCACTTGGTTCGTCTGAGCTTCATATTATTCAGAGATGTATCACTCAGTTTGGTCGAGGATTCAGATCATTCGGAGATATATTGCTCGGTTCAGCCGAGGCTTCAGAAATGTATCACTCGGTTGTAGCCGAGCCTTCAGAGAATAATAATATTACTCGGTTGAAGCCGAGTCTTTGAAAATGTATCACTCGGTTGTAGCCGAGGCTTCAAGATTATATTTTACTTGACGCTGCCAAGGTACGGAGTCCTTCCAGCCCAGCTGGGATATATTTTACTTAGCGCGCCAAGGTCTGGAGATTGCTCGGCCTAGCCGAGGATTTATAAAGATTATATTTTACTTGGCGCTGCCAAGGTACGGAGTCCTCCCAGCCCAGCTGGGATATATTTTACTTGGCGCAGCCAAGGTACGGAGTCCTCCCAGCCCAGCTGAGATATATTTTACTTGGCGCAGCCAAGGTACGGAGATCGCTCGGTCCAACTGAGGATTTATAAAGATTATATTTTACTTGGTGCTGCCAAGGTACGGGGTCCTCCCAGCCCAGCTGAGATATATTTTACTTAGCGTGGCCAAGGTTCGGAGATCGCTCGGCCCGGTCGAGGATTTACATGACTTACTTCTCACCGTAGCTTTCAAGGAGAGTTATAAGAATTTTGCAGGCCTTTTAAAAACCAAACTTAATTCAATGAATAAAAAATGAGGTTAGCAAGAGCGTACTTTTATTGATGATATGCACGGAGATTATCCGAGTTCCATGTCCGAGGAATAGATTTCCCACTTAGCTCTTGGAGTTTATAGGTACCAGGCCCGGCGACTTCCGCCACTTGATAGGGGCCTTCCCAGTTCGAAGACAGCTTTCCTTGTTCCATTGGTTTGGAGACAGATGCCTTTCGGAGGACAAGATCACCGGGCGAGAAAGATTTCCCCCTAACTCTGGAGGCATGATAGCGAGCCACTCTCTGCTGGTAGGCAGCTACTCTGATCCGTGCTTTCTCTCTGATCTCCTCCAGTAGGTCGAGGTTGGCGCGGAGTTGCTCGTCATTAGAGTCCTCCGAATAACCTTCTATACGAGGGGAAGGGAGCCCAACCTCCACAGGAATAACAGCTTCAGTGCCGAAGGCCATTTTGAAAGAAGTTTGGCCCGTAGGCATCCTCTCGGTGGTTCGGTAAGCCCACAGAACGTGGTGAAGCTCTTATGCCCATTTGCCTTGTGCTCGATTAAGACGAGCTTTGATTCCTTGCAAGAGGGTTCGGTTGGTTACCTCGGCTTCTCCATTAGCTTGGGGATATCCCACCGATGTGAGGCGATGAACGATGTCATAATCCTCGCAGAATTCCTAGAACTTGGGATTATTAAATTACTTCCCATTATTGATGATGATTGTGTGGGGAAGACCGAAACGATAAATAATGGACCTCCAGACAAAATCCTTAGCCCGAGCCTCGGTGATCTGGGCAACTGCTTCGGCTTCAACCCATTTGGTGAAGTAATCAATCACAACAAATAAGAACTTCCTTTGTCCTGTTGCAAGAGGAAAAGGACTGAGGATATCATTCCCCACTTGGTGAAGGGCCAGGGGGATGATATAGCGGTCAAGTAAGTAGAAGGGAGTCTTTGGATGTTAGAATGTCATTGACATAAATCGCAGGCTCGGACAAGGTCGTTGGCATCTCTCTGCATAGTCGACCAATAGTATCATTGGCGAAGTATCTTATGGCACAGAGCTCTGCCGCCGAAGTGGTTGCCGCATATGCCTTCATGAACCTCCCGAAGAGCATAATCAACCTCCGAAGGTCGGAAGCATTTGAACAGAGGTATAGAGAAGGATCGTTTGTATAGCCGATCGTCAATCAAGACATAATGGGAGGATTGCATCTTCAGTTTCCTTGCCTCTTTTCGGTCAGTAGGTAGTAGCCCTTCTTTGAGATATTTATTATGGAATCCGTCCAGGATGGCTCGGTGTCGACTTGCATCATCTGATCAGAATCAGTGATGCTGGATTTCTCCAGGACCTCAAATGAAGTTTTCGCTCAAGGTCCATTGAGTCCGCAATCGCTAGGCGAGATAAGAGGTCGGCGCATGCATTTTCTGTCCTTGGTATCTGAATAATTTCAAATTCAGTGAAATGGGATAACAAATCATGCACCTTTTGCAAATATCGAACCATATTCAGCTCTCGAGCTTCGAATTCTTCTCGTACTTGGCCTGCCACTAACTGGGAGTCAGTATAAGCGTTTAGCTTCTCGACTTTGACCTCCCGAGCGATACAGAGTCCGGTAATTAGGGCCTCTCTGCTTCGTTGTTGGAAGTTGGGAAGGAGAAACGGATGCCATACTCAAATGTCACTCCTTCTGGGCTAGTGATTACAAGACCCGCGCCAGAGCCGCTCGCACTGGAGGATCCGTTGGCGTGAAGTAACCACGGAGCATTGAGCTTCGGTTGTTCAGGGGAACCTGAAGTAGAGCCATCCTCGGGTATGGTACACTCCAGGAAGAAATCCGCCAGGACTTGGGCTTTAATGGCTGGACGAGGATAATATTGAATGTCGTGCTCGCTCAGCTCCACAGCCCACTTGGTCATCCTTCCCGAGGCCTCCGAGCGATGGATGATAGATCTAATGGGTTGGTCAGTCAGAATCACCATGATATGCACCTGGAAGTATGGCCGCAGTTTCCGGACTGATGTCAATAGGGCCAAGACCACCTTCTCGACCTGAGTATACCTTGTCTCGGCATTCCTGAGCAATTTGCTGATATAATAAATTGGCCTCTGAACCTTGTTATCCTCTCTGACCAGCACTGAGCTGATGGCACTTTCAGAAACCGCCAAATATAAGCTCAGCGTTTATCCTTGCTTCGACTACTAAGGAGAGTGGTGAGCCGAGGTATCTTTTAAGATCTTCAAAGGACTTCTGGCAATCCGAGGTCATTGGAAATTCTTTGCCGATCGGAGAGCTTTGAAGAAGGGGAGGCATTTCTCGGCCGATCGAGCAACGAAGCGGCTGAGAGCCGCTATCCTTCCAGTGAGACGCTGCACTTCGTTGACCGATATCGGAGGGGTCATTTGCTGCAGGGCTTGGATTTTTTGGGGTTCGCTTCAATTCCCTGCTGTGAAACCATGAAGCCTAGGAACTTGCCGGAATTAAGTTCGAAAGCACATTTAGTTGGATTGAGTTTCATCTGGTACTTTCGGAGTGATGCGAAGCTTTCCGCAAGGTCCTCCACATGGTGGGTGCCTCCTTGCTTTTCACCAGCATATCATCAACATACACCTCATGTTCCGATCGATTTGCTTCTTAAAGATTTTGTTGACCAACCTTTGGTAGGTGGCACCTGCATTTTTCAGACCAAAAGGCATAACTCGGTAGCAATAGATACCTCGGTCGCTGATGAAGGCTGTCTTTTCCTCATCTTCGGGTGCCATTTGGATCTAGTTGTACCCTGAGTATGCATCCATGAAAGTCAGCATCTGATGGCCCGATGTCAAATCTACGAGTTGGTTAATCCGAGGGAGAGGAAACTGTCCTTCGGGCAAGCTTTATTGAGATCAGTGAAGTTGATGCAGATCCTCCACTTGCCATTTAACTTTTTCATCATGATGACATTTGCCAACCAGTCGGGTAGTTGACCTTCTGGATAAAGTTGGCCTTGATGAGCTTGTCCACCTCTTCTTCGATAGCTTTCTGACGCTCAGGGGCAAAGCTTCTTTTCTTCTGTTTGACTGGTCGAAATGTCTCGTCCACGCTGAGGTGATGGACTAAGACATCTGGACTAATCCCTGGCATATATGAGGCAGACCAGGCAACACATCAGCATTCTCGAAGGAAATTGATTAAGTCTTGCCGAAGCTTTCCCTTTAGCTGTGACCCGATCTTTATGGTTCAATCGGGCCGAGCTTCATTCAGCAACACTTCCTCCAGTTCCTCTCCTCGCTGCTCAGCGAAGTCTTCACGAGCATCTAGCCCATCCACCTCGGGCTTCCTGGACTGCAGGTCGGTGACAAAGCAATGCCGAGCAATGATCTGGCTATCCCGAACAACCCCTACTCCCCATTCAGTGGGGAATTTCATGGCAAGATGGGGAATAGAAATGATGGCCTTGAGGGATATCTGCCCTGGCCTGCCGAGGATGGCATTGTAGGGGGACCGATGCTTAATTACGAGGAAATCCATGAGCGTAGTAACTACGCAAGGCCAGGTGCTGGCTCAGACTGTCAGAGTAATGACTCCCTCAGGGGTTATAGGATCGCCTATGAAACCCACCAGAGTGGATTCCACGGCTCGGAGGCTTTCGCCTGGAGTTTCAGTCTCACGAAGGCATCGAAGTACAAAACATTAATGGAGCTTCCGCTATCAATTAAAATGCGGTGTACATCATAGTTATTCATATTCAAAGATACAACCAGAGCATCATCATGGGGTGCTGTACCTCCCGCAGGTCTTCATCAGAGAAAGCAAGCTCGTCGATTCGAGCCTTCTTCGGCAGATTTCCCTCTTCACTTGGCCCAAATGATGGAGAGTCAATCGCCACTATCATGTTGACATTGCCAATGACCGGGGGATTCGGCGGAGGAAGCTGGCGGGGTTCAGGTTGACAACCTCCCTCATTCGCTGGCTCAGATGGCCCTCTAAATCGGTCTAATTTGCCTCGCCGGATTAGACGCTCGATTTCATTCTGGAGCTGCCAACACTCTTCGGTATCATGCCCGTGGTCTTGGTGGAAGCAACAGTACTTGTCATGTCCCTCGGACACCGTTACCTCGGAGGGAAGGAGGCCGAGGAATCTGGCGCTCGATCTCCATCAGAAACTGTGCCCTCGCGCAGTGAGAGGGGTATAGCGTCGAACCTTCGAGCTGGGCTCCGGGTCCGGTCTCGAGGCGGCGGCGGAGGGCTCCATGGCGGTGAGGCAGGCTAGCTCAGGTAGGCTCGATGCTTGTCGGCTTTTCGCCTCCTTCTTTTTTGCTGCTCGGACTGAGCCGACCTTCTCGACTCCTCGACTCTGCGTACTTGTCCACTAGAGACATCATGTTCGAAAGGCTCTTCGGGTAGTTGACCTCTAGGGCCAAATAAAAGTCTTCCGCCTTTGATACCCTCCGGCCAAGGTGGACATGGCCACCTCGTGATTAGATGGTCGACTTCTAGCAGGGCGTGTTGAAACGGCCAAGGTAGTTCTTCAAAGATTCCCCTCTCTTTGCTTAACTTCCAAGAGGAATCAGATCTCCACCAGTGACGATGGCTACTGACGAACTGGCTGATAAATAGATAGATTAGCTCGTCAAAAGAGTCAATAGAACCTGCTTCAGGCTGTTAAACCAGGTTCGAGCAGACCCTCTAAGGGTAGAGGGAAAAGCACAGCATATAATCGCATCTGACGCTCCGTGGAACATCATGATGGACTTGAAGCTGCAGAGGTAGTCATCGGGATCAGTAGATCCGTGATAGGGCTCAATGGTAGGAAGCTTGACATGGGGGAAAATCACTTCCCTCATGATCCTTTCGGTGAAGGGGATGCCCTGATCCATCTTTGGCTGGGACAGAGGAGCCTGCCTAATGGCGTCTAACTCCTGACGCCATTCCCACCGCATCTCCTGTATCTGCTGCTTGATTCCCTCGTCCAGAGTGACAGGAGGGATCGGGTGATGGGATGGCGGCAGCGGTGTCGAATCTTGGGAGGACACCGGGGAGTGGGAGCGAGCTCAACAGGATCTGAGTGGGCTCCCTTCTCTGGCCTGGTGGCGCATTGGCTTCGCCCCTGCAGGTCAGTGAAGGTAATCGCTGCCCCGAGCGGATTAAAGGGAAGAGTTGCTGAAGGAATGGGGATGGCCTCTTCTTCACGAAGTGGCGGAACAGGAGCCGTCGGGTGGGGAACCCTTTGAGCTCCTTGAACAAGCTGGGTTAGGGTCTGGACCTGCTGAACCAGAGCGGCGAACTGGTCCATGGTCACCGCCGGGGCTGATAGTGAAGGGGTTTCAGCTGGTGGCGGTAGCAAGGGCTCCGCGCCGTTGGTTGGATCGGGCCTCTGAGATGCAGCCTGATCCTGAGCCTCAGAGGCGGCTCTCTTGCGGTTGGCCATTAGAGGATTTTTCTTTCGATCTGGATCCTTGTCTCATAGAATACAAGTTTATGGGACTTGCGGCCCTTCCTCTAGTGCCAATCTGTTGCTGCAGAAATCCATTCTCTGACTCGGGTGCTGTTGGGGCTTCGAATCCGGGCTCGACTCCTGGTCGGGACCTGCAAAAAATCCTCGAGCAGAGGGTAGTTTGGGGGGGTGCCCTCTGCGGAAGACCCTCCGATGCCAAGTCAGTGAAAATTCACAGCAAGCAGACAATGAGGAGAAGGATCCCCAAGAAAGAGTTCCTTTAAGGATGGTGCTAGGAGCTCTGGCTGAGCTCTAATGGAGTTTTTCTTAGAGTGTGAGTGAGTGGAAGAGAGGTGTCTTGGGTGTGTAAAATGCCATACCTGAGGGGATCTGAGGCTGTGATATTTATAGGTGATGACCTAATTCCTTGGACACGTCACAGAGGGTCTGAAAGTTGTTGGGATTCAAAGCTGATTCGAATCAGGCTGTTACAGGGCCGGTAGGATCCGTATCCGGTTGGTTAGAGGATCAACGGCTAGGAAGAGCAGACGATGCTTCAAGATTCAGCAACTACATAGGCTCTAAGCCATTTCTGGTAGCGTAGGCATGATTTCCTATTTGGAATCTTGTTAATTTAAGTGCATTCCGTAGAGGTGCTTGAGTACCTCGGTCGGACCGAGGTATAGAAGATGGTCGAATCTACTGAAGTATGGTGAGACTCAATTTACCGAGGTATGAGATAATTCGGCTTTCTTGATATACAGAATGGCTCGGCTATCCGAGGTATAACGAGGCTTGGCTTACCAGAGCACAGGATGGTTCAGTGGCGATAGCTCGGCCTATGGGGGTATGATGATAGCTCGATCAGTCGAGGTATAATAATAGTTCGGCCAACTGATACACAAAAGCTGTTTGGAGGGGTAGCCTATTCATTGCTGCCTTTCGGATGTGACAGCTATGCGACAGGATGTACGGGCTAGCCTTAGCCTGATGTCTTGAATTGCATGAACATTAATGTAATGATATTTTTACCTCTCATCACATACCATCTGCGATGTGTGATAAGACTCATTGGATCTCAGCACGTATGATAGTAGCCAATCTATAATTACTGTACCATCCTTCGATGCGGTAAGTATTTTTCTTGGCAATTCTCAAGCAAAGCAGTTCACTGACGAACATGATGAACTTTGCTCAGGACCAGGTCCTCCCTAAAGATTGACTTTGGAAAAGACTTGCTATACTACCTTTCGGTATAGCAAGTATGCATTGAGCCTTGGCGCACACTACATGTGCGGTGGCATGATGCACGGTCAATTCGCTCCTGATGCATGCTTCTTCACCGAAGGATAATACTATAAGACTTTTCCGACTGACTTTACTCAGGCTCGACAGCTTTCGGGCCTACGTGAAGATTAAGTCCGGCCTTTACTCAGGCTCTGGACTCTGGACTAAGCCTCAGGCTTCCTGAATATTTAAAAATATTTAAAAATTAAAAATAAGGAAGGTATAATAGTTCACATTTACACCAATTATTAACCTAGGTTAGAAAATCTATATTAAAAGAATTTAGGCTGGGTTGGGCTCTTAATCCGAAGTCCAAGTCAGTCCGTTTAATAGATCAGGTTTATTTTTGGGGCTCAGCCCAGCTACGGGCTTAAACTTTTGGTTCAAGCTCATCTAAATTGCTTCAGGTTCAAGCAGGAATAGATCTACCCTTAAAATATGTTTCTTAAGAAGAATCATTCATATGATTTTTTTAATTTCAATTTAAGCATCTTTATATTGTGTTGATTGGACCAATTTAATTGAAAATTCCTCCTACTGGGAGGGATTAATAGAAATTTTGCAAGTAGCCTTCAATTATTCTACAATAAAACTGGCCATCGTAGTTGGATTGGGTTAGGATGGCGACTCAACCTGATCCAAACTCGTCCAACTAACTCGATGTTTTAACTTGCATAAGAAAATCATATAATTTTTTAGCACTTTTCCATCAACCCGAGGGATGCATCTTGTAAGGTTTATGAAATTTTACTCAAAAACATCAATTCATTTGACCAGTTGACACGCACGACAAATTCAGGGGAATTTCTATTTGCACCGCTGAAATTGCTCTCCACCCATCCCCTCTCATTTTTTATTAAAAAAATTTCTAAACTACCCTTCCTTCTTTTCTCTTCATACCCCCCTCCACCCCCATCTCCTTTCCTCCCCAGCACCACCCCTTCTCGGCCCCATCTCCTTCCCATTCCTTGGCACCGGCCCAGCGCCTTCTCTTTCGATACTGGCTCCTCCTTCGGCACCGTTCGATGAAATAGGACCGAACAGAGGGCCTTTGTTCGGTCATATTTAGCCGAACAAAGGCCATTCTGTTCGGCCTGATAGGCCAAGCCGAACCGAGACCCTCCGTTCAGCCAAACAAATCGAACGGAGGGCCTTCGTTAGGCCGAACAGGGCTTTCGTTCGGTCCTGTTTGGCCGAACGGTATTAAAGGATCCCGGGGTCGAAGAGAGCCGATGCCAAGAAGTGGAAAGAAAATGGGGGCCAGAAGGTACTGAGAGAGGACCGATGCAAAGAGTGGGGGTACTGGGATAAGGGAAGAAGACGAGAGACGGGGGGCGCTGGGGAGGAAGAAGGAGGTGGTGCCGAGAGCGGAGAGGGGGAAGGGGGTGGTGCCAGAAAGGAGACGGAGCTGGAGTGTGGATAGAAAAAAGAAAGAATAGTTTAAAAATTTTATTTTTTAAAAAAATTAAGAATGTAATTTGAGCGATGTAAATAGAAATTCTCAAATTCAGATATCTTTAAAAAGAAAACATCAGGAAACTTCAAAGTGCAAGGAAAACTGGAAAAGATCTTTTCCGTCTTGCCATGGTCTGGTTACTGCTTTAAGATTCGAGCTCGCGGCGGCTTCGACTTGATCTCCGGCAATCTCGGGTGATCCCGGTGCTTTTCTTCCTTCTAGTTTCTCTGAGCCTGTCTCCATCTGCTTCTATGGAGGCGGATCGAGCGCAGGATGCTCCTAAGGCGTGGAGTAGGGGGCCGACTTCGGGGTTTGAATGGGTTTCCTCTTCCCCATCACCGACGAAGGTTGCAGAACTTGAGGGATGCTTCCCAAACGTCGACCAAATTCCTTCCGTGCTGCTGGACTCAACTGGTGCCTACTGGAAGGAGAAAGCCATTTTAGCTCGGACGTTCCATCGTTGGATCCCACCAGAAGCTTCATCCGGGAATTCAGGTGCGCGGGCATCTTCGGTGAAATCCATCCGGTATGTCTTGCTCACGGCTGCTTTATATTTCGTTTTGAGGATTCTGGTGCCAAGGATTTGGTGTTAGCTCGCCCGTGGGTTATCAATGGAGAGCCTGTAGCTACGGAGAATTGGCGCCCTGAGTTTATTCCAGCCAACGATTCTGTCTCCTCGGCCCTCCTCTGGGTGTGTCTGCCTGCTTTGCCCTTGGAGTTCTGGAATGAAGCAGTGCTTGAAGCTATCATGGCGCCGGCAGGTTAGTTCGTCTTCTCTGATCCAGCCACTCAGTCTATGTCCAGGGGCGTGTTTGCTAGAGCATGCCTCAGAGTTGATCTCCGGCGGCCACTCCGGCCTGGTGTGAGAGTTCAGGGATCAGCCTCTCCCTTCTGGCAGCAATTTCAGTATGAGCACTTGGTTGGAATCTGTCCCTGCTGTGGTTCTCTTCATCTCTCTGGCCCCTGTTCTATGTCGTCCCAGTCTATGGATGCTCAGCAGGCTTCGTCGGGACACTTGTTTGGCCCCTCGATGTCAGCTTCTCGTCAATGGAAAACCCCAGCTTCTGTGAGGAAGGAACTTGTGCAAGCTTCTGGGTCCTCCCCTGTTGTCCCGTATCCCCCATCGTCTGCAGCTGTGAGGAATGGGTCTTCAGCTACTGGGTGGACTTCTCCTGGTAAGCAGGCTCGCCGGCGTTCCCTCAAGGCTGAGAAGATCCGTGCCAATGTTGCAGTGGCCCCAGGGCAGCTCTCGGGTGGCTTAGTTTGGATGTTAGTGTGCCGGTTGGGAGCATCCGTGCCGGTTTGGAAGTGGGAGCCTCTGTTACTGAAGGTGTGCCGGCTGGGAGCATCCGTGCCGGTTTGGAAGCTACAGGGAAGCTGAAGTTCAGATATCTGTTGCCTCTCATAAGGTGATCCATGAACTTCAGATTCTGAAATTAAAGAATCCTTTTGCCCTCCTAGATATGGGCAATGTGGATTGTGGGCTAGTGGCCAGGTTGGATGCTAACCCGGGTCCTTCCAAGCGGGCTAGGCCTGAGGAATCCCTTCATATGAGATCCATTTCTAAAAATGGACATCGGAAAGGGAAGGGTAGCTCTTCTAAGTCAAAGGACATGAAGACGTTGCTATCCACTTCTAATCCTCTGATCCCTGGCAAGGATCCTTCCAATTTGATTGACAGGCCCGACAAGGTCTCTTGTAGTCAGGTCACTGGTTGTGCCGTGAACTTGGGTCAGTCATCTAAGGGTGAGATTGTCGCCAAGATTCGATCCTATCCTGCCTCAAGTCAGCTATTATGGATCAATCTATGGAATCAGC
Source organism: Calamus simplicifolius (assembly GCA_900491605.1). Classification (NCBI taxonomy): domain Eukaryota; kingdom Viridiplantae; phylum Streptophyta; class Magnoliopsida; order Arecales; family Arecaceae; genus Calamus; species Calamus simplicifolius. The sequence goes on along the minus strand of UESW01004586.1, from coordinate 130,061 downwards.
TCTCCCTGTTGCGGAATCCTGGTCTTCAGATTTTGTTTCTGAGGTAGGTTCCTAGGGGTCGATAATCTTCAGATGGATTGCATTACCCAGACGGTAGTGAATGGTATTATGTCTGTTGGGTATTCTTCTGACCAGGCTATAGTTGATGATCAGGGTGGGTCCCACCCTCCCCCCATTACCAAATGAAAATCCTTGTTTGGAATGTTAGAGGAGCTCGAAAACCTTCTTTTCGATCCTTCTTTGGTAGACTGATGCAGATACATAATTGTGATATATGCATTCTTTTGGAGACCCGGTTATCAGCGGATAGTCTGGTCCGGTTTCGGAGATAGGCTTCCAGAACATAGTCCTCTTATGCTGTGGAGTCTAGTGGCCTATCTGGTGGGATGGTGGCTTTCTGGAGGCACTCTTCGATTACGGTGACGGCTTTTCACCAGTGTAATCAGCAGATTGCTCTTCTTGTTTCAGAGGGCTCTTTCAACCCCTGGCTTTTACTGGGAGTTTATGCTAGTACTGATTTTAGGGAACGGCATGCTCTATGGGCTGAGAGTCTCTCTTCTTGATCAGGGCATTCCTGCTATCATGGCTGGGGACTTTAATTGCATTACTGCTGCTAATGAAAAGCATGGCGGTAGGCGGGTCATGGAGTCACCTGTTATATCGAAGTTTAGATCCTTCATCTCCTCAGCTAGTCTGCTGGACCTCAGTTTCTCGGGATCCCAATATACCTGGTGTAACAATCGCTAGGGGTCGGCTAAAGTTTGGGAAAGACTGGATAGAGCCTTGGCCACTGCTCAATGGACTCAGATGTTCCCCTATGCCAATGTCACTCACCTGCCTCGCATTGCCTCCGATCACTGTCCGATCTTGATCTCCACCATCACTGATTCTCTGAGGCAGTATCAGTTTAGATTTGAGCAATTCTGGACATCCTACCCCTCGGCTCGGTCTATTGTTGGCCAGGTTTGGCACTTACCGATACGTGGCAATGTGACTTATCGTCTCTCGAGGTGTCTTGAGTTGGTTAGACGGCGCCTTATGAGATGGAACAGGTTTGAGGTTGGGAACCTAGTGAGAAACATCGAGCAGGTGGAAGCTGACATTGCTGTCCTTCATGATAGGGAGGATCAGGACAGCTGTCTCCCTGATCCTGATCTCTTCACTCTTCGATCCAAGCTTGCTCTTCATCACTCTCTGCTTCTGCAGCAGGAGTCCTACTGGAAGCAGCGATCTAGAGTTCAGTGGCTTCGGGAGGGGGATCGCAATACCAGATTCTTTTATCAGGCTACCCTGAAGAGAAGGGCAGCCAACAGGATTCAGCGTTTGGTTGATGAGGAGGGGAATACTCAGGAGGATACTGTAAGTATCCAGGATCAGTTGCTTCAGTTCTTTCAATCTAGATGGACGGAGACTTCAGGTATGGGAGCACCTGTCTTCCCAGTTCCTTCAGCGGTGAAGGTCTCTGATCTCCAGAACAACCTGCTGACCAAGCCCATCAGTGCTAATGAGATTCGCATGGCCTTATGGGATCTTGGGCCTGATAAGGCGCCAGGACCGGATGGTTTTCCGCCATTATTCTTCCGTCATTATTGGGATATTGTTGGTCATGAGGTCACCCAGGCTATCCAGAGTGCTTTCCTGTCAAAAGCCATTCCTACTGATTGGAACCGGACGCTCATCACACTGGTGCCGAAGCGTTCTGACGCCTCTTCCCCTCATCACTTCTGGCCGATCAGTCTTTGCAATACCTTATACAAGGTTTGTGCGTGACTTTTAGTTTCCCGTCTGCGGGTGGTTATTCCTCAGCTTATCTCTTTGAACAGGGGGCTTTCATCAGAGGCCGGAGTATTTCTGATAATGTCCTCATTGCCCAGGAGTTTATGCATGATCTGCAGAGAGCCCCGGTCAGGCAGTGCCTCATGGATGTGAAGCTAGATATGGAGCGAGCCTATGACAGGATGAGTTGGGTCTTTTTACATCAAACCCTGCTTGAGTTTGGGTTCCATGAGCTGTTTATAGATTGGATCATGGCCTATCAGGGAGCCATCATTCTCTCTGTTAGTTAACGGTGTGTGGACCACTTCTTTCCAGTCTACTGTGGGTCTGAGGCAGGGATGCCCTTTATCCCCATTTCTGTTTATTCTTGCTGCGGACCATCTTTCTTGTGCTTTTCATCAAGCACAGTAGGATAGTCGCATTGCCGCCTTTATGGCTGCTTCCTCGGGGCCCGCTATCTTCCATCTTCTTTTTGCGGACGACTGTATTCTTTTGGGCTAGGTTCTCTAGATAATGCTGTTAGTTTTGCCTCTATTATTCAGTGCTATTGTTATGCTTCTGGCCAGAAGATCAATGTTGACAAGTCCATGATCTGCTTCAGTCCTAAGACTCCTAGGACTTCTAGGAATGCTATACATCAAGCTCTGGGTATCTTTAATAAGACAGATGAGCTATCTTATTTGGGGATCCCTCTATTGGGTAGACGTTCGCGTATTAGTGATTATACTAAACTTAAGCGAAGTATTCATGACCGGTTGGACGGATGGCAGGTGAACGGGTTATCTATGATGGTGAGGTTCACTCTTATACGCTCTTCCTTTTGTCCCTACTTATGTATCTTCTATCTAATGCAGCGGTCCCCATTACTTGCCTGCGAAGGATTGAGCATTATTTTTGGGAGTTTCTGTGGGCCTCTATGCAGGACGGTCACGGTATTCACCTTCTAGCTTGGGAGTCCATTTGTATGCCTTTGAGTGAAGGTGGTCTGGATATCCAGTCTCTGCTTGCTAGGAGAGAGGCGTTGTTGGCCAGGCATGCCTCGAGATTTATTCTTGATCCTCATTGTCTCTGGAGCTCCTTCATGCGAGCTAGGTATGGTGTTTGGTCTACTTCTATGGACTTGTTACCTACTCGGCGGCACTCTTTCTTCTGGAAGGAGGTCTGTAGACATGCTCCGACTATTCTGAACAATGTTTCTTGGGTGATTGGTGACGGATCGTCGGTGAATGTTGCTCACGATATTTGGATTTCGGACCTTTCCCTCTCCCGCTGGCCATCATTTATTAGTATGGATGTCCCGCCCGGAATGAGGGTTCGGGAGCTCATCACTCAGACCCCTTCTCCTGGGATATCTCGGCAGTGACCAGGTTATTTGGGGAAGAGCTTGCTCGGCGGATTCTTTCTATTCCTATTATTTCGGGCCCCATACCAGACACTAGATTATGGCGGAGATCATGTCTCTCTCGGGCTCCTCTTACGGATCTCATCAAAGAATACAGAACCCAGCCCCATGAATCGAGGGATGCTGCCTGGATCTGGAAGCTCCCCATTCATCTTAGGGTTCAGTTATTTATATGGAAGATTTTGTGGAATTGTCTCCCTTCCTGTTCTTTGCTTTCCAGAAGGGGTCTCCCAGTGGTGGCGACTTGCCCTCAGTGTGGGGAGGAGGAGGAAACTACTGCCATGCAATCCTTACATGCCCTAGATGGAGATGGATTTGGTTGAGGGTGGGTTACATATGCAGAGTAGATGGGTCTGGCTCTTCATGTTTTTCTTTCCTTGATGATCTTCGGAGTTCCACCCGACAGCGGAGTATTCTTTGGGCTATTACGACCTATCAGATTTGGCTATCGCGGAACCAGCTTATTTTCACTGATGATCTTATCTCTCCTCACAGATTAGAGCAAAAGATTAGATCTATGGTTGCTGAAAGTGCACTTCTGATCAATGGGATTGATTTATGCAACCCTGGCCACTGGGGATCCCCTGCTGCGCGGCAGTGAACCGTCGTACAGTTTTCATTTCTTGGGAGCCCCCCAGGGTTTGTTAAAATCAACTTTGATGGAAGTGTACGAGGAAGACTAGCTGGATCTGCTTTTGTTATTCGGGGGCCTGATGGAGCTTTACTGTCAGCAGGCGGGTTTGGCTCCTTAGATTTCTCTATCCCTATGGCGGAGCTTTATGCTGTGTGGGCTGGTATCTCCCACGCCGTTCGGAGGCTCCATGCTCACAACCTTTTCATAGAAGGGGATTCGCTTTCTGTCGTTCGGTAGCTTCAGCGGGAGACTGTGACCATACTTTAACCAATTCCCTTCTCCGTGATATCTGGTCGATTCTGAGTCAGTCCCACAGAGTTCACGTCCGGCACATATACCGGAAAGCTAATTTTGTGGCTGACTAGATTGCGACGGTGGTGGCTCATCGTTCGAGTTTTTGGATATGTAATCAGGGAGATCCCTGTCCTGTTGCTCTTAAGCAGATTTTGTACTCTGGTATGTCTGGATTGACTCGCATGAGATTAGTGTGATCATCCGTTTGTACTTAAAAAAAAAAAAAAAGATAGGAAACTTCACAGAACCGCTATTTGACGGTTACAAGAATATTCAACCTACGCGTGGAGTTCTAATCGGAAGCTGGTCAACTGCGATACGAGTCATAGACGCAATAGAAATGGTCATGCTTGATTTAATCGCCGCATGTGGAACCTTTGTAAAGCCGGGGCATGGTAGACTTTTTCTTACCATATGGAAATAGAATTCTTTAGCAGACGTTTGGTATGGATTGATTCATCCAGCATCATCAATAATCAAAATTATCATGTTTGATTAGACTTTGTTGCTCTTAAGAGATGATCGATCACTCCATCTCTAAAATCATCGTTCGATCTAGTGAACCCATATTCATACTTAAGATTGGATATATACTCATTCCCAGTTATCTTGAGAAACAAAATACCCCTTATCTATATATGAACAAAATACTAAACATTATTTTATATTAATATAATATAATTTAATATTATAAAAATAACATTATTATTAACATAATTTAATTTTCATTTATAATAATATTATAATATTATATCATAATGCATTAGTACTATAAAAAATAATATTATAATTTAATCTGAATATTAAAAAAATAAATAATATGAAATAATGGTCCATAGTTATGGTATTTATAAAATATATTGTGAATAGTTATGTTTAAGATAGGGGGGATTTAATTAAATAGGAATAGTTTTAATATTTATATAGTCTTTGGTGCACCAAATGCTGTAGTATTTATTAGATGTGGGATATATATCATACAAAACGCTCGGATCATGCAACGAATACAAATCCAAGTCAAATCGTGTTCTTTTTGGCCGTCGCTTAATATTGGGTCAAACTTCCGCCGGTTGACGGTTACCTGGAAGAGGACAAGAAGAAGCCACCCCCTTCCACGCCCTTTCTCCCTTCCTTCCCCGTTCCAAATCATCCAACTACAAATGCAGGGGCTGAGCTCTCTTCCCCTTCGTCACTCTATTAAGCAACAGAGAGATAGATGGAGAGAATAAAGATGCAGGCCGGCAACTCTGCGATCCTAGAGATCACCGTCATCTCCGCCGAGGAGCTACGGCTCAGCCACCGGCCCCTCAAAAGGAATGCCTTCGTGATAGTACGCTCGGGCCCCCTCCACGACGGCATGTCGACGAGCCTCGACCGAGACGGCGGGAGCTACCCGCATTGGAACGAGAAGCTCCAGATGGCTCTGCCGGCCTCGGTGCACTCGATATCGGTGGAGGTTCGCTGCAAGACCGTCTCGGGGGACAGGCTGGTGGCAGCGGCCGCCGTCCCGGTTTCCGACTTCTGTCAGCCGGCTGATTACTTGCACCTCCTTAGCTACAGGCTGAAGGAGAGGGATGGAGGGCGCAATGGGATCATTAATCTCTCTGTGAAGCTCAAGGATGCGAGTCCTCTTGGATGCGGAGTGCGGCCGCCACCGGCGGTGCCGCCCATGATTTGGACCAGGGATGAGGCGAGAGATCATCGAGTGGCCATGGGATATCCTTTGGCTTATGGATACCGCGTGTAGGAAAGGCCTTCTTTCTTTTTATTTTTTGGGTGGAGATTATAGAAAGATTGGTTTATTAATTTGTTACCGAGTCCTTTGTTACCAAGGCTGCATCTGCTCTCTCTCTCTCTCTCTCTCTCTCTCTCTCTATATATATATATATAAAAGAGATGAAGAGGAAAGCAAATTGATAGAGAGCTACCATATTTAAAAATCTGTTGGCGTGGATTTTTTAAAAAATTTAGTAGAAACCAATGATTTCAAGGCTTAATAGACTGAGACTCCAATGGTGTTGGAAAATAATACATGGGGAAGTATAGTGCGTTGAAAAAGTAAATTGAGTTGATGAGCAACAAATGTGTGGCTTTGATACGTATATGGGCACTATTCTTGAGGTAATGTTTGTCTTCTCTATCAAAGGCTTACTGTCGGATTGATGGCAAATTATCTTTACGATTTCACAAAAGCATTCAATATATGCAGCAATGTTTTGAAAATTGAATTGAATTAGCTTAATATTTGGATTTGGATTAACTAGTTCGATCAAATGAATCAGTTTTGATCGGTTCAAATAATATTATAATTAATTTTTACTTTAATAATATAAAATAATAAAATATAAATATTAATTCAAATAAAAAATTAAAAAAAATAAAAAATGAATTAATTCGAAACCAAAGTTGTCAATTTCTTTCATTTCGGCCGTTTCGACCGAGACGTTTCGTTTCGATAGTTTATCCGAAAAGATAAGTACGTTTGGTTTCGAAAGATTTTTTGGTCGTTTGATGCGTTTCGATCATTTTTTGGTCATTTCGATATGTTTCGACCATTTCGATAAAATATGTTTTAGAGACCAATTTATGAATTATTAAATCTTTCATAACCATTTTATATATATATATAATATATATATAAAAAAAAAAAATCCTAGTTACCCTATCCTTATTTTAAAATATATATATATAACAAAAAAAATTTTAATTACCCTGTCCCCACGGTCGCATTTCTTAAAAACTCAAACTCTTTATTTTTATATTATTATTATTTTTATGAAGAATATGAATTATGAATAATTTTTTAATATATATATATATTTTCAAACTCTTAAAACTTAAACTCTTTATTTTATGTTGTTATTATTATTTATAAGAATATGACTTATGAATAATTTTTTATTATATATATATATTCCGAAACGAAGCACCGAAACGATTAGATACCGAAATATTTCGTTTCATAAGCTAAATCGAAACATAATCTGAAACGAAATTGACAACCTTGTTCGAAACCCAAACAATTCAATGAGTTTTTTAATTTTTATCGGATCATATAAAAGTTAATTTTAATAATAAAACCAAACCGAATTGATGATCGATTTTTGGTTGGATCAATTCGATTGATCGATCCGATTTTCAAAAATTGATATGCAAAAAGTAATTTTGAAGATTTCTTTTTAAAATTTTTCTAAACTGAATTACTTGGCTAACAGAGAATGAAAGGATTTAGAAGATAAACAGTGAAACTATGACTCTTAATGGTGATCGAATTCCTCTTAAATATAAACTCTCAACTACAGTGGACTGTTGGTGTCTGTTAGAAGCTGACATATTGACATAAAAAAAAAAAAAAAAACTTTATAGTTTAATCACGCACGTCAATGCCAAATACCTTTAGATAAATAGTATATATTAAGTATTTTTTTTTCTTTATAATTTTTTATTGAATATTTTAATTTTTGATGTTTGCTTCACAAAAAGGTTTTCCTAGAAAGTTTTACACACCTTTCATGTGGGACACAAGAGGGTCGATTAGAGTTGAGCATCATCACAGTGGATGAACGAACGAGATGTGCAGGTGCTCTATTTATTTGCCCTCCCTGTAACTTTCTTTGAGCAAAGTACAAGTTCTTCGTGCTAGCAAGCATCCACTGCCATTAAAGATGCTGCTGTTTTTGAGTACCATCCAGATCCTGATTAATTTCTCATTATGGTAGTCATCTGGACAAAAAGCATTAGGAAACAATCATAGAAAACTCTGTTACCAGTTACCACCAAGGCAACAGGAAATGTAGGTAGAAATCCACGCTATTTCTAGTTGATTAATTTTTTTTTTCCATACCACTGGTAAGCTTGCCATGGTTGTGCCTGACTGGGTCGCATGTTTGGATTATGTTGGGGTGGCATGTCATTGGCTATTATGCCAGCTCAGCTCACAGGTTGGCAAGTTCCAGCAAGGAACGGCTCGAGTATCTGGGGGAGGCATTCAACAATTAACATTACATTTCAGTTAGTTATCATGGTTTTATTTATGCCTTGTTAGCAGATTCCATTTTGTTAAGTTTCAATTTATTTTTTTTTGTTCCAATTGTGTGATGGATCTAAAGAGAAGGTCCAGAAGTGACCAAGGAACGAAGGTGGAAGTAAGAATTTTGAAATGAAAGTGCTATTGATGCATGATGCATAGAGTGAGGAACAAAGCATAGTGTAGGAAATATTGGAATTGTATGTGTTAGGGAAAGATAATAGAGAACCAAATAAGATGGCATGGATAGTATAACAGGGTATAACAAGGCCTAAATAAGTACTCAGGCTTATGCTAAAGGGTTCAGAAAGAAGAGCTAAAGATCTAGTAGACATGAGCTGACATTTTTTAGTGAAGATTTCTAATCCTTGCATGAAAATGATCAAAAAATTGAATTTTTTTTTTTTTTTTTTTTTTTTTTGATCTTTCAATGAATTGGCTTGGAGTCTCTAAATCACCAAGTGTATTCATCAAGGGCATATTTGGTTTTTGAAAGAAAAAAAGTATTTTTGTAACTTCCCAAACAAGAAATCACTTACTGATAAGAGTATTTGGCAATATTATTTGAGAAGTGTTTATCCAAGAAGAATTAAGAAGTAAAAAATTTAGGTATTTAGGAATAATTATACAGCAAGAAGATGAAATAGGTGAAGATGTGAACCATAGAGTTAAAGTAGGATGGATTAAATGGATGAGTGCTTTAGGAGTATTGTATGATCGACGCATCCCATTAAAATTGAAAAGAAAATTCTATAAAATCGCTATTAAGCCAGCTATGCTATATAGAACAGAGTGTTGGGCAATATTAAAATAACATGTGAATAAATTAAGTACGACAAAAATGCGTATGTTAAGATGGTATGTGGTAAAACTTTAAAAGATAGAATTCGAAATAAATATATAAAAGAAATGATAGGAGCTCCAATTGAAGATAAAATGAGAAAAAATCAATTGTGATGGTTTGGACATATATAACGTAGACCTTTAGATGCTTCAGTTAAAAAGAGTGATCTTTAACAATCCATGGTAAGGATAGAATATGGACATAAATAATTAAAAAAGATATAACTATTTGTAATTTGAACGTCGACTTGGTTCTAAATATGGTCCTAAATAGAGCAGAATGAAAGAAGCAGATTCATGTAGCCGACCCCATGTAGTTGGAAAAAAGGCTTAGATGAGTTGAGTTGAGTTGCTTATATAAGAAGAAAAAGTCAACGATGCACTCTTAGGAGATGCTCAAAACCTAGCTTCTGACTGCCTCTTCTATAAAAAAAAAATTTAAAAAGCACAACCAACACCAAACCTGCCGTAAAGATATGATAAAGACTGATGCTCAAATCCCCATTTGATGGAGTGGAAGTTTAGTTGGAAAGGGAGTTGGGCCTTGGACACTCGTAGCCAGGTAACCAAACATTTTCAGCCTCTCTGGGCTAAAGCCATTTCCAGCGATTCCCTGAATGAATGAACCACATTGATCTGACTAGGGAATTTTGAGGAAAATAAAAGAGAGATGGAGGCAGGAGCAAGAAACCCTGCTTCATTAACTTGACAAAAACCTCATTTTAGAGATGAGGACGAAACTCTTCTGAATTAAACACACCTCTTTCTTCCGAAACCTTATCAAGTTCAGCTTCATGATGGGTTTGAACCAAGGTTCCAAAGCTCAGTTTGATTTCAGTTTCGGATGTGATACTTGGCCATATAGGATTTTCATAGTTTGAACAACCCGTACCACAAAGAAGGTTTGAACAACCTGATGCATCTTATCATTAAGTCTTTTTCCACTGCCTAAGATTTATCTCACTGTTATCCTTCTTTTCCAACTAACTACTTGATGTACGTCCTTCATGGCTTTATCTAGGTAGACCAATTTAAATACGTAGAAAGATTGTCTAAGAGTGTCTGATGGCCAGATAATGCTACTGCACTGACATGGATGCATGAAGATGGCTGCTGATGGTTGATTATAAAGTCTGGGCCAATAATAAAGAGATTGGAAGTTAATTAAGGAGGAAGAGTGAATGTAGAGGGTAAATGCACAAGTTTCTAGAAAAATGACAGCTAGTATGTTGCACTCAGATTTTTGAATAACAACTAATACAAAGATCGGAATGAATTAGCTTGCATATGTGTATAGCATTTCTGAGATTTGAGAAAATTTTTGTCTCTCTCTTTCACTCACTATTCTGCCCCCTCCCACAAAACTGTCATGTGGAACATAAGTTCATCTAGAAGAACATAAATATGAAATTTATCATAATATAGTTCTTCTGCACTAGCCAGATAGTTAATACCTATACTGTCAAATCAAATACTGTCAAAGTACTGCACGAAGGAATCAGCTCCAAGAGGAAATGTTCTTTGGTAAATTTCAATACTGTAAAGAATTACTCTGGTTATAAACAATGATAAACACCCGGTTCTACAAACATTACATCACATGCCAAGTATCTAAGCAAAGTTGAGATTTCAGCAAACTAGAAAACAAACAGGCAGCCCAATGCATGAGGCTCCCACCATTCTGGAGCCTGCAAAGGGCCAGATATTCACAACTTTACTCCTACATACATGCAGAAGGCCTGCATCCATGTTCCAAATCTATGACTTCAAAGTTATACCTGAACAACTTTACCATTGAGCCAAGGCTCACCCTCAAGATTTCAATAAACTAAGCATTCTATAATTCACATAGTAGTAGAGATAAGAAATACTTCAGATGTTCCATCAAAAAAAAAAAAAAGAAGAAATACTTCAGATGTACAGCATACAAGTAGACATAATGGCAATTCAAAAGACCAGAAGACTTGCAAACAAAAAATACAAATAATGCAACAAATTACTTTCTTTCATTCAGTCATGTTAAGAACAGAGAATTAAATTACAAGGGACAATACATAATGCATAACTTTAAAGTTGGTAATCTAAACTCTCCAAAGAAGATAATATATGAAATGGAGTTTTGTTCAGCATTTCGGTAAACTTACAGTTGATCAGATGCAAACACGACCTGACTGGAGATGGGCACAGGGATCCTTCACCTTCTGAAATCACATCCCCTTCTGCTGATTTTTTTTTTTTTTTTTTCAATCTTACTCCAAAATAAGAGCAATCCAACCATCTCAAGTAATTTATTATGCATGAAAGCATTAGTGAAAGAATGAAATCTATGCCTACCAAAAAGGATAATATTTGGCAACAAGTCCATTTCAAGCCACAGACTTGCTCCAGACCTGCAATTTTGATCTCTTTCTCACTTTTCTGTTCAGATTCAAGCAAAGGACTTGCCACAAAACCATGATTTTGACCCTGTCTGATCCCCCAGTAAGAATCCTCATCAAATGTTCCAAAATCGACATTCAAGACACCCATAATTTCCATCAAGTACTCCGTAACCTGCATAGAATCCAATGACTTACTCCACAAACTGAGACTCCCAAAAACCACTGTTGTCCTCCACTTCACTTTCTCAACCTTGCAACCCCCCAAAAAACTCCTTTCCAGCATCACCACCAATGCCAAACCCATCTCCACATCTCCCAGCCTTGGCATTCCAATAACTACTTTTTCACTGCCTAATTTCTCATGGCATTTTCCAACCTTTGAAATTTTATATACTCAAATCTTTTAACTTCCTGTTAGACTTTTTTCCTACTAACTACTATGTCATTCATGGCTAGTACATCTTACATATAGGTACAACCATTTAGGTTGTACAGAAAGACCATCACTAAGAGCGTCAACTAGCCAAATAATGCCATTGACTGAAATTGGTGTGAAGATGCATGCTGAGGGTTGATGATAACACCGAGGCCAATGGTAACAACATTGGAAGTTAGTTAAGGAGAATGTGAAAAAGCAAATGAATATGATGCATGCAAAATTGCTGGAAAAATGACAATAAACCTATCACGATTAGATTTTGGAATAATATCTGATGTGGCTGATCCAGCGCCGTTAGAATAAATGGTAACAGCAGCTAACAGAGGTCACCATATCTCGACCCCGAGACCCCCCTCCGGTCTCGGGGTGCACAAGCATCATCTCACCCCCGAGACCCCCTCCGGTCTCGGGGTGAGGTCACCATATCTCGAGACCCCGAGAGACCCCCTCCGGTCTCGGGGTGCACAAGCATCATCTCACCCCCGAGACCCCCTCCGGTCTCGGGGTGAGGTCACCGCATCTCAACCCCGAGACCCCCCCGGTCTCGGGGTACAAGCATCATCTCACCCCCGAGACCCCCTCCGGTCTCGGGGTGCGCAGGCATCATCAACGTTCAGTACGTGAACCAGCCTTCGAACCAAACGATAACTTCGGACCACCTTGCACCCACGTGACTCACCGTGCGCCCGTGGCTGCTTGCGGCCATACCTCATAACGGCGTATGGTGCATTGCATGTGTCACTGTGCATGATTGTGCCCCATTACGGAGTACGATTCACTACCACTTGCAACTGTGCGCGGTCATGTCAAGCAACGGCGCGCACCAAATGCAACCGTGGCTGCTAGACACCTGTAAAGCCATATTGACAGGTAACGCGGGATGCCTCCGGCGCGCACAGTGACGGTACGACAGCAATCTTCTGAAACAGAAAGATGGTGACATTCGAACAGGTATAAAAGCACGCCCCGCGCTGTAAGTAGGGGCTCGAACTCTGGTTTTCTAGTTTTTCCTACTAGCTGAAACCCTAACTGTGTCAGCTCCCTTATGCTGAGCAGTTCTTGTCTGATCCCAAGTAACTAACTTGAGTGTCGGAGGGTCCCCACCGGAGCATCCGGTCTTCGGGACTTTTCTTGCAGGGGTCCGGAGAGAAGGACGTCCGTCTTCCCGACGTTTGAAGAAAGTGACTTGGCGTCATCAGATTGGCGCGCCAGGAAGGGGGGATTGAAGAAAGTATAGCCTCGAACCTGTTACTGACTTCTCCCTCAAGCTCTTAAACAATGGTGACGACTCGTGCACGAGAGGCCACCGTCAGTCACGCTAGGGGGCAGCGCCAAAGGGCTGATCAGCCCGCAGGTGGCCCCTCAGCTCCTCCAATCGACGCACCTGCACCAGCACCGGTATAGCAGTTTCAGGAAGATCGGTTTGCCGCTCTTACCGCACAAGTCCAATCCTTGGCCACAATGGTCCAAGGCCTGCAACATCAGGCGGCAATTGCACGGCAACCAGAACCCCTCCCGACGGTGCCAGGAGTCCCTCAGCCCAGTCAGCACTCAATTCGGAGGTCTCCTGCCCGAGAAGCCTGCCCTAGCCGCACTTCACCTAAGCCTCACCGCCGCGAGGCCTCAAAGCGGCCCCGCTCACCCTCTCGCCGCGTCAGCGCGTCTCCCAAGCGACGACGTGAGAAGGAGGTGGAGCGCCCCCGTCGGCCTCCCGTCGCCTCTCCTCTTCCTCGGACTCTTCGAGGGAGGGGTCCTTCGATGGCGGGGTAGCCCGCCGGGCAGAGCGAAGACTTGATGAGTACAACCAGCGGTTGGAAGATCTCAGCCGCCGGATTACCAACCCTCTGGAGACGGACTATGACAGCCGCCCATCGCTGTCTCGCCGCCTCATGGAGGAGCCTATCTCCACTCGGTTTTGTCTCCCTCAGCTGGACCCTTATGACGGGACCACAGACCCCCTGGACCACCTGGAGAGTTAAAGGTCCTTATGCAAGTCCAGGGGGCAACCGATTCGCTCATGTGCATCGCCTTCCCAGCCACCTTGAAGAAAGCTGCCCGAGCCTGGTATTCCCGCCTGCGCCGCGAAGTATTGATTCCTTCCGTCAACTGGAGAGGGCCTTCCTGGCCCACTTTGATGCCTGCAGGAAGATTCCAAGGGTGGCCGATAGCCTATTCTCCGTCCAGCAAAAGGGTGGCGAGTCCCTTCGGGACTACGTGGCATGGTTCAAGGAGGCCGCCCTGGAAGTTTACAATCTTGAAGACTCAGTGGCCACTTTGGCCTTGAAGCGAGGGCATCGCCCATCTCGCTTCGCTTACTCCCTTGATAAGAAGCCACCCAGCTCCTACGCCGAGCTCTTGACCCGGGCCCAGAAATACATCCGGGCTGACGAGGCCGACACCTCCCAACGCGAGGCTAGTGGGAGCATCTCCAAGAAACCGGCCCGGCCGGAACCTGTCGAAGCTCGCCCCAGGAGACCTGAGCCTCCTCACCGGCCAGACAACCGTCCCCGGGCCCCTGCACCACAAGAGATGGACCCTACACCCCACTGCTCGCCCCGATATCGCAGATCCTGCTCGAGATTGAAGGGGAGCCTTATCTTCAACGCCCTCCTCCAATAAACCCGAAGATCCCCCGCAACAAGAACCTCTATTATCGTTATCACCGGGATCACGGCCACGACACTGACGACTGTCGCCAGCTGAAGAAGGCTATATAAGACCTTATCCAGCGAGGCCACCTGGGAAAGTTCGAGCTCCTGACCCGTCAGCGCCCCCGCCGCCGATGATCGACAATGCTCCAACTGAGAAGACGGTGGCGATGATTTCCTGGGGGCAGGTGGACCGCCCAAGAGGCCGAGAGAGGAGGGGGAGTTAGACTCTGTAATCCCTTTTTCTAAAAGGGACTTAGAGGGGGTGGTTAATGAAAATAATGATAGCATCGTCGTGTCCATGACGATAGCCAAACACCCTGTAAAAAGAATTTTGGTCGATAGCGGGAGCTCGGTGAATGTTTTGAATTACGATGCTTTTGTTCGCATGAGTTTATCATCTGACCTGCTCCGACCTGTCGCCACACCTTTGATGGGGTTCACAGGAGACTCCGTGCAAGTCGAGGGGGAGATCACCCTTCCTGTAACGGCTGGCGAGGCCCCGCACCAAAGCATGGTCCTCATGAGCTTCCTAGTGGTCCGGGTGCCCCTGGCCTACAACGCTATCCTCGGAAGGCCCGGACTCAACCTCTTGGATGCCGTCATCTCTACTAAAAGGCTCCTCGTGAGGTTTCCCGCCAAAGGAGGGGTCGAGGAGATGTGGGGGGAGCAGAACCCGCCCCCACTTTGCTGCCACATGTCTCCAGGTCCACAGGAGGTGATGCATGCGCCCGCACCAGAGGTGTTGGACCCCCGGGACCTGGAGAGGAGAGGAAAACCGACTGAGCGTCTACTGACCTTCCCTCTCGGGGAGGACCCGGCAAGAACGATCCGCATCGAAGCTTTGCTCCCGGAGGAGGCTCGCAATCAGCTCCTCGCTTTCCTGCGAGCTAACGATGACATCTTCGCCTGGTCGGCATCGGACATGCCGGGCATCCCTGAAGAGGTGATCACCCACCGGCTCAACATCAAGCCTGAGTGCCGATCCATTCAACAAAAGAAGAAAAGTTTTGCCTCAGATAGACAGAAAGCTGTGGACGAGGAGTGCGGAAGCTTTTGGCGGCCGGTCATATTCATGAAGTGCACTACCCCAACTGGCTGACGAATGTCATGATGGTGTGTAAGGCCAGTGGGAGCTGAAGGATGTGCGTGGACTTCACCGATCTAACAAGGCGTGCCCCAAGGATAGCTTCCCGCTGCCCCGGATCAATCAGTTAGTGGATGCTACGTCCGGGCACGAGGCTCTTAGCTTCATGGATGCATTTTTGGGGTACAACCAAATAAGGATGACCCAGCTGATGAAGAGGCCACTTCCTTTGTCACCGAAAAAGGAATTTACTACTACAAAGTGATGCCGTTTGGGCTGAAGAATGCCGGGGCGACTTATCAGAGGTTGATGAATAAGGTCTTTGAGGGCCAGATTGAGGCAACATGGAGGTGTATGTAGATGATATGTTGACCAAGAGCGCCCATGCGGCTGACCACGTCGTTAATCTTGCGGAGACCTTCAGTAACCTGCGCCAATATCGGATGAGATTGAACCCCCACAAGTGTGCCTTTGGGGTTGCATCGGGCAAGTTCTGGGCTTCATGGTGACTCAGTGCGGGATCGAAGCCAATCCTAACAAGATCCGGGCCATCCTGGATATGAGACCCCCGGCTAACAAAAAAGAGGTGCAGCGCTTAACCGGGAGGGTGACAGCCCTGAGTCGCTTCATGTCAAGATCAGCGGAGAGATGCTTGCCCTTCTTCAAGGCATTGCACAAGGTCAACGGCTTCGAATGGACAAAGGAGTGCCAGGACGCCTTCGAGGAGTTGAAGCAATTTCTATCCACTCCCCCGTTACTGTCCAAGCCAAGGAGCGGGGAGGAGCTCCTTTTGTATCTGGCAGCCTCCCCCGAGGCCGTTAGTTCTGTGCTCGTACGTATGGATGCTGATGGAATGCGGAGGCCAGTCTATTACACCAGTAAGGTGCTTCATGATGCCGAGACCAGATATACCAGAACTGAGAAGATCATCTTCGCCTTGGTGGTCTCCGCACAGCGCTTCCAACCCTATTTCCAAGCTCACCCCATCGTGGTGCTCACGGACCAAGCTCTCCGAACTATTCTATCTCATCCTGACACCTCGGGATGTTTAGCCAAGTGGGCTGTTAAGCTGAGCGAGTTTGATCTATCCATCCCAAGATCTGCCATGAAGTCCCAAGTGTTAGCTGATTTTTTGGTCGAGTGTACCTGGACTGAGGAGGGCCATGAAGAGTCGCATCCGGAGGCGCGCATGGAGCACCCCCGACGGGGGGAAGCAGAAGGAGAAGAGTGGATCCTGTATGTGGATGGAGCGGCTAACTCACAAGGAAGCGGAGCGGGACTTATCCTCACAAGCCCCGAGGGGAGGTAGTGGAGTATGCCCTCCGGTTCCTGTTCTCAGCTACCAATAACCAGGCCGAGTATGAAGCCCTGCTTGCGGGAATGAAACTGGCCAAGGAGCTTGGAGCGGAGCGTCTGAGAGCCTTCACAGATTCCCAGCTCGTCTCCGGACAGGTTGCTGGGGAATATGAGGCCAGAGACCCAACCATGTCACGCTACTTAAGCGAGGTGCGGTCCCAGGCCTCTCGGTTCTCCTACTTTCACGTCAGCTACATTCTTCGGGCAGAGAACGCTAGGGCTGATGCGTTGTCCCGACTGGCCACCTCGGCCGACGGGACCTTGGGAAGAACGTATGTGGAGCACCTGCAGGCCCCAAGCATTGAAGTGGCGGAGGAAGCATTGCCAGTTGAGCAGGGGCCCACTTGGATGGATGTCTATGTACGATATTTGACTGACGGCACCCTCCCGAAGACCCGCAGAAGCTAGATTACTCAAGCAGCGGGCTCCAAGGTTCCTGATAATGGACGGGAAGCTTTATCGAAGGTCATTTTCATACCCGGTCCTTAAGTGCGTAGGGCCAGCTGAAGCAGACTATATCTTGCGGGAGATCCACGAAGGCATCTGTGGAAGTCATCTGGGGGCAGAGCCCTAGCCTATAAGGCCCTACGACAGGGATATTACTGGCTCACTATGAAGGAAGACGCGACTGAGCTTGTCAAGAAATGTGACAGCTGCCAGCGCCATGCCAATATTCAACAACAGCCGGCGTCTCAGCTGACCCCTTTGGTGGCACCTTGGCCATTCGCTCAGTGGGGTATGGATATCTTGGGACCATTCCCTCCGGCCTCCGGGCAGCGCAAGTTCCTCCTAGTGGCCGTTGATCACTTCACCAAGTGGATTGAAGCCGAAGCCCTTGCTAAAATTACTGAAAACAAGGTGAGATCCTTCTTTTGGAAGTCCATCATATGCCGGTTCGGGCTGCCCCATACCTTAGTTACCGACAATGGACGGCAGTTTGATAACGCGCCTTTCCGGGAGTTCTGCACCGAACTTGGCATCACCAGAGGTTCACTTTCGTCGGACACCCCCAGACTAATGGCGCGGCCGAAGTGGCCAATCGCATCATTCTCCAAGGATTGAGAACCCGGCTGGATGGTTGCAAAGGGCGATGGGTGGAGGAGCTTCACAACGTGCTGTGGGCCTACCATACAACGCCACGAACCCCTACCGGAGAGACCCCGTTTAGCCTGGTTTTCGGGTCTGAGCTGTTATCCCAATGGAGATAGGCTCCCCGAGTCCTCGGGTGGAGTTGTATGGTGAGAAAGATAACTCGAACCGACTGCGGGCTAATCTTGACCTGGTGGAAGAGGTGCGGGACCGATCGCGATTGCAGATGGCGGTCTATCGACAACGAGCTGCCATATACTACAATGCCCGCGTACGCCCCAAGACTTTCTTGCCAGGAGACCTGGTCCTACGACGGGTTGAAGTCTTAAAACCGGCGGAGGGGGACAACTAGCCCCAAATTGGGAAGGACCCTATCGGATCGCCGAGACACTCGTCACGGAGCTTACAAGATTGAAGAGCTCGATGGGAAGCCGCTTCCTAGGACATGAAATGCAGACAACCTTCGTCGGTATTATCAGTAGCGCATTTCTCCTCTCACATTAAATACCGTGCCTGTATTCTTTTAGGCCTTCGCCCCTCATTCTATATTAATGAATTTCAATTTTAGCTCTTGAGTTCTTTTTCCTAAAGCCCTAGGCCAGCCAGGCATGAAGCCCGACACCCGTCGGCACCTAAAGCCCTAGGCTAGCCAGGCATGAAGCCCGACACCCGTCGGCACCTAAATCCCTGGGCCAGCCAGGCATGAAGTCCGACACCCGTCGGCACCTAAAGCCCTGGGCCAGCCAGGCATGAAGCCCAACACCCGTCGGCACCTAAAGCCCTAGACCAGCCAGGCATAAAGCCCGACCCGACACCCGTCGGCACCTAAAGCCCTGGGCCAGCCAGGCATAAAGCCCGACACCGACACCCGTCGGTACCTAAAGCCCTGGGCCAGCCAGGCATGAAGCCCGACACCTGTCGGCACCTAAAGCCCTGGGCCAGCCAGGCATGAAGCCCGACACCCGTCGGCATCTAAAGCCCTGGGCCAACCAGGCATAAAGCCCGACACCCGTCGGCACCTAAAGCTCTGGGCCAGCCAGGCATAAAGACCGACACCCGTCGGCACCTAAAGCCCTGGGCCAGCCAGGCATAAAGCCCGACACCCGTCAGCACCTAAAGCCCTGGGCCAGCCAGGCATAAAGACCGACACCCGCCGGCACCTAAAGCCCTGGACCAGCCAGGCATAAAGTTCGACCCCCGTCGGCACCTAAAGCCATGTGCCTACCTGGCGCAAGGCCCGACATACCCCTGGCAGAGCGGTATGCCATCAGTCCTAAGGAACCCGCCTACCTCAACCTCCAACGTCCGACGCTTCAACCCGAGGAAACCCATCTTTCCTGGCCCCGAGTTTCGGTCCTAGATGGCTAAGATGGAGTAATTCACGCATGAATTGAGAGTTATCCCCTGGCATTAATAGGACCGAGAGGTCGCGCATCATCAACCAACGAATTTGGGATAAGAGTCGCAGATAGGCAATTTATCTTGAAGAAAAAAGATATTTTATTAATTTGAAGTGATTACAAAATGCCGACGTCATCGGACTTGCAAAAACAGAAAATACAAGGAAGCTCACGGTTCAGTTGGCGCGGGCTCATCATCGGAGGGGGCCAAATCCGAGAAGTGATCTGGTTCGACTTCCAGGGCTTGGGGAATGTTCAAGTCCCTGGCAATTTTCTCCTTCCCGTGCTGGAACCCTTGAAGAAACACCGCCGTCGAAGCTTCTGCCAGGTCATCTGCAAAGCGCTCGGACGCTTTGTACTCTTCTATGATTCCGGCGGTCCTGGCCACGATGGCGGCTTCCAACTCAACGGCCCGAGCTCTTTCCTCCGCGGCGAGGGCTGCCGCTGCAGCCCTCTCGGCTCTTGGGCACGGCTCACCTCCTCCCCGGCTTGGTTCGCCTTCTCCTCCGCTGCCCGTGCCTTTTCCTCCGTGGCCCTTGCTTTTTCCTCCGCTGCCGCTGCCTTTTCCTCCGCAGACCCTACTCTCTCCTCAGCCGCGGCTGCCCGACCCTCAATTTCTTAGATGGCCAGGGTCAACTCAGAGATGTGCAGGTCTCTGGCCATCACGGCGTTTTCAGCCTCCGTCATTTGGTGGAGCGCCGCCCACAGACGGTTGGCCTCGGCCTCCTCTCGGCTCTCGGCGGCCCTTATCTCATTGGCCCAGGCGGTTCTGGCCGACTCTAGCGCCCCCTCAGCCGCCTCCGCACGGTGCCGGGCATCTTCGGCCTCCTTCTGTGCCTCGCGCAGAAGGGCCTTCCCACCGTGGATCACCTCCCTCGCGGCCTTTAGGGAATGCGCAAGCTGCATGAAAGTTTCAGGTTAAAAAAAAAAAAGAGAAGAGGAAAATATAAAAGCAAAGGGTGGAAGGACCACTTACTCTGACAAGGGCCGCGTAGGACTCCCGAAAGAATGTACCCGCCTTCAGGTGGCTGAGCTCTTCCAGGACCTCGGGCATGAAAATTGGAGAAAGGACCCGCTCTACCCAATGCCCGTCATTCAGGATGGAGTCCCGGGGCGGCCCTGGTCTGCCCTGCTCCGTTCGACCGCCTCAGCATTCTCCGGCTCGGCGTGCGGGCTGCTCCTGGGCGTCCTCTCGGGGGTGGGCTTGCTGTCCCTGATGGCCCCTCACCCCAGCTCCTGACCGCCTCGGTGAAGTCGGTTCACCAGGGGCAGGGAGCTCCTCCGCCACTGTGGGCTCCTCCACCACTGCCGGCTCCTCTGCAGCTGCTCCTCCATTGGTACCCCACGGTCGCCACCCTCTCTGGCGGGGTGTCGGCTGTGAGGTCGATTTCTGGAGCGACCGGGGGTCTTGTGGTGCCGGTGGTCGGAGGACCCAACCTGTCGGGCGTTTTGGGGCCGAAGCTTGCTGGCCTTCACTCGGCCCTTCCCGGGCCCTCTTCTTGGAGATGGCCTTCAGGAGTCTGTGTCAATATCTTCATGGCTGCATGATATCGGTCAAGGTCAAAAAAAAAAAAGAGAAGCAAGCAAAACTTTGGCTAAGTGTGGAAATGGCTTACCCCGGTAGGAGATAAGACCCGCCGACTGAAGGTTATCTTCCGTCAGGAGCAAGGTGTACCGAGGGATCTCGGTAGCCAACAATTGACCCAATGCTTCCCGGTCTCCAAGGTGGACGGCGGAGTTCGCGTTGCCTCGAAGGTCGGGGTCTCCCCACCGGGGCCTGACTTGGTCTAGGCCAGCAAAAAAGAACCGGGATTTCCATCCCTTAATTGAAGGAAGGAAAAGCTTGAGGACCCGTTGGGTCGGGGCTGGAACAGCCACCAACCCTTCTAGGACCGAAGGATATAAAAAGACCGAAAAGGGAGATTCGGGGGGTGATGCCAAGATGATGACAGAGAATAACAAAGGCGCTAATGACCCGATAGGAATTTGGGACCAGCTGGGAAGGAGTCAAGGAGTAGTATTCAAGAAGGTTGATAAAAAAGGGAGGAAAGGGTGGACGGAGACTCGCCTTCAGGCAAATCTCGTAAAGGGCCACCCGGCCGGTCGGGAGGAGATGACTCTATCATCGGGAGTCAGCAGGAAAAGCTCAACATCCCGAAAAATCTGGTAACGGACCTGGATTTTTGCCAAATCCTGGCCTGTTACCGTGGAGGCGGTCCCCTCCGGGGACCTCTCCACCCTCGAGGAGGTGCCGGCCTCTGATCGACGGCTCCTCGATGGAGCCCTACCAGTGACCCGTAGCTGGGCCAGAGGGATGCGGTCCTCTGAATCAGTGGACCACTCAAGTGGAGGAGAGGGGGAAGGTACAGGAGAGGCGCAGTGCCTCTCAGAGGGAGAACGATTCTTCGAATCATCCTCCGAGGTCCAAGATGGGGAACTCATGGATAAAAAAAGGATGGAGGAGTCTAGAATGGACAAAAAACTGACCTGAAGGAAGGGAAGCTAAGCGCAAGTTCTCGGATTGCAGGGGAGACCAAGATGCAGAGGCTCAGAGGAAACGACGATGGTAGCAGTAGTGTGGCCAGATTCAACCCCCCATTCGAGTTTTATTGGGTTTTCAAATTTTCCCACCTCGTCTCATCAGCCACATGGACCCCCACCATAGGCTGGCTCGCCTCAATGGTTGCCCAGCGCGTGATACAATACGCCTCCGGCCAATGATGGGACTTCGCTGACGTCGCCGCTATAAGAGGTAATTATGATGCAGCTTTCCATGCGGACTTCGAAGAGTTAACCTCGCCTCGAGGTCGATCATGGCGGGCTCAGTGTACGGAAGCGGCCGCCTTTTCACATTCCCCATGCCATCCGCATAGAGATGTGGATAGGGATCAGCCACGTGGGAGGTAGCACCCCTTTCGCCTTGCCAATAGGGTCCGCTTCGCCTCAGGGGTGAGGGGGCATCTGATGTGGCTGATCCAGCACCATTAGAATAAATGGTAACAGCAGCTAACAGAGGTCACCATATCTCGACCCCAAGACTCCCTCCGGTCCCGGGGTGCACAAGCATCATCTCACCCCGAGACCCCCTTCGGTCTCGGGGTGAGGTCACCATGTCTCGACCCCGAGACCTCCCTCCAGTCTCGAGGTG
Organism: Calamus simplicifolius; assembly: GCA_900491605.1. Taxonomy (NCBI): domain Eukaryota; kingdom Viridiplantae; phylum Streptophyta; class Magnoliopsida; order Arecales; family Arecaceae; genus Calamus; species Calamus simplicifolius. The sequence goes on along the minus strand of UESW01004586.1, from coordinate 107,537 downwards.
CACAAGCATCATCTCACCCCCGAGACCCCTCCGGTCTCGGGGGTCACCGCATCTCAACCCCGAGACCCCCTCCGTTCTCGGGGTACACAAGCATCATCTCACCCCCGAGACCCCCTCCGGTCTCGGGGAGAGGTCACTATATCTCAACCTCGAGACCCCCTCTGGTCTCGGGGTGCACAAGCATCATCTCACCCCCGAACCCCCTCCGATCTCGGGGTGAGGTCACAATATCTCGACCCCGAGACCCCCCTCCGGTCTCGGGGTGCACAAGCATCATCTCACCCCCGAGACCCCCTCCGGTCTCGGGGTGAGGTCACCGCATCTCGACCCCGAGACCCCCTCCGGTCTCGGGGTGCACAAGCATCATCTCACCCCCGAGACCCCCTCCGGTCTCGGGGTAAGGTCACCGCATCTCAACCCCGAGACCCCCTCCGGTCTCGGGGTACACAAGCATCATCTCACCCCGACCCCCTCCGATCTCGGGGTACACAGCATCATCTCACCCCCGAAACCCCTCCGGGGTGAGGTCACCATATCTCAACCCCGAGACCCCCTCCGGTCTCGGGTGCACAAGCATCATCTCACCCCCGAGACCCCCTCCGGTCTCGGGGTGGTCACCATATCTCGACCCCGAGACCCTCTCCAGTCTCGGGGTACACAAGCATCATCTCACCCCGAGACCCCCTTCGGTCTCGGGTGAGGTCACCATATCTCGATCCCGAGACCTCCCTCCGGTCACGGGTGCACAAGCATCATCTCACTCCCGAACTCCCTCCGGTCTCGGGGTGAGGTCACCGCATCTTAACCCCGAGACCCCCTCCGGTCTCGGGGTATACAAGCATCATCTCACCCCCGAAATCCCCTCCGGTCTCGGGGAGAGGTCACTATATCTCAACCTCAAGACCCCCTCCGGTCTCGGGGTGCACAAGCATCATCTCACCCCCGAGACCCCCTCCGGTCTCGGGGTGAGGTCACCATATCTCGACCCCGAGACCCCCCTCCGGTCTCGGGGTGCACAAGCATCATCTCACCCCCGAGACCCCCTCCGGTCTCGGGGTGAGGTCACCGCATCTCAACCCCGAGACCCCCTCCGATCTCGGGGTACACAAGCATCATCTCACCCCCGAGACCCCTTCCGGTCTCGGGGAGAGTCACTACATCTCAACCTCGAGACCCCCTCCGGTGTCGGGGTGCGCAGGCATCATCAACGTTCAGTACGTGAACCAGCCTTCGAACCAAACGACAACTTCGGGCCACCTGGTGCACCCACGTGACTCACCGTGCGCCCGTGGCTGCTTGCGGCCATACCTCATAATGGTGTATGGTGCATTGCATATGTCACTGTGCATGACTGTGCCCCGTTACGGAGTATGATTCACTAGCACTTGCAACTGTGCACGGTCATTCAAGCAACGACGCGCACCAAATGCAACCGTAGCTGCTAGATACCTGTAAAGCCATATTGACAGGTAACGCGGGACGCCTCCGGCGTGCACAGTGACGGTACGACAGCAATCTTCTGGAACAGAAAGATGGAACATTCGAACAGGTATAAAAGCACGCGCCCGCGCTGTAAGTAGGGCTCGAACTCTGGTTTTCTAATTTTTCCTACTAGCTGAAATCCTAACTGTGTCAGCTCCCTTCTGCTGAGTAGTTCTTGTCTGATCCAAGTAACTAACTTGAGTGTCAGAGGGTCCCCACCGGAGCATCCGATCTCTAAGGATTTTCTTGCAGGGGTCCGGAGAAAAGGACGTCCGTCTTCTCGATGTTTGAAGAAAGTGACTTGGCGTCATCAATATCCAATGTAAAGATAAGAACGAATTAGCTTGCGCAAGAGCATGACATTTGGTACTTTGGGCAAATTTCAGTCTCTCTCTTGCGCTCACCATCCTACACCCTCCCCTCACAATTCTCACAGGTCAAAGAAAAAGGAAGAAAAGATCTTGAAGAACATTTCAAATTTGATCATAATTCAGTTCGTGCACTAGTTGGATAATTAGTACCTATTCTTGGGGACTTGATGCTCATTTTATCTACTGTCCACATACTGCATCAATGAATTAGCTTTGGAAGAAGACATGCTTTGTTCCATGCACATGCTATTACAAAGATGATTGAGTTATAGAGAATTTTAAGTGGCTGGTTCTAGAAAAAGTGTCTAGTTTTCAAACAAAGTAGAGGTTTCAGATTACTAAGCAATCTAAAATTTCATAAAGAGAAATAGTACAGGTGTAAGAAATACTTTAGATGAATAGCATACAAACAGATGTGATGGGAATTTAAAAGATCAGATTCTTTCAAAACAAAAATGCAAAATAAGCAAATTAACTATTTTCCTTCACCAAGTAGTGTTAGGAATGGAGAAAAATTTCAGTTACAAAGGAATGATGAATACTACAAAATTGTAAAAGTGAATAGGCAATGTAAACCTATCAAAATAAATAAATTAGGAGAGAATGTATTTTCCATATCACAGTAAACTTACAATAACACTCTGTCAGCATCAGAGATAAATACGACTCAACCAGAAATGGTTCCAATAACCTCTGCATCCTCTGAAATCACTTATCTTCTTTGCAAGTTTTTATCAACTTTAGCTCAAGCAAAAGAGATATCTAGTCATTTCAAATAACTTATCATGTGCAAGACCATACACCCAGGGCAGGAGGCATCAGTTCCTTATCTAATCACAGACTTGCTCCAAGCCTACAACTTTTATACTTGTTGATTCTGTTCGAACTTGAGTAGACAAATTGCCATCAAAGATTCATTCTTTCAATCCCATCTGATTGTCCAGTGATAATACTTATCAAATAATAAACATCTTCAAATGCTCTGATACCGCAATTCAAGACATCAAAGTCCTCCATCAAGTAATCTTCAACCCACATATAATCCAATGTTTCAGACAACAAGCTGAGACTCGACACCTGAATCAGAACCGCTGCTGCTTCCCTCGTCTTCACTTTCTCCACCATCCTGATCCCCAAAGAACTCCCTGCCGACACCATCACCACCAATGCCAAACCCATCTCCACCCTCCCAAGACTCGTCAGCATCCTATCAAAATTAGCCTTTTTGGGGCTCATCAGCAACAGCTCCGCAAGCCTCTTTCTCGCCAGATAAATGTCGTTCGGCTCCACCAGCTCCCCCTTCCGGTATGCCTCCCTCAAGAACACTGTATGCAACTTCCCCTGGTTTCCCCTGGTTGAAATGTAGAATATCCCCTGGTGCTGCAGCAAGAACTCCTTGAGCTTCTTCGGCAGCCCCATCGCCTGCCGAAACTGCGCGATCCTCTCCAGCGTCATCGCTTCTCTACCGTCAGCGACAGCAATTCATGTATCATGGCGACCGCCCGCTTCTCCATCCGGCGCTGCGCCTCGAGCGACCGGAGGTCGTAGCCGGAGACGTCCTCGTAGGGGGACCAATACGGCAGCCGCTGCCACTTCCAGACGGCAATGCGGTAATATTTGCCGATCTTGAAACCCGGAGGGAAGTTGATTATAAAGGCGAAGCGAGAGTCCTCGGCGTCGGCGCCGCGGGCGCGGTACTCGCACTCGCGTGCACGCTCGATGGCACAGACGGTGAGGTCGGCAGGGGGGTCGGAGATCTCGACAGCCTCGACGAATTTGGAGCGGGGGTCCTCGGAGGAGGAGACAAGGCGGAAGGAGGAGGGGTGGGCGAGGACGACGGATTGCTCGAAGTCGTCCGGGAAGCCGAGGTCGCGGCGGGCGAGGCGGAGGTGCTCGAGGCGGAGGCGGCGGAAGGGGGTGGCCAGAAGGAGGAGCTTGTGGAGGCGGAGGACGGCGGCCGGGAGGGCGGCACAGATGGCGGCGGACTCGAGGCGGAGCTGGGCGGCTGCCCGAGGGGTGAGGCGGGCCCAGAGGACGCGCTGCACGGGGTGATCAAAGACGTGGAAGGCGTGGGGGTGGCGGAGGAGGAAGCGGCCGGCGTCGTGCGGGGTAAGGCCAAGGTGGCGGCGGGCGAGGGTTCCGAGACGGGAGACGGGGAGGGCGGAGCCCGGGTGGGAGAGGATGATCTCCTGGAGGCCGAGGGCGCGACGGACCTTCTTTTGTATCTCCATCAAATCGTCGAACGCGTGGTCGCGTACACGCTGGAGCTTCCGGGGGAGCGACGTCGACTGGGACATCCACCGGGCGGTGGAAGCGGTGGCGCCGCCAGTGGCACCGCTGCTCCCGCCGCCGCTGGTGGATAGGAAGAAGAGATGGATTTGGAATCTCCCCCGGTTGGAGAAAGACGGCATTTTTTCGAAGTTTCAAGTTTTAGGAATCGGCCGGGCGAGACGGAAGTCAGGGCTGAGGAAAGACGCCAACCTTTATATATCCACACTAAGTTTTAAGGTAGATAAATAGGGTTATATTGGATGTAGGGTTATAGGAGCCGAGTTGGGAAAGGTTAAATTGAATTTAAATATTAAAAAATAAAGATAAATAAACTAGTTTAATTGATACATAGAAATTTTTTGCATGAAACTCTTGACTAGCTTTATATAATTAAATGGCAACCACACTTTTAATAATTCAATTATGCATATAATTTTATGTTAATCACAATTTTTTTGCACTACAATTTTTATGGCATGGTTTTTTTTTTTTTTTTTTACAAACGGGCATTCATATCATTCTAGAGTGAGTCAAGCTCGATATATCAAAGTACAGGATTTGCGAGAGCACCACGGGGCAAGAGTCACCTGGTAATCAATACCAAGGATCAGAATGATGGGCGACCTAGCAGCTACCCAGTCGGCGGCAGAGTTAGCTTTCCGGTATATATGCCGAATCTGAACAGAATCAACCTGCCGAAGCATAGACCGAATATCGCTAACCAGAGGGTTGGTAGAAAGCGGGTCGCGCAGATCCTGTTGGAGCCATCGAACAACCGTAGTGGAGTCACCCTCAATGATGAGCCTACGAATGCCCAAGCCGCGTATAGCATAGGAGATACCAGCCCACACAGTGTGCAGCTCCGCAGACGGCACAGATAAATCAAAAAGTCCAAACCCACCAGCCGCCATCATCAAGCCTTTAGAACCACGATGACAAAAGCCGATCCCGTCAAGCGACTTGAACACTACCATCAAAATTGACTTTGATAATCCCTAGTGGGGGGGTTCCCAGGAGATGTATACCGTACCCCGGTGCGCTGCAAAGGCAGCAGGAGAATCCCAGAAGCTAGGGCTGTCATAGTCCAAGGTAGACTGATGGATAGTGTACTCAGCAGAAAGGGACATAGCTATCCTAACAATCCAATGGGGAGGGTCAACCACAGCAGTAAAGATATGCCGGTTCCGAGACAACCAGACTGATAAGCCAGATAGGCAGCTCTAGAGTCAGCCGATCAGTATCCCTCCTCATATCCTGCTGCAAAAAGCCAGAAGGGAGGTACAAGACAGGGCACTATGCGCATTCGCGAATTGTAGCCCGCGATCTGCCAAGCCAATCTCGCTCTAGTGCAAGTGAAAATGGCATGGTCAATCGTCTCCTCCTCAGCACCACATAACGGGCAAGTAGGCTGGATCTCCATGCCCCTCCTAAAGAGAAGGAAGCAAGTAGGAAGACAAGTCCAACCCACCTTCCAGATAAATAGCCGAACTCGCGGGTGATGGGGAGCCTCCAAATCCAAGACGCATCCATAGTCCGACTAGCCTGCGGCCTAAAGTCGCATGAGATCCCTGATCGGAGGCCTAGTCAAGTAGGATCGCCTCCATAATCTAGTGTCCAAAGTGTGATCCGAAAGGAGGGGAATGGAGAGAATGCGTCGATGCAGATCAGCACCAAACATAGTGGTTATGAGAGAAGAATGCCAGGCCCTGTGATTCTGAACAATAAGGTCAGAGACTCTCAATCCACTGGGGATATCAATACTGACAAAAGTGGACCATCGGGCAAAGGAACATCAGCCAACCACGTATCCCGAAGGACATTAACTGATGCTCTATCATCGATCATTCAAGAAGTATGTGAAAGCACAGCCGACGCATGACGGCAAACCTCCTTCCAGAAGAAAGAGTAGCCACGGAAGATTGAGATGGAGTATGGGTGGTCCAATCACCATATTTGGCACACATAATCAAGCTACATAGACAATCAGGATCTAGCAAGAATCTCGTAGCGTGCCTAGCAATCAGTGCCTCCCTTCTCGCTATAAGGGATGTATCCCAAGCCCCCCCTCCGAGATCGGCGTACACACAGAATCCCAAGCCACCAAGTAGAGCCCATTGCTATCCTGCCTAGAACCCCAGAGGAAATCTCTAAACCACCTCTCCATCCTCCTCAAACATATCACCGGAATGGCTGCGTTAGAAAGGATGTAGAGAGGGAGAGCAGTGAGCACTGATCGGATGAGAGTGAGCCTAGCCATCATAGATAACCCAGTGACTTGCCACCCATCCAATCTATCATAAACACGACGCTCCAAATCACAAAAGTTAGAGATCCGCGGCCGTCTCCCCGTTATAGGAACACCCAAATAAGATAAGTGATCAGCCTGATGAACTATACCCATTATGTGGATAATAGAATCCCTCGTAGAAGAATTGGTCTCGGACTAAACTGATCATGGATTTATCTGTATTAACCTTCTAACCAGAGGCCCTACAGTAAGACTGGAGTACTGAAACAAAAGCAGTAGCATTACTAGCAGTAGCCCTCCCCAACAATATACAGTCATCAACAAATAAAAGATGAGATAACACGGGCCCTTGGGGGCCCACACTGTAAGGAGCTAAATAAGAAGTCTGTTGAGCCTGATGAAGAGCCCTAGATAAAGCATCAGTGCTGAGGATGAATAAGAAAGGCGACAGCGGGCATCCCTGTCTAAGACCCACCTCAGAGTGGAAATAGTCCGACCGCCCATCATTAACAATGATGGAGAAGGAGGGTCGATGAATACAGGCCATGATCCATACAACGAACAACTCATCAAACCCAAACTCCTAAAGTGAGCGGAACAAGAAATCCCATTTGACTTTATCATAAGCCCTCTCCATGTCCAACTTAACAGCCATCAGGCACTGGCGAGTAGGGGCTCTGAGAATATCATGCATAACCTCTTGAGCAAGCAGAACATTATCGGAGATACACCGACCAGTGAGGAACGCCTCCTGCTCAGAAGAAATAAGGCAAGGGACCACCCTCCTCAAACTGGAGACCAATAGTCAGGCACAGATCTTATAAAGGGTGGTACAGAGGCTGATAGGCCAAAAATGGTGCGGCAACGATGCATCGGTCTATTTTGGCACCAGGGTAACAAGAGTCCTGTTCCAGTCAGTAGGAATAGATCTAGTCTGAAAAACTAACTGGATAGCCTGCACCACATCCTAAGACAAATAGCCCAATAATGACGGAAGAAAAATGAAGGAAACCCATCATGCCCCGGGGCCTTATCCAGACCGAGGTTCCATAGGGCTAACCGAATCTCCTCAGGATTAACAGGTTTGGTAAGAAAATCATTTTCCTCATCAGTGACCTTAAGATGAGCCGCCACAGGGATACAGGGGACCCATCCCTGGAAGACTCAGTCCAGCGAGATTGGAAGAATTGAAAAAGCTGATCCCTGATACCCTGCGAGCTCTCCTGGACATTCCCCTCATCATCAAAGAGCCTCCTAATTCGATTAGAAGCACGGTGTTTTAAGGTGGCCTGATGAAAAAATCTAGTATTCCGATCACCCTCCTTAATCCACTGAATACGGGATCTTTGTCTCCAATAGACCTCCTGCTGCCGAAGAAGGGAGTGATGGAGAGCAAGACTGGACCTAAGAGAAGATAAGTCAGAATCATGAAGACAACCAAGCTGATCTTCCTTCTCTTGGATAGAAGCAATAATGCTCTCCATCTCCTCAATTTTCCGGAAAATGTCACCCACCACCTCCCTATTTCATCTGGACAGCCCGTGCCTCACTAGCTCCAGACGCCGAGACAGTCTATATGTGGCATTGCCTCTGACAGGAAGATGCCACACCTCAGATATTAAGGTCTAGGTAGTAAAATAAGAGGTCCAGAATTTCTCAAATTTAAACTGACCCGTCCGCTGAACAACCACCTCAGTGTCAATAAGAATAGGACAATGGTTAGAGGTAATTCTGGATATGTGTGTAACAGTAGTAGATGGGAAAAGCTGATTCCAATTGTTTGTGGCCAAAACACGATCTAGCCTTTCCCAAACTCTAGTAGAGCCCTGGCGGTTGTTGCACCAAGTGTACCGGGATCCCTGAAATCCCAGGTCCAAAATATTGGCGGTGGCTATGAATGATCGAAACTCAGAACTGCCCGTAGACTCCACAAACTGTCTACCGCCTCTCTTTTCATTGGCACTAATAATGCAATTGAAGTCCCCAGCCACCAAGGAAGGAATGCCCTGAGAAAGCAGGGACCGAACCTCGTCCCAAAGAATACGGTGGTCCCGAAAATCAGTACTGGCATAGATACCAGACAAAAGCCAAGGGGCCGACGTTCCTTCAGAGATAACAAATGCAACATGCTGTCCACAGTGGTGAAACCTATCCACTCTAATATCACTAGATCATTACTCTACTATCTACCTGATTTTTTTTAATATAATCTTATAAATAGCTTTTTGATGGGTCTGATCATATAAGCTATCTTGAAATAAAATCTCTCAATCTTTAAAATTTTCGTGCACTATGCTATCCAAACCAATTAGCTTATTTAATCCATTCTATTATCACCACTGGCATTCTTCCAGCTAGGCTTAGAAGTCATTCGCTTTACATTTGCAATATAGTTGATGTCTTAGCTAGTAACTATCATGTATTAATGTAATCCATTATGATACATGTTCATGATGCCATTAGATAAGATAATCATTAGTGGAGATATGGTGTAAATAATAGCCTCCACATCGTACTAGGCAACGAGCAAGAAGGTGAAAAGATGTAAGCTATATATTTTTATTGCTATCTTCAAATTTTATAGCAACCATTGAAATTCATCATTTAATGTACCATGATATAATCCTTCAGCTTCTTTATCCCACTAGCTTTCTTTTGCCAAGAGCTTGATCCATGTGTCACCATCATAGTGACTTGCTTTATTGGTAAGCACAATCTCATTCTTTTTAAAAATTCAATAATTATTTTAAATCCTTTTTAATTTCTATTTTAAATAAACATCTTATTTTCTATAAGTACCGTTCTTCCTCCATCTCATCTTCACCTTTTATGAGTCTTGCCCTTGCTTTGCCTTTTCATTTCCTTTTATTTCATTACTTCTTGCTCCTTTTATATCTTTCATCCTTATTATAGGTTTGGACAGATTCAAACTCTTTTACTTATCTTTCAATAGTGCATCAAACCAAGAAAAGTATCAGACACTTTATAATCATGGGGTTCTAAATTTTGCAATCCATCAAATTCTAATTCACTGATCGAACTTTCTCATCCTTAATCTCATTTTTGAGTTAGGCATTTCTGATTACTTCAATTTCCTCCATCCTAAAGATGAGACTTTCTTCTATCAAAGAAAAAATTTGTTGGCCTAGATGGCAACCCAAGAGGGAGGGAAGAGGGGATAAATTGGGTTCTTAAAAATTTAACACTTAAAAATAATTTCACAAAGTGATAGTGCACAAGAATATATGCTATGAGTGTGGTGCTAAGAATGCAAAACAATGTATAAAGATAAAGCAGAGAGAAAGAGAGACAAGCACGACAAACACAAGAGATTTATAGTGGTTCGGTATTATCTACACCTACATCCACTCCCAAGGAACTCTTGGGCCCACACTATAATCACCCTGATTACAATAGAGTTGTTTTATAAGATCACAACTCAAACTTGTTGTTTACAACGGAATCACAACGAACCTAGCCGATTTTTACAAGTTTACCCGCATAAAACCTATCCCAAGCTTTCTAGTTTGAACAAGGTTAACCTGCCTTCCTTGATTCAATCTCCTGAATAAATCAACAATAAAAATAATAGAAAAATAATTACAATAAAAATAAAGCTTCTCAAATGAGCAAATAAGACAATATAATCAAGATAGAAATAGAAAAGCCTGATTTAGAAGTTTTCTAAAATTGGAATTTTCTTCTTTTCTTCTTTTTCTCTGAGATGATGTTCCTCAAGATAGGATTGAAGCTTTTAAAGAAACGTTGAGGTAGAGGCTCTTGAAGAACTAGTGCTCTCTTCTTTCCTTTTTTATTTGATGGAAATCCTTCAAAATTAACTTTTGAATGATTTGGATTTCTCTAAACTCAGTTTCAAACAAAGGGATTTTGAATTTGAGCTTTTTCCTTTTTGATTTTTCACTTCTATTCTTTTCAAAATGGTCAGATGACTCCCTTTTATAATCTTCTCTAAAATCCACTTTTAGATGAAAACTAGCTGTTAAAAGTACTTGAGGATGTATTTAGTACGAAAAAGAAAGGAGTCGTTGAAATTCATTAGAGAAAAGATAAGCTCTGTAGTCATCTCTAACACTTCTGAAATTCGTCTTTGATATGTTAGAGTCGGCTCTAACAAGACCTGGAGTTGACTATAACTCGGGATGTTCAAAATAAAAACTTTTGCTTATCCCAGAGTCGGCTCTAGTTAATGCGAGAGTCGGCTCTAATAAAGCCCCAAAAAACCACTCTCTGTATAACTATTAGAGTCGACTCTAATTCTTTGCAGGAGTCTTCTCTAATTGAACGCAAAAATGAGACTCTTTGTCTTTCGATTAGAGTCGGCTTTAATCTCTACAGGAGTCGGCTCTAATCTGTGCTAAAAATGCCAAACTATTCCGATATGCTTCGAAGTTGGCTGTAATACTTCTAGAGTTAGCTCTAATTACTGAAACTTGACAGTTGACATTAGACATGGAATCAAACTCAATTTTTCTTGGATTTTGATTAACTAAATATTTTAAATTTCTAAAATACTTAATCAAAATCATTAGTAACATAAAAAATATACTCATGTGATTTTTGTTATTCATCAAAATCAATAATTGGATCAACAATCTTTTTCTTTTTTATGATGACAAAAATACTAAGTATATGCATATAAAATTAAATTTTAAACTTCAGCTTAAATAACTTTTCAATTAGAATGATAGTCAACAGAATTTTAATAACTCTATTTCAAATATTTGCTCAACTATTCCATGAATTAAAAAACTATCCAATGATTCATATAATCCAAAAGAATCAATTTCAATTATCAAATCATTTAACTTAGATAGATAAGTTCTAAGCTCCCCCTGAGTAGTTGCTCCCTCTATGTATGTGCATACTATTTTCAATATGCATATGCATATACAACTCTCCTCCTTTTTTGTCATCAACAAAAAATAAGGAAGTATAGGATAGTCTTTGCTCAGGATGAAATACAATTCAACCAAATTAGAATCAAATATTATAAGAAGACAATAATTTTAGAAATATCCAAGAACTTTCATTTAGATATAAAAACTTCATACATCTTCATCAATTCCATAAAGCTAAGTACAAACATAGTATGAAACAAACACAAATAACAACATGACATATCATTTAGTGAAATCCTAAGTACAAGCTAGGATTACTATAAGATTCTAACTAAGGATTTTTAAAAGTAAACTAAGATAATTTGTTGGGTTGGTTGAATTGGATTGGTTTGGATTGGCTGGAAGGAAGGGACCTTCACTTCAAAACTTCAAAAGTCTTTTTAATTCTTTCAAAATTTGTCCCATTCCTTGCTTCTGAGTGTTCAAAAATTTATTTAATAATTTCTCAACTATGGAAGCAACTACAACAATTCTTCCTTGAAGCTATGCATTACGCTTGGAGTATATGTCTGAATCATCACCAATACATCTGTTTTTATCAAAAATGATTTGCAATTATAATTTCAGACCATCAGCCGAAGTATTGATTGACTTTTTAATCTTCTCTACCTTCTCCTTCAAAATGTAAACAAGCTGCCTTATCCTCAAAAGCTGATCCCAATTTTTTTTTAAAAATTCTCTCCTCTTGCTCGACAAGTGCAACATTCATTATCTCTTTAAATTGCACAACTTGCTCAGCAGAAAAAATAGAGAAGGGTTCAGTAGATGCTACCGATGGTGATGCTGATGAAGAACTCGGTCCAGGTGAAGGAAAAGATGATCCAAAAGTAGAGGGTCCATGTGCTGGTGCTGAAGCCCGAGGACCTCCTCAATGTCATCATCAATATCAATCCTGACTTCTCTGATTGGCTCAGATATATCACTCTATCTCCTTCTTTGCCATTGACTATTAATCTTTCTGAATCTCATGCAGTGTAGAGTAAAAATGTTGTAATAATCAGTGTGCCTTAATTTCTTTTGAGGCTCATTGTCTAGGATATCTACCCTTTGACTTCTAAAAACTAGCGTTAATACCATTCCATAGGATAGGATGGATATCTTCTTCGTCTTGACCTTCGCCATATATCCAATCATCATCCCGACCAAATTGATTGGATGTTCATTCAGCACACAATCCATGATTGCCACATCCCTTTCCGAAACATACTCAAATCTTTCAATTTTTAAAAACAAAATCCTACTACATATATTATGTAACAGTCTTAGCTCCAAACTTAATTGATTGGCAAATTTTTTTTTAAATTCAGTGATCTCTCTTCCCAACATTCTTGACAAAGCATCACATCTATTAGTAGGGTGAGTAGCAGTAAAACTAGCAATAGGTATTTCTAAAATATTTTTAAAATTTTAGAGGTTATGTGAACTCAGGTACCTCTCACATAACTGACTAAACCAACATCTCCTCTACCAATATTATTATAAAATTCTCTCACAAGGGTAGGATAGGTGGGAACAATTAATGAGCATACTTTCTTCTATCCCATATTCCTCAAAAGTCTTCCAATTTCAAAACCCTCAAAGTCAAGAAAGTGAAAATCTACCTTTCTCCCCATTGTGATCGCCTTTTCAGCCAAGAAATCGATGTGAGGTGAGGGTAAAGATGAAATGACCTCCGGTGTGAAAGTGAAAGAGGATGATGGAGTGTTTAGTGAGGGTGGCCTTGCCGAACGTCGTGCGGACCGTCTCCTAGTGGTGATGGCAACTCCAATGAAGGATGCACGGTGTTTGGGTGCCATTAGAGATCAAAGAAAGTTGAAATCAAAAAAATTTAAAGTTTGAGTGGAGTAGAAGAGAGTTTGGAACAATTTAAAGTCGATTTGGTTTGGAAAAGTATCGGCTCTGCCCTAGAAACAGTGAAGGGGGACCACTTAGAGTCAACTTCCGCAAAGTATGGAGTTGGCTCTAAGCCGATACATAGTCAACGTTCAAAATATAGTCAGCTCCTGCAGTAATTAGAGTCGACTGTAATGAGCAAACAGAGAGTTGTAAACTTCCGAGTCAACTTCGACTCCGAGTCAACTCTAACTCCAGTAGAGTCGGCTCTACGATAGTTTCAATGAGAAAATAAGAGTTTTAAGAATCTAAAACTTATCAAGCCATGATCAAACTTGTTGAGAAATTATTGAAACATAATTGCCCCAACTTATTGATTTTGATGATTTCCAAAAGACATTACTTTACTTTCTAAAAGGCTATGAACATGTTAAGTCAATCAATGAAATATTCTTACTATGAGCAATTTCAAATTGGAAACTATGAACTGTTAATGTGTAATGAGTTTTTGAATCAATTGAATATATGTTTCAGTGAGCTATACTTATGAATTCAAAAATGATTTTTATACCACTCTTTTAAAGATCAATGAATTAATGAAAATGCTTTGAAATTGAGCATTACTGTTAAATCAACATTATTCAAGTCATATTTATATTTCAAAGTTGGTTGGGATGATTTTCAAAGCAAATCAGAATGTTTTCTGATTTTTGTATCAGTCCCGAGCCGACTCGAGAGTTTCCGAGTCGACCCTGAACTTTCTCGAGCCGACTCATGACTGTGCGAGCCGACTCGACTCAGACGGCAGAAAGACTCATTTTTGAGTGCCTCTCGAGTCGACTCCCAGCTCTTCGCGAGTCGACCCCTGAAAGTCACGAGTCGACTCCCAGCTTTTCACGAGTCGACCCCTGAAAATTCTCTTTTTGGTGCGTTTCTGGATTCGCGTGTTCGAGTCGACTCGCACAGTACTCGAGCCGACTCCCCGGAATCTGGGCGGTAATTTTTGAGTTGACACATCAGCACCAACGGTAATATTTTGAATCAACGGCTATATTTTACTGTGTCTAACGGCTATATCTTTTCAGGATCTATAAATAGAGGAGCCAGATTCAAATAGAAATATACATATTGAAAAAGAAGAGAAAAATAGAGAGAGCCTATTGAATATCAAAAAGGGGAAAACTGAGAGTATTGTAGAATCATTTGATTCAAGGAGAGATTCAATCTTTGCATTTGAGAGAGAGATTCGTGTGCATCATTTGATCAACTCTCAAAGCTCAAGAGGAAGGCAAAAAGCAATCCAACGTGCAAAATCTTCAGCCATTCCCAAGTTCAAAAAGAGGCAACACATTCTCCAAAGCTTATCAACGATTGAGGAATCTTGCTGAGGCATCGATTCAACTCTTCAAGGAGAAAAGGGAGAAAGCCATTGCTGCAATCATCCGGAAAACCATCAGGCGTTTCTAACCCTAGTTTTTATTTATTCTTAAATTTGTATATCTGCTCAAGAAGGAGCATTTTGTTACAAATACTTTGATTTCACTTGGTTACTGGTTCAATCAGTGGATTGAATCAGTGGAGGTAGGTTTACCTCGTTACAAGCCGGAGTGCTTGTGTTGGGTTCGTTGTGATCCCGTGAAAACAACGAGTAAGGTTTGTTGTTAGCCCGCAAAACAACGTGTAGGGTTTTTGTGCTGGTAAGCCCGCAAAACCAGCTGGGTTCGTTGTGATCCCGGTGAAAACAACAAGTTAGAGTTGTGATCTTGTAAAACAACTCAGCTGTAATCGGTGTGATTATAGTGGACCCAAGTGATCCTTGGGAGTGGATGTAGGTGTTGGATACACCGAACCACTATAAAACTTTTGTGTTTGCCGTGTTCATTTTCTCTATCTCTATCTCTCTTTGTTAACTGCTTGTTCTTTGCTTATTAGTTAATCTCACTTGCACATCTTGCTAACTAATCAACTAAAGTTAAAAAGGGCTTAAATTTTTAAGAACCCAATTCACCCCCCCCTCTTGGGTTGCCATCTGGGCCAACAATTGGTATCAGAGCATAGTGCTCATTTAGAGTTTGATCTCACGATCAAGAGCTAAAGGTCATTATGGCAACACAAAGTGGTTCTAGTTTTGCTGAAGGTCATTCTACGAATAGACCTCCACTTTTTAATGGCTCAAACTATTCTTATTGGAAAGCTAGAATGAGGATATTCATTCAAGCTTCTGATTATGAGCTTTGGGGTGTTATATTAAATGGACCTAGTACACCCACACACCTTATTGATGGCACTATTGTTCCAAAGCCCGAAAGGGATTGGAATGATAATGATAGGAGAATGGCTCAACTTAATGCCAAAGCCATTAATATCTTATATTGTTCCTTAGATTCAAATGAATTCAACCGCATCTCTACTTGTAATTCCGCTAAAGAAATATGGGATAGGTTGGAAATTACACATGAAGGAACAAACCAAGTAAAAGAATCAAAGATAAATATTTTGGTTCATAAATATGAATTGTTCACAATGGAACAAACTGAAACCATCACATGCATGTTCACTAGATTCACCGATATTGTGAATGGTTTGAAAAGTCTAGGAAAAGTTTATACTAATGCTGATCTTGTTCGCAAAATACTCAGGTCATTGCCAAGATCGTGGGAAGCAAAAGTCACAGCAATCCAAGAAGCCAAAGACCTCAATGCACTACCCTTAGAGGAGCTTCTAGGATCTCTCATGACCCACGAATTGACAATGAGGCAGCATATTGAGGAGGAAACAAAAAGAAGAAAACCATTTGCTCTAAAGGCTGCAGAAGTGGAAGAGAGCAGCAGTGATGATAGTGATGAAGATGATGATGAAACTGCTCTCTTGGCCAAGAAGTTCAGAAGATTTATGAGAAAAAGGCCCTTCAACAAAAAGAAATTTGGAGCAAGAAATGAAGGAGAAAAGGATAAGAAAAAGGACAAGGAGAAAGAAAAAGAAAAAGAGCCCTTAATATGTTATGAGTGCAAAAAGCCAGGGCACTTCAATATGATTGTCCTTTACTAAAAAGGCCTACAAGAAAAAGAAGAAAGCTTATATGGCAACATGGTCTGAAGAATCTTCTTCGTCGGAAGAAGAAGAGCAAAAGGAAGTTGCCAATATTTGCTTCATGGCCAACGACGACGACTGCGACAATGAGGTAAGTTCTGAAAACTCAAATGATGATTTTACTTTTGATGAAATGTTTGAGGCTTTTAATGAACTTATGATAGATTTTAAATTGTTGAAAAAGAAATTTAAATCTGTGAAAAATGATAACATTAGTTTAGCTAAAAGTAAAAGAATTAGCTTTAGAAGTTAAGAACTTAACTAATGAAAAAGAAGAACTTAGGAAAGAAAGAGATAATCTGAATCAAGAAAAAGATTTATTAAAATCTGAAACTAAAAACTCAACTAAAGATTTAAAAGATCAAATAAAAACTTTAGCTTTAGATAAAGAACAGCAAACTAAAGAAATTGACTCTCTTAAGAAAGATGTTAAAAAATATAAGGACATTGTTGAGAAATTCACTTAAGTTCAACTAAACTTAACATGATCCTAGATAGTCAAAAGCTGTTTTTGACAAAGCTGGTTTGGGTTATAACACATTAAGAAAACAGAAATCACTAAAGAATATTTTTATAAAAGCCAACCAAGGTAATATAACTTGTTTTAAATGTAATGAAAAAGGTCACAAATCCTTTGAATGCAAAACGTTAAAAACAACAAGTTAAATATTAAAGCTAAGAAAATATGGGTTCCGAAAGGAACAATTTTTATTGCTGCTAACCATGAAGGACCCAAGAAAGCTTGGGTACCTAAGCATAAAGTTTGATGATATTGCAGGAATGTCTTGTAGCCAAAAGATCAAACAAGAAGTGGTATCTTGATAGCGGCTGCTCAAGACATATGACGGGTGACAAAGAGGAATTCATCACCCTAGAAGAAAATGTTGGTGGAGTTGTGACATTTGGCGATAACGGTAAAGGTCAAATTTTGGGCCTTGGTAAAGTTCGCATAACTCCATCTATAGTAATTGATAATGTACTTTATGTTAATGGTTTGAAGCATAATCTAATTAGCATAAGTCAATTATGTGATAAAAACTTTAATGTTTCTTTTAAATCTTCTTTATGCACTGTAACTAATTCTATTGATGATAGCATTGTTTTTACTGGTTATAGATTTGGCAATATATACTTAGTTGACACAGACAAAACTTCTAAGAGTAGTCATTGCCTAATTACTGATAATGCTAACATTAATGATATTAGTTGGTTGTGGCATCGTAGATTAGGTCATGCAAGCACACACCTTATTTCAAAACTAATTAAAATGGATTTAGTCAAAGGTTTACCTAAATTAGATTTTGAAAATAATAAAATCTGTGATGCATGTCAATTTGGAAAACAAACTAGAAGTTCATTTAAATCTAAAAACATTGTTTCAACTTCTAGGGGACTAGAGCTACTTCACATGGACCTTTTCGGACCAACTAGAACCACAAGTCTAGGAGGAAAGAAATATGGTCTAGTGATTGTAGATGATTATTCTAGATATACTTGGGTAATGTTTTTAGCTCACAAAGATGAGACTTTCTCGATGTTCCTGAAATTTTTCAAGAAAGTCACAAATGAGAAAAACACTACTATAGTATCTCTTAGAAGTGATCATGGAACAGAATTTGAAAATCACTTATTTGAAAATTTCTGCACTGAAAATGGAATTAATCATAATTTTTCAGCCCCTAGGACTCCACAACAAAACGGTGTAGTTGAAAGAAAGAATAGAACTTTAGAAGACATGGCCCGTACCATGCTATGTGAAAGCAACTTACCAAAGTATTTTTGGGCGGAAGCAATTAACACAGCATGTTACATATTAAATAGAGCTTTAATAAGACCAATATTAAAGAAAACACCTTATGAATTATGGAATGAAAGAAAACCAAATATAAAATACTTTCATGCATTTGGATGTAAATGCTTCATTCATAATAATGGTAAAAACAACTTAGGAAAATTTGATGCTAAATCAGATGAAGGAATTTTTCTAGGTTATTCAACAACTAGTAAGGCATATAGAATCTTTAACAAGAAAACCTTAGTAGTTGAAGAATCCATTCATGTAGTATTCGATGAATCTTTAGCACTGGATCTGAAAAGATTAATGATGAGGAAGATACAAACATAATTGAAAAAGATCTTGAAAAACTTAATATTGAAGTATCTTCTGATCATGAACAACAGGCTAAAGATAATGATTCACATAAGGATGATGATGTTAATAATGATCATAATGATGTAGATCTTCCAAGAGACTGGAGATATGCTTATAGTCATCCTAAGGAATTGATTATAGGTGATCCATCTCAAGGAATAAGGACTAGATCATACATGAGAAATATTAGTAATCATCTTGCATTTGTATCACAAATAGAACCTAAAACTATAGAAGAAGCTGAAAAAGATAATAATTGGATGTTAGCTATGCAAGAAGAACTTAATCAATTCACTAGAAATAATGTTTGGACTTTAGTGGAAAGACCTAAAAACCATTCAATTATAGGAACTAAATGGGTTTTAGAAATAAGTTAGATGAAAATGGCATAGTAATTAGAAACAAAGCTAGATTGGTTGCTAAAGGATATAGTCAAGAAGAAGGTATTGATTTTGATGAAACCTTTGCACCTGTAGCTAGACTAGAAGCCATTAGACTTTTACTTGCATTTGCATGTCATATGAACATTAACCTATTTCAAATGGATGTAAAAAGCGCATTTTTAAATGGACTTATTAATGAAGAAGTTATGTAGAACAACCACCAGGTTTTGAAGATCACGAGTTTTCAAATCACGTTTTTAAATTGCACAAAGCTTTATATGGTTTGAAACAAGCACCTAGAGCTTGGTATGATAGGTTAAGTAAATTTCTAATAGAAAATGATTTTACAAGAGGAAATGTAGACAAAACTTTGTTTTTAAAAAGAAAAAGTAAAGATTTACTTGTAGTACAAATATACGTAGATGACATTATTTTTGGTGCTACTAACGAATCTCTTTGTCAAGAATTTGCAAAGTTAATGCAGGGAGAATTCGAGATGAGCATGATGGGAGAACTCAACTTCTTCCTTGGACTCCAGATCAAACAATGTAAGGAGGGAATTTTTATCAACCAAACCAAGTACACAAGAGAACTACTCAAAAAGTTTGGTATGGAAACAATGAAACCCCTTGGAACACCAATGAGTCCTTCATGCAAGCTAGACAAAGACGAAGAAGGTAAGAAGGTTGATCAGAAGTATTATCGAGGTATTATCGGATCCCTTCTCTATTTAACAGCAAGTAGACCAGATATAATGTTTGCAGTATGTTTGTGTGCTAGATTTCAAGCTGAACCTAAAGAATCACATTTAATAGCTGTTAAAAGAATATTAAGATATCTAAATGGAACTAAAAATGTAGGTTTATGGTATTCTAGAGACTCCACATTAAACCTAATTGCATATTCAGATTCTGATTATGCCGGATGTAAAATTGATAGAAAAAGCACAAGTGGTGCATGCCATTTCTTAGGCAGTAACTTAATCACATGGTTTAGCAAAAAGCAAAATTCAGTTGCATTATCAACTACTGAAGCTGAATATGTAGCAGCTGGAAGTTGCTGTGCGCAAATCCTATGGATTAAGCGACAACTTGAGACTATGGTATCAAACTTAATAAGACACCCATAAAATGTGATAATACTAGCGCAATCAATTTAACGAAAAATCCAATTCAACACTCAAGGACAAAACACATAGAAATTAGATATCATTTTATAAGAGAACATGTAGCTAATGATGAAATTTGTTTAGATTATGTAAACACTGAAGAACAATTAGCTGACATCTTTACAAAACCCCTAAGTGAAGAAAGGTTTGAATATCTTAGAGGAGAATTAGGAATTTGTAATCCTTTTGAATAAATTTTGAAATACTTAAGGAAATGCATCTAGAATTCTTTCAATTCCTCAAAATCTTAAGGAAATAGTATCTAGAATTCATATCAAAATGATTTATCAAGACTCAATGATTATGAATCATACACAAAATCAAATCCGGAATCATTTCAAACATTCAGAAAATTTTCAATTTTTTTGTTCTGAAATGGTCTCCGAGCCGACTCGGTGTGTACCGGAGTCGACTCGAGTTTCTCTGAAACTTGGGAGCCGACTCCTGGTATGAGCGAGTCGACTCGAGTTCGGGATTTCTCTCTGTGATTTAGGCGAGCCGACTCGAGGTTATGCGCGAGTCGACTCGACGTGGTCCCAGGTTGAATATCTAGGGCACGAGTCGACCCGACGGTCATTTCTAACTTTTCTAATCTTCGTTCTCTCTACAAAAATCTCCCAAACCCTCCAAATCTTCCAAATACTTCCGATTAATCACTCCAATCAAATCTATGGCACCCAAAACCCGTGGAGCCAGCAGTAGAGGCGCCGGGATGAAGAGGAAAAGAATGTGCGACGACCCGTCCGCGAGCCGTCCGTGGATTCTACGTCTTCTTCTTCCAGTGATTCTCCTGCTCCTACTTCTAACCCTCAGGTAGACCTCCTAGCTAGTAGAGTTGTGACAACGGGAAGGAAGGTCGATTTTGAGCTTTTTGAAAATGAGGGATTCATTATAGGAAGACAGTTATTAGAAATGGGACTTGAGAAAATTTGTTCATTAGATTGTCCTACTTATCCAGCTTGGTGAAAGAATTTTATAAGAATTGACTAGAGGAGACAATGGGTTAGTAAGCACAGTGAGAGGAAAGTCTAAACATTACTGACACCATCTTATCTAGACTTTTAAACCTTTCCATTGTCTGGACCTTGCACATTTGCTTCAGAGGATAGGTCTCCTGCTCTCACCAGACTATTACATAGAGACTTTGAAGGATTTGAGGAAGTTCTTGCAAGTCAACTGCCATTGGAGCTTAAGACTTTTACATAATATCTGCAGTAGAGTTTTATTTCCCAAGACAGGCAGGTTTGACTATGTTTCAGAGAGGGACATTTTCATTATGGATGCTATAGTATCAGGAAAACCTTTTAATCTGCCTAGAATGATTTTATGGTACATGGCTGATTGTGGAAGTAAAAGGAAATCATGTCTTCCCTATGGTATGATCTTGACTCAGTTGTTCAGGAGCCAAGGGATTATGTTTAGTGACAGTGAGCCCAAGAAGGAATTGAGACACACAGACTATTATACCTTGGCCACTATCAACAGAATGGGATTTATCAAAAGGAATGGAATTTGGGAAAGGAAGAACAGTTTAGAGGATAGAGCTGAGGCACCTAGACATTCATCTCCAGAGCCACCTCAGACTTCATTCATACCAGACCCAGTTCCAGCTCCATCAGAGATTCCTGTCCCTGCTTCTGCTTCTACATCTGCTCCAGTTCAGTCCTCTGTTTCTACATCTGTCAGTTTTTCAGACACTCAGTTAGAGCAGCTTAGGTCTCTATTCAAATCAGAGTTAATTGAGCATGAGACTAGATTGAAGACTGAATTTGAAGAAAAATTTATGAACTTGAGGAAGCACTTTATTCTATTAATGATCGAGTATCTCTATTGAAGCCAATGTTAGCTCATCCACCTCCTCCTAATGAAGATTTGAAGAATATATTTGAAGAATTGAAGGATATTTGTGGAGATGGTGAGACTTATGCTAAATGTAATGCAGAGCTTCAAGACAAAATTTCAAGTGCATGCAAGTTTGTTGATGAAAAACTAAAAGATTATGTCAAGATTCAATGTGAAGGAATGCATAAGATTATAGAACACTTAACTAGAATTACTAGGCAACATTTTGATTTCTCTTTATGTATTTGAGTTTGATGTAATGAATGTTAAATTTGCAGTTATGTAATTTGAAGTTATTGTAGTAATTGAACTTTGATGTAATGCTTTTTGATGTTAATGAAAGTTCAGTTCATTTCAATGTTGTGTACATTTGAGATATGATGTTTTGAAGTATACCTTGAATACATTAATGTATTTCTTAACCTTTTTGTTGATTACAAAAAAGGGGGAGAAATATTTAAATCGTATATGCTTTCAATTTGATTCAAGTTTGTTAATTTTCTTTAAGCAAGAAATCATTAAAAGGGAGAAAGTGTATTTAATTGTATATGCAATTTAAGACTTTTGAATTAAGGGGAAGAGATAACTTAAGTATCATTTGCTCAAAGCTTAAAATTTAAAATTTTTTTGAATTATAAAACTTTTCATAGGGGGAGCTACCTCATTGAGGGGGAGCCTTTCCATGAACATAAATTTTTGATTATAGAATCACATGTTAAGTTTAACTCGCATATACTTTTTTTTGTCATCATCAAAAAGGGGGAGATTGTTGAGAAATTATTGAAACATAATTGCCCCAACTTATTGATTTTGATGATTTCCAAAAGACATTACTTTACTTTCTAAAAGGCTATGAACATGTTAAGTCAATCAATGAAATATTCTTACTATGAGCAATTTCAAATTGGAAACTATGAACTGTTAATGTGTAATGAGTTTTTGAATCAATTGAATATATGTTTCAGTGAGCTATACTTATGAATTCAAAAATGATTTTCTATACCACTCTTTTAAAGATCAATGAATTAATGAAAATGCTTTGAAATTGAGCATTACTGTTAAATCAACATTATTCAAGTCATATTTATATTTCAAAGTTGGTTGGGATGATTTTCAAAGCAAATCAGAATGTTTTCTGATTTTTGTATCAGTCCCGAGCCGACTCGAGAGTTTCCGAGTCGACTCCTGAACTTTCTCGAGCCGACTCATGACTGTGCGAGCCGACTCGACTCAGACGGCAGAAAGACTCATTTTTGAGTGCCTCTCGAGTCGACTCCCAGCTCTTCGCGAGTCGACCCCTGAAAGTCAAGAGTCGACTCCCAGCTTTTCGCGAGTCGACCCCTGAAAATTCTCTTTTTGGTGCGTTTCTGGATTCGCGTGTTCGAGCCGACTCGCACAGTACTCGAGCCGACTCCCCGGAATCTGGGCGGTAATTTTTGAGTTGACACATCAGCACCAACGGTAATATTTTGAATCAACGGCTATATTTTACTGTGTCTAACGGCTATATCTTTTCAGGATCTATAAATAGAGGAGCCAGATTCAAATAGAAAATATACATATTGAAAAAGAAGAGAGAAAAATAGAGAGAGCCTATTGAATATCAAAAAGGGGGAAAACTGAGAGTATTGTAGAATCATTTGATTCAAGGAGAGATTCAATCTTTGCATTTGAGAGAGAGATTCGTGTGCATCATTTGATCAACTCTCAAAGCTCAAGAGGAAGGCAAAAAGCAATCCAACGTGCAAAATCTTCAGCCATTCCAAGTTCAAAAAGAGGCAACACATTCTCCAAAGCTTATCAACGATTGAGGAATCTTGCTGAGGCATCGATTCAACTCTTCAAGGAGAAAAGGGAGAAAGCCATTGCTGCAATCATCCGGAAAACCATCAGGCGTTTCTAACCCTAGTTTTTATTTATTCTTAAATTTGTATATCTGCTCAAGAAGGAGCATCTTTGTTAAAAATACTTTGATTTCACTTGGTTACTGGTTCAATCAGTGGATTGAATCAGTGGAGGTAGGTTTACCTCGTTACAAGCCGGAGTGCTTGTGTTGGGTTCGTTGTGATCCCGTGAAAACAACGAGTAAGGTTTGTTGTTAGCCCGCAAAACAACGTGTAGGGTTTTTGTGCTGGTAAGCCCGCAAAACCAGCTGGGTTCGTTGTGATCCCGGTGAAAACAACAAGTTAGAGTTGTGATCTTGTAAAACAACTCAGCTGTAATCGTGATTATAGTGGACCCAAGTGATCCTTGGGAGTGGATGTAGGTGTTGGATACACCGAACCACTATAAAACTTTTGTGTTTGCCGTGTTCATTTTCTCTATCTCTATCTCTCTTTGTTAACTGCTTGTTCTTTGCTTATTAGTTAATCTCACTTGCACATCTTGCTAACTAATCAACTAAAGTTAAAAAGGGCTTAAATTTTTAAGAACCCAATTCACCCCCCCCCCCCCCTCTTGGGTTGCCATCTGGGCCAACAAAACTCTAGATAATTTTTTTTAAAAAAAATGAAGAATTAAGGAATCAAACATCTAGATTATTTTTCTTAGAAATATAAGAATTTTTTTAAAATGGATTGAAATCTAGATAATCATTCTTAGGGGTTTCAAATCTATTCCAATGGATCACAAACACTTAATTCTCTTCTAAGATAATAAAATCTCTCTTTACTTAAGGATTTTGTAAATATATCAGCTAATTTTTCTTCAGTACACACATAATCAAGACAAACATTATGGTTAGCAACATGTTCTCTAATGAAATGATGTCTAACTTCTATATGTTTAGTTTTAGAGTGTTGAATTGGGTTTTTGGTAAGGTTTATTGCATTAGTATTGTCACATCTAATTAAAATTTTATCAAGTATGATGCCATAATCTTTAAGTTGTTGCTTAATCCAAAGAATTTGAGCACAATAACTTTCAGTTGCAACATATTCAACTTCATCAGTTGATAATGTAATTGAATTTTACTTTTTGCTAAACCAAGAGATTAAGCTGCTGCATAAGAATTGGCATGCACCATTTGTGTTTTTCTATCTAGTTTACAACCAGCAAAATCAGAATCAGAATATGCAATCAAGTCAATTGGTGAGTCTCTAGAATACCATAATCCTACATTTTTTATTCCACTTAAATATCTAAAAATTCTTTTTACTACAATTAAGTGAGATTCTCTCGAATCAGATTGATATTTAGCCCATAAACATACAACAAACATGATATCTGGTCTGCTAGCTGTTAAATAAAGTAGAGAATCAATCATACCTCTATAAAGCTTTTGATCTACTTTCTTACCATCTTCATTTTGTTGAGTTTGCATGGACTCATTGGTGTGCCAAGAGGTTTGACAATTTTTATACCAAACTTCTTAAAAATTTTCTTTATGTGCTTTGTTTGATTAATTAAAATTTCCTCTCTTTCTTGTTTGATTTGAAGTCCAAGAAAAAAGTTCAGTTCTTTCATCATGCTCATTTCAAATTCTTCCTGTATTAGCTTAGCAAAATCTTGATAAAGAAGATTGTTTGTTAGTAGCACCAAATACTATATCATCAACATAAATCTGTACCACTAATAAATCCTTTTTTTTTCTTTTTAAAAATAGGGTTTTATCAACATTACCTCTAAAAAAATTATTTTCAATAAAAAATTTACTAAGTCTATTATACCAAGCTCTAGGTGCCCGCTTTAAACCATAAAGTGCTTTGTGTAGTTTAAAAATATGATTTAAAAATTCATGATCCTCAAAACCAGGTAGTTGTTCAACATAAACTTTCTTATTTATAAAACCATTCAAAAATATACTTTTTACATTCATTTGAAATAAGTTGATGTTCATGCAACATATTAATGCAAGTAACAACCTTATGGCTTCTAATCTAGCAATAGGTGCAAAGGTTTCATCAAAATCGATACCTTCTTCCTGATTATATTCCTTTGCAACTAGTATAGCCTTATTTTTAACAACAGTACCATCTTCATCTAGCTTATTTCTAAATACCTATTTGGATCCTATAACTGAATAATCTTTGGGTCTATCAACTAAGGTCCATACCTTATTTCTAGTGAATTGATTCAGTTCTTCTTGCATAGCTAACATCCAATAATTATCCTTTTCAGCTTTCTCAATTGTTTTGGGCTCTATATGAGACACAAATGCAAGATGATTATTGATATTTCTCATGGATAATCTAGTTCTTATACCTTAAGATGGATCACCAATGATTAGGTTCTTTGGATAACCATAACTATCTTCAATCTCTAAGTAGATATGTATCATTACGAGTAGCACCAACATCATCATTCTTAGGTAAGTCATCCTTCTTAGCTTCATGTTCATGATATGAAGATACATCAACATATAATTTTTCAAAATATCTTCCAAGAATATTAGTATCTTCCTCATCTTTCTTTTTAGAACTTAATGCTAAAGACTTATCAAACACTACATGAATTGACTCTTCTATAATCAAATGTTTCTTATTAAATACTCTATATGCCTTGCTAGATGTAGAATATCCCAAGAATATACCTTCATCTGACTTGGCATCAAACTTTCCTAGATTATCCTTTTCATTGTTATGAATGAAACATCTACAACCAAATGCATGAAAATAGCTAATATTTGGTTTCCTATCATGCCATAGTTCATAGAGGGTTTTCTTAAGAATTAGTTTAATCAAGGCTCTATTTAGGATATAACATGCTGTGTTTATAGCTTCCATCCAGAAATATTTTGGGAGTTGGCTCTCATATAGCATAGTACGGGCCATATCTTCTAGAGTCCTTTTTTTTTAGTTGGCTTTCACATAGCATAGTACGGGCCATATCTTTTAGAGTCCTATTTTTTCTTTCTACCATCCCATTTGTTGAGGTGTTCTAGGTGCTAAAAAATTATAATGGATGTCATTTTCAATGTAAAATTTTTTAAATAAATAATTTTTAAATTCAGTCCCATGATTACTTCTAAGAGATACTATGGTAGTGTTTTTCTCATTTGTGATTTCTTGAAGAATTTTAGAAAAACAGAGAAAGACTCATCTTTATGAGTTAAAAATAATACCCAAGTGAATCTAGAGTAATTATCTACTATTACAAGACTATATTTTTTTTCTCCTAGACTAGCAGTTCTAGTAGGTCCAAAAAGGTCCATGTGTAGTAGCTTGAGTGGCCTAAAAGTTAAAACAATATTTTTGGATTTGAAAGAATTTCTAGTTTATTTTTTAAATTGACATGCATCACAAACTCTATTATTTTCAAAATCTAATTTTGGAAGACCTTTAACCAAATCCATTCTAAGCAATTTTGAAATCAAGTGTGTGCTTGTATGACCTAATTTACAATGCCAAAGCCATCCAATCTTATTTACCTTAGCATTATCAATAATTAGGCAATGGTTACTTGTAGATAAATTATCCAAGTCGATTAAGTACACATTACCATTTCTATTTCCAACAAAATAATGCTATTATCAATGGGATTATATATTGTACAGATAGATGCTTTAAAGGATATTTTGAAACCTTTATCGCATAGTTGGCTAATACTAATTAAATTATATTTCAAGCCATCAACATATAAAATATTTTTAATAAAAGTGGATGGAGTGATCTGAATTTTACCAAGTGGCCTTGACCATTATCTTCAAAGGTCATCACTCCACCTCTTTTGACTTCAAAAATGATGAATTGATCTTTATCACATGTAGCAGCCGCTGTCAAGATACCATTTTCTTTTTAATTATTTGGCTGTAAGGCATACCTGCATGCATAGCAATCACATCTTATGTTTAGGTACCCAAGCTTTCTTGGGTCCTTTATGGTTAGTAGCAGCGAATATAGTTCCTTTCGGAACCCAAATCATTTTATCTTTATAATCAGCATAAAATATTTTATGATTGCAACATAAGATTTATGATCTTTCTTATCATAATAAAAATAAAAAATATCATTTTCAACTAATTTCTTAACAAAGAAATTGTTAACAATTTTTTTTCTTATGTGGTTTGTATCCCAAACTAGCTTTATCAAAAGCAGCTCTTTGATTATTCAAAAGTAAATTAAGTCTTTTCGAGCTATATGTAAATTTATCAACAATATTCTTATATTTTTAACTTTATTTTTTAAATTCTAATTTTCAGCAGAAATCACTTTTTATTCTTTTTTCAAATCTTGCTTTTCAGATTTTAGCTTTTCAAATTCAATGCTAAATTCATCTTTCTTTTTTAGAAGATTTAAATTTTTAGTTTTCAAACCTTATTTTTATTCTCAAAACCTTAAAATCATTAAGCAATTCATTGAAAGCATCATAAAGTTCATCAAAAGTAAAATCATAAGTAGGGCTTTCAGAACATACCTCTTCTTCATTGGCCATGAGACATATATTAGCAACTTCTTGTTGTTCATCTTCGGATGAAGATTCTTCATTGTCGCTCCAAGTTGCAACATATGCTTTCTTTTTCTTTCTATATTTCTTTTTGAGATGAAAACATTCAGATTTGCAATGTCCGAGCCTTTTACATTCATAGCATATCACAAGATCCTTCTTCTCCTTATCCTTTTTCTTATCTCCTTCCAATTTTACACCAATTTTTCTTTTATGAAATGGCCTCCTTCTTTGCATGAATTTCTTGAACTTTCTTGCAAGGAGAGCGGTGTCATCATCGTCTTCATCTTCATCACTGTTGTTCTTCTTCTTTTTAGCAGCTTTTAGTGCGATAGTCCTTTTCTTCTTCACATCTTCTTCAAGATGTTGCTTCATTATAAGTTTATGGATCATGAGTGATCCAAGGAGCTCCTCCAAAGGTAAACTGTTAAGATCTTTGACTTCTTGGATTGCTGTCACTTTGGCTTTCCATGGTCTTAGAAGGAACCTAAGAATTTTTTGAACAAGTTCATAGTTAGTATAGGTCTTTTCAAGACTTTTTAATTCATTCACTATATCAGTAAATCTAGTGTACATGCAAGTGATAGACTCATTCTGATCCATGTTAAAGAGTTCATATTTATGCACAAGAATGTTAATCTTGGACTCTTTAACCTGGTTGGTACCCTCATGGTTAACTTTCAACCGATCCCATATCTCCTTGGCTGAGATGCAAGTAGATATTCTATTGAATTCATTTGCATCCAAGGAGCAGTATAGGACATTCATGGCCTTGGCATTGAGCTGGATCATTTTTCTATCATTCTCATTCAAATTCCTTTCGTGCTTAGAAATAATGGATCAATATACTAAGTGTATGAGAGTGTTAGGATCATTGATAATGACACTCCATAAATCACAGTTTAAAGCTTGAATGAATATCCCCATTCTAACTTTCCAATATTAGCTTTCCAATATGAGTAATTTGTGCCATTAAACAAAGGTGGACGATTTATTGATTGTCCCTCAGAAAAAGAAGAATCAGCTTAAGCTGCCATTTGAATCTTTAGCTCTTGATTGTTAGATCAAGGAAGGATGAGCACTAGCTCTGATACCAATTGTTGGCTCAGATGGCAACCCAAGAGGAGAAAGAATGAATTGGGTTCTTAAAAATTTCAACACTTAAAAATAATTTCACAAAGTGATAGTGCACAAGGATATGCTATAAGTGTGGTGCTAAGAATGCAAAGCAATGTGTAAAGATAAACCAGAGAGAAAGAGAGACAAACACAATAAACACAAGAGATTTATAGTGGTTGGTGTTATCTACACCTACATTTACTTCCAAGGAACTCTTGGACCCATACTATAATCACCATGATTACAGTAAAGTTGTTCTACAAGATCACAACTTAACTTGTTTTACAATGGGATCACAACGATAGATACTATGGTTGAATTTTTTAAACTAATTAGCTTATTTTTATATTCCTTTGATATATTTTTGCTAGTATCCTTGCTCAACCAATAAAGGTTAAGACTAAATCCTCTACCTTGAAGAAGAAGACAATTAATGGATCCTTTCAACTAAATGCTCACCAATAGATTAGGACTCACATAAGCATGAAGAAATCACTTCCTCTCTTGAGTAGAGAAGTTCCTACTTTATTAATGATATGCAGAAGAAGATGAAATTCTTT